>JAJOZX010002238.1:247500-320000 GCA_023014485.1 Bathynomus jamesi
AGAAATATCTGAAACAGTGACAAGACGATACCTGACATAGATGTATTCTTTGAAGAGAAATTGCAAGAAGAATGTATAACAGAGTTTAATTTTACCCAGAAGATGTAGCGACAGCTATAGGACAAATAAAACCACATTCAGCTGCAGGTCCAGACAATTGGAACGCATTATTGATTAAAAACTGTAAAAATGAAATAGCTACACCTTTATACTGGATATGGAGAAGATCCCTAGACACTAGGGAAATACCGAGCATCTTGAAAAGAACAGTAGTATCGGTGCAAAATGGTCGAGTGCAAGAATGTTGCAATGCAATTACAAATTTTGACCGATATTGCAATATGTTGGAAGGGGGTATGCATTGAAGGGGAAGGGGTTTATGCAATGAAGGGGAACGGGTTATACAGTGAAGGGGAAGGGGGTTATGCAATGAAGGGGTTATGCAAAAAGTTAATGCTGCAAAGGGGAAGGGGAGGGATCTTCGGGGGAGAAGGGAGGATGACCTCCTCCCAATGATGTAGCCTTCACTAAGTGAGGGGGGGAGAAGATGGGATGTCTTCACACCCCAAAGGGAAACCTAACCTAAGCCTTAACCTAAGAAGGAGAGAGAGAGAGTTCTTTATTTCACCGGAGCCCGCCGCATTATGAACATCCAGGGGTCAAGCAGATGTTATATAGAGGGTCATGAGTTGCCAGATACTACTTATTTATATATAGAGGGGTTACCACAGAGCACTACATATTTCTTTTAATTTTTATTTAGATGAGTTGCCAAATAATGTTTTTCATTTGAATTATGTTCAGGTGTAACTTATTAAGGTGATTTACTTTGCAAAACCATTTAATTTAATTACTTATTTATTAAAGGCAAGAGCGACTTTCTCCTTAAATTTGCTCGGCAAAAGAACTAATTATTTAAACGATTACCAACATTGATAATAAAAGAAAGACACGCGGTTCTTTATATTGTACTGTGATCCATTAACTCACTATACATTTTAAATCAGTTTATGAATTTATTTAGACACAAAACGAGACCCACAAGAAACACACAAGACTCTTTAAATTATATATTAATATTAAAATGAAAACCTTACAGTAACCACGACTTCCATAGCATAAGCAAAAACTTTAAAAAATTCTTAACCACTAGGTCACCCAGGGTACCCATTTATCTACCAACCAATTTTGCGGAAGAATGATCGTTTACCGAGCGCCGGCTGCCTTCACAGGGTCTCGAACCCAGAACCGATGGATTCATAATGAGCGATCCTAACCACCGATTCATGGTATGTTATCATCAGAATCGCAAATGCACAACAGGGTACAGGGTCTTGGGGGATACTCAGGAAGGACGGTGAGGGGGAAATTTTCAAACTGATCCGTATCTGTCTCCACAATTACAATCATATTTATTGATTGCTCGCCCCAACGGAAAAAAATTGTTTGAAAGTGAAAAGACATTCTATATTATATATATATATATATATATATATATATTAACATCTTTGCAAGTTAAAGACAGTTGTATCATATGCATAATAATAATTAGTAAGTAAATTGCACTCATTTACTTTTGCCAATGCTCTCTATATGAAATGTTTTCAAAACCAACTTTACTTTTTATTTCACAAAAATGTGTAAAGATGTCAAACTCCAGTCACTTTAGACCCACGTGAATAGCCGGAGACACTCCAAACCATAGAGGTATCGGAATGAGGATGTCCCCAATTTGTAACTGTGTGTGTGTGTGTGTGTGTGTTAAACCTTTACATCGTCTCTGTTATTATTATTATTATTGAGAAAACATAGTATTAATTAATTTTCTAATTTTTTTGCCCTAAGATACGAAAATGTATGTTTTCAGGTAAAAATAATTCTCGATAAACAACATTTTAAATCTCTAAAATTGTCGTCGATCCTTTCTTTGAAAATAACTTTGTGCTGCCTTTCCTCGAATAAAAAAAAATCTAACGGTATAAACTCGAAAGAGGTGAATCTCCGAGCCGACCAAATAGGTTGATTGCAAAGGTCCCTCGACACACTTTCGGCTGACCACCCAAGAAGAACCTCTCACGATTCCTATTTATTGTTTTCATTATTACCATTAATTAAGTAATTTCCTTATCATATTTCCATGTGCAACATATATATATATATATATATATATATATATATATATATATAAGGTGGTGCAAATTACAGTAGTAATAATAAGCTAAATCGGTTTTTCTTCTCCCCGAATTGTTCATTTTGACAAAGATCAAGCTTTTCACCCTCCTTAGACCTACAGTTTAACGTTGAATCAGAACTATTTTTCTTTGCGTGTAGTTGTGTTAAAACTTTACATTGTCTCTGTTATTGAAATGAAATGAAATGAATGAATGAAAATGAAAAAAATGGAAAGGTTTATTATTATTTTAATTTTTATAGCGATGATATAACGAAGATTAAGCTTATCGCCCCTCCTCTCGAGTTGATCTGATGAAGTGGTGAGTTGGCTTCTTTTAATCTCCACCTCACATAAGTACACCCGGCACATCGTGGATTGTATGTACCAAGAAATTACAATGTCACCATCCGGCGGACTCGATCTCTCAACATCCGATTAGCACCCAGGCGTCTTAACCACTAGGATTCCTAGGGCGCCCATTTATCTACCAGACCAACCAGACATTCATTTTCACAAACTAAACACAATTTAATCACACTCCTACGCAAGAATTGGCAAGTAGAAAGTCAAGCTGAATATATAAACCAAAGTTGAGGAGCGAATAGTATGACCGCAAATAATAATAACGCAAAATATTGTCGTGATAGAGATTGCAAGTAGCAAATGTTGATCAACGTTGCAAAGGGGTGAGGGATATTGCATAAAGGTGTGGGTTCTAAAATGGGAAAACCAAGAATAGTAACGGCGAAAATATTAATGCAACTATTGTCGTGGTAGAGATTGCAATTGGCAATACACCTGGAGATATGAGCATTAAATCTACGGAGAGAAGTTAAATACACCATTAGTCGACCAATCAGGACGTCCAAAGGGTGGACCCGTTATATCGGTGTTAAGATTGGTACACAATTTTAACATAGTCTCGCCCAGTTACATTGACAACCAATCAGCAAACTTACGAATCACTTATTAGTCTTTCGGGGTGGTGCTTCGGGATCATGCATATAAAAGGAAATATTTTCAGCTGGGAGTCACAGTAGTTATTTTCACCAGTGAATAAACATTCCCTCCGTCATGAATCAAGAACTTTACAGTTTACCAGATTTATTGCAGTGTTGTCCACAATTAATCTTTTCAACGCAGCCGACCGGGATGGATTATTTCCAACGCAAACCGTTGATGACATTTACAATGACGCTCCTTACGATCCGAAACAAGGGACTGCCGTAGAAATGCAAGTAATTATGTACCTGTAATTTTATTTTTTGTAGCCAATTATTCGCGAACTGGTTATTTATTTAGTGTGCCTGTCATTAGGAGAAAGAGCACTGTTCTGGATTATTTCATCATATATAAGGAGGGTTGTAGTAATTCTTCTCATCACATTAAAAATGCTACATTTAGGTATCCGCAATTATAGATTAGTTTGCAATTAATATTATTATAAAGTCCTGTTTTGATTTATTCAATTTTTTTATACCCATCCTTTGCATGTTTTAAATAATTTTATAAATTCCATAATAAAGGTTATTTTGCATTTACTCTTAAAGGAACTTCTCTGAGCGGTTCAAAATTATCTTTACATTGTAATACTCTTACTATATGTATATTGTGCAAATGTTTAAAACATTTGGGTTTTTATTAAAAAAGATTCAATATGAACTAATTAATTATTCTTTCTCCTTTAAGGTACGATGAGGATTTAACACGTATTATACAATCTTTTCGTGTTGAAGAAACACATGTCGTGGAAATGAATACGGAGGTAGAAGTTTTACTGAGCAGTCAACCCAGCGATTGTCACATCATTAACGAAATAATGTAAGTTTTTTTTATATTTCGATCTATTTTTTCGAGGAAGACGCACTGTATTTTCATCAATTTATTAAATGAAAGAAATCATGTTTTTAGTACAATAACCATCTTAAGCTACAGAATATACAAACTAACATTATTGGTTATATATATATATATTATATATATTATATATATACAAAACATCATACTATACAATGAGTACGCACAATCTGAAAACGACATTTTATCTGTCTGCATACCATCTCGTCGTTTCGTTGAGTGTGACATGCGTCGAATAATTTTTAAAAATGCATAAATTCTTTACCACATGACATATGCATGAGAAATGAAAGGCAGTACATCCCTGAAGTATTACTGAAATATCTTTGTAGACGGAAGGGATTCCATACAATTTCGGAGATACGCATCTGATCGAGAAATTTTACAATAACTGGGTCACTCCAGGGTTGAGTCCAGAGTGAATCAAAATAGTACATGCGGTCCCTATTTTTTAAATAGATTGCAAACCAATGAATCCCTTCACTACCAATAACAATTTTGTTCACAATAAGACTACTGCAATCTCACGTAGTTGGTATTTCAATGTTTCATTCTTCCCAAACACACCGATAAATTTGGAACGTGTGATTCGTTCACTATTTATTCCTATCTGAAGTGTATTCGCATCCATTTTAAAAGTCAGTGATGACGTCCCTAAATCCGTCTACTTCTATTAACGCTTGTGACTCGAGTTATACTAGTACACTAATAGGCGCGTCTATCGGCTTGGCGAATTCCAATCTGACTGAGGTGTTTCCACTCTGTTGTGGACTTAAGTGTGTATTTACACTAGCAGATAAGTCAGGTGTGATGTCAAACGGATAAAGGTTAAGTTGATCGAGGAATTCTTTCTGCGTTACCCCAGTCCCGAGCTCATCACAATCAACTGCAATATGGGCCAGATTACTATAAGTTCTCGCGCAAAGCGGGAACACAGCATCTGATCAGTAGTCCGTATCCAATGTTCCTCCTAACGCAACGCCATTAATGTATATAGTTATATTTTTAAGTCCGAAATTCTCGAATTTAAAGGCATTCTTTTTATATTTTCCATTCACCGAATTGTGTTCCTGCATTCCAATTAATATCCTTTTAGGTATATTTCCTAGGGCTATGTTTTCTATCTCTTTCGATGCCAACCCTGCTGGCACCGTGTATAGTTTGATCTGTACTCTGTTAATTGGGTATTTTACTGTGGCGTGTCGTAAATTTTTCTCAATCTATTTGTTTTGGTGAACTTAATTTCTCTCGCCTTGCGCGGAGGTATGTCTCCATAATGTGAATCACAACGGGTTTTGCTCCCTCTTCTTCATCAGTTTCCAGATTTAAACAGATCTCAGGGTTCGTGCGGGTGAGCTTTATTTTCATATCCACCCCATTCACAAGCAATTTCTTCTGGAATGTAAAATCTGTATGCAAGTGTTCAAAACACTCATATATCTTCGTTTTAGAATTTTTAAACTTGTCCAAACAGAGGTCCTCAGCTCAGTACCACAAGGAACAGTATTAGCTCCACTACTCTTCATAATCATGCTAACTGACATAGACGAGGACGTTACCAGAGACAGCAGAGTAACATCCTTTGCGGATGATACAAAGATCAGTAGAAAAATAAGAAACACAGAAGACATAGGATCTCTACAAACCGATATAAACAGAGTTTAAAGTGGACGGAAGACAACAATATGAAGTTTAACACTGAGAAATTTCAGCTGTTACGGTACGGAAAACGAGAAAACCTAAAGTCCATGGAATATTATCCCCCAAATGGACAGGAAATTCAGAGAAATTCCAGAGCAAAAGATTTAGGGGTTGTAATGACAGATGATGCGAAATTTGAAACACAAAATATGATAGCAGTAAACGGAGCAAAGAGAATAACGGGACAGATATTGAGAACCTTATAGGAATGTAATGATTCCTCTACTGAAAACCCTAATCATATCCAAATTGGAATAATGCTCGGTCCTAACATCCCCATATAAAAAAGAAGACATTAGACAGCTGGAAGGGGTCCAGAGAAGCTTCACAGCCAAGATCAATGGGTGCAAAGAACTAAATTACTGGGAAAGGTTACGCGAACTCGACCTATATTCACTGGAAAAGAGAAGAGAGAGATACACCATTATTTATACTTGGAAAATAATGGAGAAACTAGTCCCTAATCTTACTCTGAACCCTATAACTCCCCAAACAACCGTGGAAAGTAGAAACGGTAGACTGTGTCGTATTCCCAAATTGAAGGCGAGACAGGGAACATCCTTAACCCTGAAAGAAAATAGTTTTGTAGTGAGAGGACCAAAACTGTTTAATCAGTTGCCCAAAGACCTAAGAAGCTCGAAGGGAGTTGCAGTGGACATCTTCAAATGAAGACTAGACACCTGGCTCAGAACAATCCCCGATGAGCCGGGCGTACCTGGCTATGTGAGGTGGAAAGCGCAATAATCCAACTCACTACTTCACCAGGCCAACTCGAGAGGAGGGGCGACAAGCTTCACCTTCGCGAAATGGGAATTCATCGCGCGAAACCTTTGTAAGTTTGTAAGGTCCTTTGTACTCCCTTCGTCTTTAACTTGATAATAGCCCTCGGCACTTAAAAATGTATCCTTCGCTTCTTTGGAAAAGTTGATGACATATTCCAGATAGGCTCCTAGGTGAGAGTACCCCGTTCGTGCCGATATGTAGAACTGATTTAAGTATACGTCACACTGGTTGAATATGGAGTGCAGAAAGATTGTTTCAGGTTATTCAGCATATTTGTCATCGTAGTCCTTTCCATCAGAATGGGCTATACGTACTTTAGCGTACATGTGCACATAGCTTGGATCAAAATAGTAAGGGCCTGACCTGGGTATCACGAATTCTATAGGGAACTAATTGTGATTAAGGGTTAAATGTAATAAAGTCACTGTGTTCAATAGAAACTTGAGTTGGGGGCATGTCAAAGAGGGACAGCTCCGATTTCCAATATTGTGAACTATACGGATGGATGGAGCGTACCATGACGAGTCAGAAATAGTGCCTCCTTTCTCGACAAGTACTAAAAAAACTATGATTCATGAGATCAATGTCCTTAGCTTATATCACTCAAAGAAATGGTCATCCATAAGTTTCATTCGCTTAGAACACTTCTTTTTTGATATCATTTTACGTTTAATGCCACGTGTTGGTAATCCCTTCTTCCAGACAGCCCTCTTCTTCTTCCCACCACCACGCATTTTTCTCTTTGCATCTTTGACGATTTCGTCCCGAGTAAGCTCTAAGTGTTTTTTAGAGCTTCTTTTGGTTTAGCCCCAGCCACTATGTCTTCTGCCGTGTTAAGACTTGATTGTAGCGCTTTCCTCTTGAGGTATCTCGCACCCCTCTTCAGCATAGGGACAGCCGTACGTAGTATGGTTGAAAAAATGGATCCAAGTCCACTACTACGCTGGTATCTCACCCCTCGATACAATGTGAAAGGCTTTCTGTCTATTATAATTCAGTGCGTCGAAAGTGCAGCTTTTCTGTTAATCTCCCATCACCGAATGGGAAATTTTTTCCCTGAATCGTTCTTGTATCTATTGAGATATTGGTTATTAGATTAGTTGCGACATTCACATAATGGGGTCTGTCATATGTAATACTCAAACTTTTCCCTCTATGGTTGAGAGTGTGAGCAATGCGTAGCAGGCGTGCCTGGGTGTCTCCAACAAACTGGTGCTCCACTATATTGCTGTAAATATAGCACATGTCTGGAGGTGTATAGACAGCAAACAATTTCTCCAATTTCATCTGATACTTTAGGCTGGACAAGTCATGTTGTACCTCTTGAAAGGTATCTCTTTGGAAGGCTGATCGATATCGCCCCTCGGTTATAATTTTGAACAGCCCATTGTCTTTAATATTTCAGTTAGCCTTTGATTTTAGGATTAGAGTATGTGCAGGATTTTTTTTGTTTACGATTTCCCATACTAAATCAGCCGTAAGTTTTGAGTTTTTTAAACTAACGTTTAAATCTCTCACAACATCCTCAGCCGCACCATAACGGCCCTGACTTAGTGTTACTACTGTACTATAATACCGTGCATCCTCAGTCCGGGCGATTCGTATAGTTTCATTCCGAGTTACCCCGGCTTTTTCACACTCATCAAGGTCTCTTAGAATCGTAAAAACGGGATCTTTATAATCAATATTTAAAAAGAGGGTGTCCAGCTAAATTTCGCATATCCCCACCTCATACGAATCACGACCCAATTCAATGGGTCCATGGATTTCTGTTACAAAGTTAGCCAGGGTGTTGTTAGGATGTACAGACAGGGACGAGGAGGACGTTAGTGTGACGTAGAAATGGTTAGGCGCCATGTTGCATACCATTTCAGCTTTATTATTACATCAGCTTTTATTATAGGTGTTGAAGCTTTCTGGATACCCTTGCCATTTCACCGGGTACATTTTTCTCTTTCCTGAACCTTTGCTTCCTAAATTTTTTTCAATTTTAAACATTTTTTTCTAAAATTAAATGTCACTTTCTGCAACTCCTCGCGGTAAAAGCCTCCTGCGATTTCTTCCCCATTCAAATCTTGAACGTAATACATTATTTCGCCTTTGGGTCTCATAGCACTTACTTTAAAAATCTAACGTGTCCAGCCTTGCTCAAATCCCTTCGCGAATTTATATCCCGAACGCGACAGCCTTACATAATCATTGATTTTGAAACGCTACGATTGTGTTGGTGGTGGTGTTCCATCTCTTCTCACATCGTGCTCTGGGCGTGTACCTCTTTTTAAAATCTCATTAGGTGTTGTTCCAATCTTGCGATGGTGTGAGCGGTTGTAGGATGAGGCAAATGATTTCAGAATGTCTAGAAATCTGTATGTGTTTTAATGTGTAAAATAGCGATGCTTGCGTTCCTTTATGGTACGTTGAACTCTTTCAGCTAAAGATGCCTTATGTATAGAATTGGTAGTGTAGTAGTTAATATTAAACTCTGTCAACATGTTCTGAAAAACTCGGCCTATAAATTCTTTCCCCAAATCCATGCAAAAATAGCAAGGAACCCTGTTTTCTTTCAACATCATTGTTTTGGTGGCTTTAGCAACTGTTTCAGGCGATTTATTTTTCAGAGGAATTAGCCACAGATATCTAGAGAATACATCTATTATGAATAGGATGTAGCAATAACCATCGTTATATAATGAATATGTTTGCATGTCTGTTAAATCTGCTTGCCAAATAGAGTCAATCGAAGCCGCTGTTGTCCTGGCTGTTTTAAACTTTTTCTCACCGGCTTATGAAGTGTATAAACATCGTGCTCCCGCAAAAACCTCTCAACATCTTTTTTCCCTACTCCATCTGTGTAAACACTTCTGTACACTCTATCTACGCCTCCGTAGGAGGCTGGCCTAGAAATGTCATAATAACGTCTTCTTAATATGTTAGCCATTTGCGTATTTTAGAGGCACGTGGGTAGGGTCGACCGTTGTTTAACCTCTTCTTTCTCTCCTTCAGTGGTGTTACCCCGGGGGTGAAGGCGTTTTCAATTGTGGCATGTGCGATCCATGTTCCAAGTCTTTCAACCTGTTTAGATTTCCTATCATTACTTTGGGGATATTTATCTGTTGTAGTCTTGTTTTAATATGCTTCCATCCTGATGGGGATGGCCTATCTCACTTTCTCACCAGATCACTATTTATTACTCTCTGAAGTGTATTCGCATCCATTTTAAAAGTCAGTGATAACGACACTAAATCTGTCTACTTCTATGAGGGCTTGTGACTCGAGCTATACTAGTACACTAATAGGCGCGTCTATAGGCTTGGTGAATTCCAACCTCACTGAGATGTTGCCGCTCTGTTGTGGACTTAAATGCCTATTTACGCTATCAGATAAGTCAGGTGTAATGTCACACGGATAAAGGTTAAATTGATCAATGAATTCTTTCTGCGTTACCCCATTACCGAGCTCATCACAATCACCTGCAATATGGGCCAGATTACTATAGGCTCTCGTGGAAAGAGGTAACCCAGCGTCTGATGAATAGTCCGTATCCAATGTTCCGCCCAACGCAATGCCATTAACATATAGTTATATTTTTAAGTCCGAAATGCTCGAATTTAAATGAACTCTTTTTATATTTTCCATTCACCGAAGCATGGTTCTGCATTCCGATTAATATCCTTTTAGGAAGATTTCCCAGTGCGATGAGTTCTATCTGTTTCGATGCCAACCCTGCAGGTTCCATATGTAGTTTGATTTGTACTCTGTTAATAGGGTATTTCACTGTAGCGTTTAGTAAATTTTTCTCAATTTCTAGTTGTTTTGGTGAACGTAATTTCACTTGCCGTACGCAGAGGTATGTCTCCATAATGTGAACCATAACGGTTTTGTTCCCTCTTCTTGATCAGCATCAGATTTAAACAGATTTCAGGATTCGTGCGGGTGAGCTTTATTTTCATATCCACCCCATTCACAAGCAACTTCTCGAATGTGAAATCTGTATGCAGACGACCAATACACGGGGTATATCTTCTTTTTAGAATTTTTAAATTTGTCCTTTATACTACTTTCGTGTTTAGTTTGATAATATCCCTCGGCAATTAAAAAGGTAGCCTTCGCTTCTTTGGAAAAGTTGAGGACATTTTCCAGAGAGGCTCGTAGGTGATAGTACCCCTTGCCTGCCGATATGTTGACCTTATTTAAATATACGTCACACTGGTTGAGTATGGAGTGAAGAAACTTTGTTTCACGGTATACAGCATATTTGTCATCGCAGTCCGTTCCATCAGAATGTGCTATCCGTAGTTTAGCGTACATGTGCACACAGCTTGGATCAAAAAAGTAAGGGCCTGAGCTGGGTATCACAAATTCTATAGGAGCACTCGGGGAACTAATTGTGTTTAAAGGTTTAATTGTAATAAAGTCGCTGCGTATAATAGAAACTTGAGTTAGGAGCATGTCAAAGAGGCTCCAATTTACAATATTGTGTACTATACGGATGAATGAAGGGTGCCGTGTCGAGTCAGAAAGTGTCACCTTTCTCGACAAGTAGTAAGCAAACTATGATTCAGGAGATCAATGTCCTTAGCTTATATCAGTCAAAAAAAGGGTCAACCATATGTTTCATTCGCTTAGAACACTTCCTTTCTATCCTTTTACGTTTAATGCCATGTGGTGGTAATCCCTTCTTCCGGACAGTCCTCTTCTTCTTCCCACCACCACGCATTTTTCTCTTTGCGTCTTTGACGATTTCGCCCCGTGTACGCTTTAAGTGTTTTTTTAGAGCTTCTTTAGGTTTAGCATCAGCCAATATGTCTTCTGCCGTGTTAGGACCTGCTTGAAGCGCTTTCCTCACGCGATATCTGGCACCCCTCTTCAGCAAAGGGAGAGCCGTACGTAGTATGGTTGAAAAAAATGGATCCAAGTCCTCTACCACGCTGGTATCTCACACCTCGGTAGACTGTGAAAGGCTTTCTGTCCATTATAACTCAGTGCGTCGAAAGGGCAGCTTCACTGTTAAACTCCTGTCACCGAATGAGAAATTTTTACCCTCAATTGTTCTTATATATATTGACATATTGGTTATTAGATTAGTTGCGACATTCACATAATGGGGTCTGTCATATGTAATACTCAAACTCCTTCCTCTATGGTTGGGAATGTGAGCTATGCGCAGCAGGCTTGCCTGGGTATCCCCAACAAACTGGTGCTCCACTATATTGCTGTAAATATAGCACATGTCTGGGGGCTGAGAGCTTTCATCCAATTTCTCCATCTTCAATTGATATATTAACCTGGACAATTAATGCTGTGCCTCGTGAAAGGTATCTCTTTGGAAGGCTGATCGATATTGCCAGTCCGTAATAATTTTGAACACTGTTCCGCCTTTAATATTTCTGTTAACCTTTGATTTTAGGATTAGAGTATGTGTGGGGTTTCCTTTGTTTAGGATTTCGTATAATAAATCATTCGCAAGATTTGAGTTTTTGAAACTTACGTTTAAGTCTCTCACAACATCCTCAGCCGAAACATAACGGTCCGGCCCTAGTGTTACTTCTGTACTGTAAAGCCGTGCAAACTTAGTCCGGGCGATACGTATAGTTTCATCCCGAGTTAACCCGGCTTTTGGACACTCATTACTGTCTCTAAGAATCGTAAAAACGGTATCTTTATAATTAATATTTAAAAAGAGGGTGTCCAGCTGAATTTCACATATCCCCACCTCATACGAATCACGATCCAATTCAATGGGTCCGTGGAGCTCGTTACAAAGTTGGCTAGTGTGTTGTTAGGGTGTACAGACAGGGACGAAGAGGACGGGAGTGTGAAGTAGAAATTGTTGGGAGCCATGTTGCATACTATTTAAGCTTCATTATTGCATCAGCTTTTATATAGGTGTTGAAGCTTTCTGGGTACCGTAGCCATTTCACAAGTACATTTTTCTCTTTCCTGAACCTTTGCTTCCTAAAATTTTCTCAATTTTAAACACATTTTTCCCTAAATTAAATGCCACTTTCTGAAACTCCTCGCGGTAAAAGCCTCCTGAGATTTCTTCACCATCCAAATCTTCAACGTAATACATCATTATCTCAACTTTAGGTCTCATAGCCCTAACTTTAAAAATCTCACGTGTCTAGCCTTTCTCAAATCCCTTCGCGAATTTATTTCCCGATCGCGACAGCCTTACATAATCATTGATTTTGAAACGAGCAGAGTGTGGTAGTGGTGTTCCATCTCTTCTCACCTCTGGGCACGTACCTCTTTCTAAAAGATCGTTACGTGTTGTCCCAATCGTGCGATGGTGTGAGCTGTTGTAGGATGAGGCGAATGATTCCAGAATGTCTAGAAATCTTTATGAGTTTTTATGTGTAAAATAACGGTGCATGCGTTCCTTTATGGTACGTTGAACTCTTTCAGCTAAAGAAGCCTTATGTGTAGAAGTCGTTGTATAATAGCTGATATTAAACTCTGTCAACATGTTCTGAAAAGCACGGCCAATAAATTCCTTCTCCATATCCGTACAAAAATAGCCAGGAACCCTGTTTTCTTTTAACATCAGCGTTTTGGTGGCTTTAGCAACTGTTTCAGATGATTTATTTTTCAGAGGAATTAGCCACAGATATCGAGAGAATACATCTATTATGAATAGGATGCAGCGATAACCATCGTTATACACTGAATATCTTTGCATGTCTGTTAAATCTGCTTGCCAAATAGAGTCAATCGAAGCAGCTGTTGTCCTGGCTGTTTTAAACCTTTTTCTCACAGGCTTATGAAATGTATAAGCGTCCTGCTCCCACAAAAATCTCTCAAAATCTTTTTTTCCTACTTCGTAAACACTTCTGTACAGTCTATCTACGCCTCCGTTGGAGGATGGGTTAGAAATGTCATAAGAGCGTCTTCGTAATATGTTAGCCATTTGCGTATTTTAGAGGAACGTGGGTAGGGTTGACCGTTGTTTAACCTCTTCTTTCTCCTCTTCAAAGATGTTACCGCCGGGGTGATGGCGTCTTCAATTGTGTCACGTGCGTCGCATGTTCCAAGTCTTTTAACCTGTTCAGATTTCCTATCATGTTTTGGGGACATTTATTTGTTGTAGTCTTGCTTTAATATGCTTCCATGATGGTGAGGGCCTATCCCACTTTCTCACCAGATCATGGAATGTCTACGATATTCGATCCCTGTACCTTTGATCTTCCACAATGATCTCACCTGTATCGGTCCATTGTATGGCTGGGTCCTCATTCAATAGATTATAAAGACTTAAACCTTTATTCCTCAATGTATGTGGGAGGGTGCTTTTTAATACATGCTCGATGTTGTGTGGCCGACCCTTAATCTTTGGTTGGTCAGCTATCGTCGGTACAGGTCCTATGTCACCATGTCCATCGTTCCCGTGCTGTGCCTAATAACCACGGGAATCTCTGTCGGGTTCTTATAATTTTCGTACTCGTGAAGAAATTTCTGCAGAGCTTCTTGGTATAAGATTCTTTTCTCATCAGGTGTTTTTTCACTGTTTAATAGGGCTAGCAATTCGCTTTCCATTCTTTTAAGCTGCTTTTACGGGGATCTAGATCCGTGTCTGGATTCTTTGCAGTGAAGTACACCTCGTGTGGAATCACTACCACTTTCTTCATTATATTAATCTAGTCAGTAAAGGACCCAAAACTGAAAATAAGATGGGGAGGAATGACCCTCCTCTTTGTACAATAATTCGTTTTTTCTTCCCTACAGTTTGACTTTTACGAGCGAGTGCACGTATTATGTTCTTGTAACGGCGTAGGCGAGCCTTCTGAGGTGGTTTCATTGATACATTGCAATTTATAACGTTAAGACAGATTTCACAGATGCATTTTAAAAAGTCGGAGTCGATATTTTTAATAAACATCTGCTGCATTGCCCGGGGCAGTCGATGATAGATTTTTATTAATTCATGGTATTTCTTTAGCCTCTTTGTCATTCTGGAATATACACCGTTTCAGGCTCGTTTGGAAATATATTCGTTCTTAGAAGCACCCTAAACGTGTTTCGCGGATGAAGGTCGCAAAGCAAATATCCGTAACGCGTGCTTGTAGCTTCTTTATAAACTTCCAAAAACTCCTTACGCTGATTCGGGAACATTTGATTGGCTAATACCCCAATTTGTGATACATCTCTACGTTGCGCGAATAAGACTAGATATTGTGTATTTAACGACACATCGCGCATGTATCTATTTTTGAAAAATAGATTCTGATTGATGAAGAACACGCTTATGTTAAGATGGTGGGAGAATACTGTAAATGTCTCGGCAAACGTTTTATCCATCTCCAACATGAGATCGTCAATTACAATGACTGTATGTTCATTTCCCTTTAACGAATTAAATCATATACACCTTTGTGGAACAAAATATCATCTTGGTACTCGTTGAACACTGATTGATACGTCGAATAGCACCATATAACTTTATGCACAAATTTTGAGAACATCTCTCCCTTTTCTTTAATGATTTTAAGCATAAACACAGTTTTACCACATCCTGTAGGTCCAGATATAATACATGTGGATGGGCTCGTGAACCTGAATTTTTCTACAGAGTCCATTTCTAACACGTCACACTCCTAAGTGGGTCATTTACAAAATATTACAAATTTTGAGTTGCTCCTTATATTCTACAGTTGTTTTTCTCTTCTCCCACAGAACCGTGAATGACGATGAGGTACAGCACCCCATCATCGACATTACAGATGACCCCGACGACAGTGTAGTTGTGATCACAGAATCCTTCCCCCGACGAATCCTCACCAGCGATACCTGTAGCACGCGACAATTCAAAGCGGAGCATGATGAAGAGCCCTCCACGTCAGGTATAAAGCGTGCCAGGATTGCGCCGGTTGTTAGACCACCAGTAGTAGAGCCCCAACCCTCTACGTCTTACGACACAACCCCACAATAGTACTTCCTCAAATAAAAATATCCCCTTATTCCTGTTCAATCCTGTACATCCTCCGCAGCAGCTTCTCGCTCTGTTGAGGATGGCATAACATTCGAGTTGGTGCGTACCGATGCCCCCACCCCAGTCTTGACTAGAAATCGGTATATAGTCAGGGTTGATCCTAGATCCGTGTATAGCAATGGTGTTGAACACGGACTACGGCGCATAGTTGAGCGTATTGTAGAGTTTGCCCTTCAGAACCGCGACGAACGTGAAGTCAGGACGATGCTGTCTTTTGGATTCGGGTCAGATGACGGAGATGTAGATGATTTTTGGGTAGTAATACCTTCAGACGTTTGGCAGCTGAAGATATAGAGTATATATTAGGCCGTATAATGCAGGCCTCTCAAAGTAGTATAGCCTTCAATATGGACAACTTCACGGTAAATATTGACCGTGTATACCGTGTTGCGGGTCATAGCGCCACACCTTATACTCTTAACTTCAATTCTCAGGCTATTTTAGAGCATATAAACGTCGATCGTGGTTGCGGCTTTATAGCAGTAGTCTTGGCCGTATGTTTACTGTACTAAATACACGGTCAAAAACATTTGGTTGCCTACGGTAGTGGAGCGTGCCCGTAAACTAGCTGTAGACTGTAAACTTGATTTGACTGTAATATGGGTCCTGAAGAGCTGAGAAGGGTAGAACAGGAAATGAATGTTCGTATAGTTGTATTTGGAATGGATGATCGTCGTAGACTGTGTATGTTTTTAAAAGCAGTGTGAGAGATCGTACAAGACCCCTACTTATTTTAGGACTGTCAGGGACAACGTATCTCCCCATCCGTAATATAAGGGACCTTTACGCGAGTTATGATAAAAGTCGAAAATATGGGCGACATCATGATTTGTGTAAGGGATGTATCGAGTTTGCGGATGATATAGTGAAACATTGTAAAGATTGCCACATGGTATGTGAGCAGTGTAAAAGCTCCAAATGTGAAAGCCGTGTAGTTGAAGCTGAGAAGAGGGACTGTGATGTGTGTAGACGCACATTTTTCAATAATAACTGTTTTGAGCTCCATAAATCAATTGGCACGTGCAGGAAAATGAGAATCTGTGAATGTGGTATGTTTCATATGATGGATAATTGGGGAATTTCAAGCATAAATGTATGAAATTCACTGTCCTACATGCCATGAGAAATATAAGGCGGATGGAGTAAAGCATGTATGTTATATGAAAGATGCTAAGCCTAAAAAACCCTTGTATAACTGTGTACTACGATATAGAAACATACACGAACGCTGAAACCAAAGAGGTTATTCCACATTTACTTGTAAGCCAGACTATCTGTGATGAGTGTATGGAGATCGAGTGTAATGAGTGTCACAAATGCGGTAAACGTACAAACGTTTTTAAAACGAGTGCCTACGATAGCCCTGTGAAACTCTGTGTCCTATATTGTCAAGCTAGCGGACAAGTTAAAAAAAATGACTGTATATTCTCGCCCATAACGGGGCAAAATTTGACACACAGTTCCTTTATAAGGAGTTGCTTGAGCATGAGTCATCTGAGATATTTACAGGTGATCCCTTGAAAAGAGGCAAAAACTAATACAGATGCAAATAAGAGGTAATGTACAGTTTAAAGACACTTTATTATTCACACCTTGTAAATTAGCAAAGCTACCCAAGGTGATGGGTGTAGCTGCTGAAGTTTCAAAAGGATATTTCCCTTACACATTCCTCACTAGCGAAACTTTAAATTACGTAGGACTACCTCCACCCAAACATTACTTTAACTATGAATGTATGAGTACAGATGAACGTGAAGATTTTGACCGATACTACAACAGTTTTAATGAATCTGTCCTTATAATATAGCTGATGAATGTGAGCGTTATTGCGTGAATGATGTGCGCGTGCTTAGAGTATGTTTCCAGGCCTTTAGAAGGATGTACATAGGCCGTTTCAAATGCGATCCGTTGCAAGTCGCAACCACCATCGCCTCATTATGTTTTACGGTGTTCAAGAATAACTTCATGCCTAAAGACACCTTAGCCATTATTCACAGAAACAATCCCCACTGTTATAGCCACAAGGCTATTTACTGGCTCATACACCTACATCAGCAGAGAGGTGTATATATAAAGCATGCCCGCAGCACGGGTGAAGTACCCATTAAAATTAATGGTCGTGTTTTTTGGGTTTATGGACTAAGTGAAAACCGTGCCACTGGTGAGAAGACTGTGTACTCCTTTAACGGTTGCTGGTGGCACGGATGTCCCCGTCCTGAGTGTGGAATCGCAGGAGATATCCACGGTAGATCTCCTGCCGACTGTCTTCCGTGGACCCGCACCCGCGATCAACTTATAGGATCCCAGTTCACTCACAAACTCTTGTGGGAACATGAGTATGATGCACGGATGGAGACAGACGGACAGTACCGTGAAGAAATAAACACGATCAAGTGCTCAATGGTGCTGGATCCTCTCAAATGCGGTGATAACTTGTTCGGAGGGCGTAGAAATCCCTTCAAGCTATACTTTCCGCCTATGGAGGGTGTGAAACTCCATTGCTGCGACTTCTGTCCTTTAAACCCCTTCGTGATGAAGAACAATCCGTGCCCCGTAGGTGCGCCTGAGAAACTGGTGGGACCTGACCTACCCTCCATCGACGAGTTCTCAAGAAATTTGAACGGGTACTATTTCGGCCTTACTTTCGTAGACGTACTTCCCCCTCGCGATTTATGGGTGCCGATCTTACCCGTCGTTATGGATCACAAGCTCATGTTTCCCTTGTGCGTGATGTGTGCAGAAGAGAACAATGGTGATTGTGACCATACAGCCCACCAGCGTAAGATTACAGGTGTATATACAAGTCCAGAGCTGGATCTAGCTGTTCGCCATGGCTACAGCATATTGAAGATACATGAGGTGGGGAGGTTTCAGAAGCTACACATCCTTTTCACACCATATATAAACGCTTTTTTGAAATATAAGGTCGAAGCATCAGGGTATCTCCGAGGAATTGATACCGAAGATGAAAAATCGGCCTATATTCAATGTTACCGTTACCGTGAAGGTATACAACTCGAGCTTTCCGAAATTGTAAAGAACTCTGGCAAGCGCTTTATTGCAAAGTTGTGTCTAAACAGTCTTTGGGGAAAATTTGGACAGAATACCAGCAAAGGGAACGTTCATTTGGCACAAAGTTATAGTGAAGTCTGGGATTATGCCAATGCTCCCGATAAAGAGGTCATGGAGATCTTGAACGTAGGAGTAGCATGGGCGCAAAATGTATGAGTGCAATGCAATTGCAAGTGTTGCATAAAGTTGCAAGAGTGCCACCCCACCCCCTTTGTTGCAAACCCCCTCCCACTTGTTGCGAGGCACCCCCACCCCCTTTCTTGCAAGGCACCTACATCCCCCTTTGTTTAAACCCCCACCCATTTCTTGCAAGGCACCCCCCCACCCCCGTTTGTTGCAAAGGGGGAGACCTCTTTGGGGGAGAAGTTGGGACGGCCTCACCCGCAAAGGGGCATACCTAACCTAAGGAAGAGGGGGGACATCTTTGGGGGAGTAGATGGGACGGCCTCACCCCCCAAAGGAGCATACCTAACCTAAGAGAGAGAGAGCAGGATGGGACCCAGAGGAAGGGTCTTCACTTGGCGAGAGCCAGGTGCATATGAGGTCTTCAGCCACCATGACGCTCTCTTATAGGACCCCTAATCAGCCAGTTGGCTTAGAAGGCTGAGTTGCCAGATTCGCTATTTAGTTATTTAAACCATATATTAATCAGCCAGATGGCTTAGAAGAGTGAGATGCCAGATAGCAATAATTATTTAATTAAACCATATATTCTTCCTTCATCTGGCTTAGAAAGCTGAGTTGCCAGATATCATTAATTATTCATTTAAAGCATATATTAATCAGCCAGTGGGCTTAGAAGGCTGAGTTGCCAGATTGCGCTCTGCATTTAATTAAAGCATATATTAATCAGCCAGTTGGCTTAGAAAGTTGAGTTGTCAGATTGCGCTATTTATTTATTTAAAGCATATATTCCTCCGTCAGCTGGCTTAGAAGGCTGAGTTGCCAGATAGCAATAATTAAAGCATACATTAAACAGAAATTTGGCCTAGAAGTTGCCAGATAGCAATATCTGCTTAATTAAGCCACATATTCCTCCGTCATCTGGCTTAGAAGGCTGAGTTACAGGATAGCAATAATTATTTAATAAAACTATATATTCTTTCGACAGTTGGCTTAGAAGGCTGAGTTGTCAGCTTCGTTACTTATTTATTTAAAGCATATATCCTGACTTTAAGCGAAGCGTATAATCAAATACATATTAGCATTATACATTATTATACACAGTTATATTAAATATATTTAAAATATACAAAACGGTGCATTATCAATATATTAGTATAGGAAACATATACACAGTTATATTAAATATATTGAAAATATATGATACGTATAATCAAATTCTTATTAGTACAGGAAATATATATATATATATATATACACAATTTAAATATAGTCCTTATATTCTACGATGCAAAACGCTAAACTCACACTTAATAGAACCATGTACACATGTGAGTCGCGCGTTAAATGGGGTTCGAACCCATCCCGACCTTCGACGGTACCGTAGGTCTAAGGCGGGTGTAAGACAACTCGTACGAAATAAAAGATAAATCAACAATTTATACGGAAAATATAACTCCCTAATGATTCCCCGTAGGTCTAAGGTGGGGTAAAACAGTTGGTACGAAATAAAAAATAAATGAAAAATTCGTACTGAAAAAATAACTCCCTAATAACTCCCCGTAGGTCTAAGGCGGGTGTAAAACAACTCGTACGAAAAAATAAAAAACAAATGAGCAATTTCTCCGGAAAATAAGTCCCTACCATAGGTCTGAGTTGAGGATAAAACTCGTACTTGGAAAAAGAAAGAAAAAATAGGCCCCTAATGATCCCCGTAGGTCTAAGTTGGGGATAAAACAATTCGTACGGAAAAAGTTAATCTAAAATCGTGTAAACACTTACCCGTTTTAAAGTAGGACAAAGGAGTGTCTAACACACAGAACAACTCGAAAAGTTCTTGCCAGAGAACAATTCGTACAGGACACAAACACACACACACATATATATATATATATATATATATATATATATTTCATATAAATGGATATACAGACTAAATTCCCAGAAATAATAATTACAACTTTGTTCATATTTACCAGAAAATCGTACAAGGTAAACATCTAATATTTGCACTTATATCTCCAAAATTTGAGAATATTAAAAGAAATATGTTCATATTTATGCTTTTTGTTTAACAAACGATACACGGTTCTAAAGGTTGATAAAAACTCGCACAACTACTATCCACCAACCTCATCATGATATCTATTCTGTTTCTTGTCATATAAATAAACAAAGGCAAATTCATCGCAACTTTTCGACTCTTGTCCCCATATATATGGTTTAAACGAATTACATTCACAATATTTTTATCTCAGCATAAAGATAATAATAATAACAATAATAATGACATGGTAGAGAGAAAGTTACGCTATCGGAAACAGGCGGTGCATCATGCTCCTGAAGAATCATACAACAGGACTGAAAAACGCCTCGTTTAATCTAAAAACATTTGTTTAATAAGCTTCAAAAGAATTTGATATTTTTCAGTTCCGAGTAACAACGATACATATATCTATCTACCTGTCTATCATCTATCTATCGATCAATCTATCTATCTATCAATCTATATATCTATCTATCTATCTTTCTCTCTATATAGAGTATATATATTTTTATCTCAGCATAATAATAATAATAATAATAATAATAATAATAATAATAACAATAATAAAAATGACATAGCACAGACAAAGTTACGCATTCGGAAACAGGCGGTGCATCATGTTCCTGAAGAATCATGCACCAGTATTTTTCATTCCCGAGTGACAACAATACATATATCTATCTATCTACCTGTCTATCATCTATCTATCCATCTTTCTATCTATCTATCTGCCAGTCCATCTATCTATCTATCTTTCTATATATATATATATATCTCGCTCTCTCTATATATATATATATATTGGAATAAATACAAACACAAACACATCACTCTTTATTTAGTCAAATTGTTTAAACCAATTTCGCAAAATAAATAAATTGAAAATAAGTAATTATTACATTCCTATACATGCGTCGGAATATTAGATTTCCAACATAAGTTTTTAAATAGATGGTTTCCAAATGGCCAGACACTATTGTCTTCGCGATTGTTCCAAGGTCTGCGTCATGATAAGAATTTCTGACAGGGAGACAAATTTTAATATTCCTAATCTGAGCGTAAACAAAGATTTCATGGGTCAACCACGTTTAAAGATAATTTTAAAACAGACAGATGTTTCTCAAATCTTAAACCTATATTTGCTCTAAATCAATATATATATATATATATATATTGTATATATATATATATATATATATATATATATATATATATATATATATACCGGGCCGGATCTAGAAGTTGCGAGGCCCTAGGCACATCTACAAATTGCGAGGCGTAGGCCTATATATATGAAAATATGGACTTAATTATCGGTACTATAACAGCAATATTAGAATCCCGCATAGACAGAACTATGCCAGCACTTAAAAATTAAACCAAACCAAAATAATCACGCATGGAAATTGTATAAGAAATATAAATAAACCATACAAATAAGTATAAATTATAATATGAATCAAGATTTGTATCGAAAATATAAGACAATGATTTCTAAGATTTATATAATATTATAGGTAATGACTTTCCATAGTATACAAACGATTTTCATATGTGATGTATAAGAGATGTTGACATTTCATTTTTTATAATAGTGAGCGATCGACTTATCAGGCTAAATATTAATGCTTTAATATTTGGTTCAGATGCTCCTTGAATATTTCAGCAATGCTTTTCTACTTTTCTTCGAGCTAAACTCTTCAATTAATTGAGAATAATCTAATGAATTTGTTATATCGTTTTCTATTGATAACATAGCTAATGATTGCAATCTCGCTTGAGACATGGTGGAACGCAAATATGTTTTAATAAGTTTGAGACGCGAGAAACTTCTTTCAGCCGAAGCAACAGTAACTGGGATGGTTAATACTATTCGAAGTGCAACATAAATATTCGGATAAATCTCACTTAGTTGTTTTTGCACTATATAAACAAGGGCATTTCCGAGATCTGTTTTCTCAGGTATAAACCTGCAAAGTACTTTAAGTTCTTCATAGAGTTCTAAATCATTAATATCACTTGAACAGAACGCGCAAAATGGCTTGAGCGAGGCCCCCTTTGGCGCGAGGCCCTAGGCGATCGCCTAGTTCGCCCACAGCTAAATTCGGGCCTGTATATATATATATATTATATATATATATATATATATATATATTCTTAGAGTAATGAGGAGGAGAGTTATTCTAGCTACAATTTGTATAAAGAAAGGCTGAGAACGTAGGACGGTCATAACGATAGTACACACAAAGTTACGCTATCGGAAACTTCGTTTCATCTAAAAACATTTAATAAACTTCAAAAGATTTCCACTCACATAATTTAATTTCAATACCCTTGCATGATAATTTCACAAAACACTTTGCGATATATATACAAGATCTACCAAGTTATATATTTTGGGTAAAATGAATGAGTATTTTTGCGGGGTTTCGGACAATTCCCGAAACAACAAATTCATTTCATCTTTTATATCGTTTTCACCCTTTTACACGATATATATCACACACACACACGCGCACACACACACACACACACACACACAGAAAGTTAGTTTTGTCATAGTCTCTGGCCAGACTACCCGACCCATTGTACTAACTCATGCATTATTATTATTATTATTATTATTACCAATACCAACGGGAATCGTACCTCAGATCAGACCTCAAAGATTCCACCTCGCTTACAGGAAGAAGGTATCCACCCACAGTATTTTTCTCTGAAACCGTGGTCGTTGGGACATCACCGGTATGGTACGCAAGGCCTTTTGAGTTAGTTCTTATCCTTATATCTCTCTCTCAGGATGTAAGAATTCCCACCCTGATCCGAGTCCAGTGCTTCCTAGAGCTGGGCGGCTGTCTTCCCTGTATTTTATGTCACGGCGGCAGAGCGGGTCTTCCACCTCTGTAGAAAATTGATCATCCTAAAAGTGTATCTTCATGGGTAGTCGCTGCCGTCCATACCTCAGGTTCGAAAGGTATCGAATAAATTTAACTTAGGTTCCTTGTCACGCTATTAATTATATTCACTCACAATTAATTAGCTCTTATGGGCAGTTTAAGCTCTTTATTCGATAGATTTAAATTAATTGGTTAGATGTAGTAAAGACAATACCATCCGTTAAACAACCAAGTAAATAATTAGAAACAAATTTGTTTAATTTAGGTTGAAGTTGGTGTGATTTATATTTAGAACTCTGACTTTTCTCATAATTATTCTTTTAATTTATTTTATATCAACGTAAACTCTGTTATTTCTCTCTAACGTATAGATCTTGGGTCTATTTTTTGCAAATGGTCATAATTAAATTTTAGCGTCTTTTTTTTTAAAATTTGTATTTGGTTAAACACTCGTCCAGCTAAGCACTACTTTAAAATTCGAATGCTCCATTTTCAATATTATATATCATCACAAATATTTAGGACCACCCACGTTCAAAGTTCAAAATTTTTTTTTTTGGCACAAATTTTATTAATTTTTCCACGTACGGGTTTCCACTTTAGGGTTTTTACTCAAAGACCGATTTTTCTTTATCTTTTGTAGTATCATTAACACTTACTGATATGGCTGTATATTTTGTTTTGGGGACACCATTATGCGTATCAATATTTTTATTATGTTGATAATTCACGACTGTGCTAAATTACTGTTACTTAATCTTGAAAATAGGAACAAATGACCACAAATTTGTGTCACATTTAATTTCTCTATTGAATTTTTCTTAATTTGTTTCCCCAGAAGATTGTTTATGGAAAATCAGGTGTTTTTCATGTAGCCTTTCTGCGAATTTTTAAATACAATGTGGCGCATAAAGAAAATTGTATCACTGTTCACCTACTAAACATCGATGAGGAGAAATATTTCACACACAGATCCAGTTCAGAGAGACAGAGAGACAAGCATTTTATTTCGGAAATGCCAGGAGAAAATTCTTCAATTTAAAAACTTCAGAAGTTTTATAATTTTAACAATAAAAATAAGGTTTTAAATGTGTATAAACCAGTAATTAAAAAGGTAACAACATATATATATATATATATATATATATATATATACACACACACAACTGTTTCATTACTCTCAAATTTTAGGCCCATAAGGTTGCGTTTCAAAGACTTACTATCGCGATTATATCAAACTGCTCTTCTGAACACTCCAACTGCATGTCTCCTTTATGAAACGCATGCAGTACCAATCTTTTTACACATTCTAATTCTTTTCCTGTCCAACTCTCTAACTTACGGAATATTGATATTTTGAATTTATCATCTAATCAGCCGATCATCTCTGGAACATTCTTCCTCAACCCTTCCTTCCGCCTGTCTATGACCTCCATTCTTTCAAACGCCGAGTATATAGACATCTCGAAAACCCTAGACCTTGATTTTGGGTATCAACTTCTTCCTCAATGAGGGAGCTTTTCTGCGAACATTCGCCCCTGGCCATTCCTACCTATAAAGCACAATGTGGCCATTGTGGTCGCTTCAGACATAATGAGGAGATTATGTGAACGCTGTACCCATATAAAAAGTTGGAAAATACTATATTTCGTGCTTCCACTGAGAGGTATCGCGTAAATTTTGAATGGGCTTGTTTTTACAAACAAGGATTTTAACCACACATATTTTTATATACATTTCTCATAATTATTCTTTTAATTTATTTTATATCAATGTAAACCCCGTTATTTCGCTCTCTCTCTCTCTCTCTCTCTCTCTCTCTCTCTCTAATGCTGTGACTATTTGGTTTAGAAGGTCGAGCTGCCAAATAGCAATTAGCCATTTGAGTTAGTTCTTATCCTTGTACATCTCTCTTTCTCTCAGGATATGATGAAATATCTCACTGACCGAGCCCAGTGCTTCCTAGAACTGTGCGGCTGTCTTCTCCAGAGCGCAGCAAAACCCAGCTTTTCTTCCTCCCGCGCAATTGGTTAGTAGATAAAAGGGTACCCTAGGTGGCCTACTGGTTAAAACGTTGTAGTGTTGATGGGGCATCGGTCGGTTTCCACGTTATACTGTAGGTCTAAGGTGGAGTGAAAAGCTTGACCTTCGTTAAAATGAACAATTCGGAGGGAAGCTAACCAAAGGTTAACCAAAGGACAGCAGAGCCACCCCTATATCTGCATCGGAAAAAAATTCATCTAAAATAAACAGGGCGCCCTAATGATCAAAGAAAAAAATGGGTTCGCACCCCGACGCGACCAAGAAATTTTGTTACAGTACACTCCTTTATAACGATTTCATTAACATAAGTACACTGTATATCAGTTTATTGGTAGGCAGCCAGTATAATTAAACATCCATCGAAGGACTTTCAGTTTTCGATTGGTTTTATTGTAAACGTTAAAATATTTTTCAGCAGTAGTATATATATATATTTGCTTGATGATAAACTGTCCTACGCATAATAATTTAACCTCAACTAAATAGAATAGTATAGAATAGAATAACATTTGTTAATAATAATAAAATAAATATTTTACATACAAACGACAAATAATACTCACCCACCAGAATTGAGAGCGCTTTTAAACAGGTCGTACTAGCGAGTTCGGGTAGTGGCTCTTACCGGACAGTTTCTTTACACAAATAAACCGTCAGACTTCGGTGCAAGAATTTTATAGGTTTCCATTTATCCACTCAGGCCGCTATTTTAGGCCTAACAGATAACATTTCAGTGAGCCGTATATATGCAGTATAAGAGTCAAGAATTAGGCATTTCCTTAAGATAATATTGGTATGTCTACCGAAAAAGGTAACACCTCCTAAAAAAATTATTTACCTTTATTAATAGTGAAATAAATACGTAGGTTTTAAAATTTACATTGACATAATCAACTGTGTAGCTTGACTATTTATTTTATTCAATTTGGCTCTCAAGCTTTACTGAGCTCTTATTAAAATAAAACAGACGATTTACCCTCCAACAACCACTAAGCCGTTGAGATGCAATGTATATATAATATATATATTATATATATATATAATATAATATATATATATATTCTAATTTATATTTTACCAATACCGAATTCGAAATTTATGTTAGTCCATGCCGCGGGCCACTACATCATCTGAAATGATAAATGTCAGCTTTAAATATTCACGGGTATTATTTGACAGCGAATGAAATTATGCAGGCATTTTTAAAGTAAATAATAATAATAATAATAATTATAATAATAATGGCGAGTAAACTCATTGGTACTTGCAGTAACGAGGAGGGGCGGGGCTTATGTAAAGAAAGACTGAGAACGTAGGACACTCATTACGACTGACACAAGTAAAGTGTCGCTATCTTGGGGAGGAGACACAAACATGCGGTGCAACATGCTCCTGAAGATTCATGCACCAGGACTGAAAAACAACTCGTTTAATTTAAAAACATTTGTTTAGTAATCTTCATTTAACAATTTCACCACCAAAAGAATTAGATCACCTTATTCCTAATTTCACTCATTGATTATTTCAAATGCAATGAAAACATTTAAGAATCCTATGCGTCATATAATTATCAATTTCAACTCCTTGTTTAAGACTTCCATCAAATTATGTGAACTAATTTTTATCCATTTCATGGTCAGAAATTACAAAGTCCTTCCCTGAACTCGATCTTACGGCACCCCGATCAACACCCCAGCGTCTTAACCACTAGGCTAGCCAGCGTACCAATTTGTCTGGCAACCAATTTTTTCTTAGGGAAGCATGAAGAGCTTGTTTTAGTTATATATATATATATGAAGACGTACAGTTAAAGTTAGGTTGCATTTATTGAGTAAGATTCCTGCACGCAAATATATAAACTGAATCGAAATTAGAATTCACTTTCGGTCATTGCTCTACATTTTATAGTGTTAAATAATTCAATCTGAAATAGTGTATCACTCAGTTTGTACATATATACATACATATATATAATATATATATATATATATATATAATATATATATATATATATATATATATTATATATATATATATACACGTGACGGTATACAAGCTGAGTAAGTATATGTATAGCAGTTTGTAGCCCTCTAAAACCCTTGTATAGTACAAGTTATAAAAAAGAAACTCCAGTTTAACTGTATGTTTAAGGAGACCTACATAGAAATATGCTCTAGAGCAGCGATTGTCATTCAGATTTTTTGTCTCACGTACCACCTGCATGAGACTATTTGATACATTAAATGTATTACCTTCATACTGAAATGACATAATGTTTCGCTACTTATTTCCAATTAATCATGTTCATTTGGTTGGTAGCATCGCTAGTGCAATCCATCGACCCTGGGATCGATTTCTGGTGACGGCAATCTGTTCATGCTTCCCTAAGAAAAATTTGGTTGGCAGACAAATGGGTACCCTCGGTAGCCTAGTGGTTAATAGGCTGGAGTGTTGATCGGGATGCCGTGAGATCGAGTTTGGGGAAGGACTTTGTAATTTCTGACCATTCCGTGGTGGGTCGTGGTTCGGAATTTCACGGAAATGGATAAAAATTAGTTCACATAATTTGATGGAAGTCTTAAACAAGGCGTTAAAATGGATAATTATATGACGCATAGGATTCTTAAATGTTTTCATTGCATTTGAAATAATCAATGAGTGAAATTAGGAATAAGGTGATCTAATTCTTTTGGTGGTGAAATTGTTAAATGAAGATCACTAAACAAATGTTTTAAAATAAAAAGAGCTGTTTTTCAGTCCTGGTGCATGAATCTTCAGGAGCATATTGCACCGCATGTTTGTGTCTCCTTCCCAAGATAGCGACACTTTACCTGTGTCAGTCGTAATGAGTGTCCTACGTCCTCAGTCTTTCTTTACACTAGCCCCTCCTCGTTACTGCAATTGTCAATGAGTTTACTCGCCATTATTATTATAATAATTATTATTATTATTATTTACTTTAAACAATACCTAGCATAATTTCATTCACTAGATCAAATAAAACCGTGAGTATTTAAAGCTGACATGATGTAGTGGCCCGCGGCATGGACTAACATAAATTTCGAATTCGGTGTTGGTAAAATATAAATTAGAAATATATATATATATATATATAATATATATATATATACATTGCATCTCAACGGCTTAGTGGTTGTTGGAGGGTAAATCGTCTGTTTTATTTTAATAAGAGCTCAGTAAAGCTTGCGGGCCAAATTGAATAAAATAAATAGTCAAGCTTCACAGTTGATTACGTCATTGTAAATTGCAAAACCTACGTATTTATTTCACTATTGATAAAGGTAAATAATTTTTTTATGCGGTTTTACCTTTTTGAGTAGACATACCGATATTATCTTAAGGAAATGCCTAATTCTTAACCTTTATAATTGTGTAAAACTTACTCCTTTGAGTACTACATATGTACGGCTAGGCCTACAGTAGCGCCCTGAGGGGATAATTGGAAACCTATAAAATTCTTGCACCGAAGTCTGACGGTTTGTTTGTGTAAAGAAACTGTCCGGTAAGAGTCACGAGCCGAACTCGCTAGTACGACCTGTTTAAAAGCGCTCTCAATTCTGGTGCGTGAGTATTCTTTGACGTTTGTGTGTAAAATATTTATTTTATTATTATCAATAAAAGTTATTCTATTCTATTCTATTTATTTGAGGTTAAATTATTATGCGTACGACAGTTTATCATGAAGCAAATATATGTGTATAATGTATAATATATATATATACACACATATATATGTATATTATATACACATATATATATATATATATATACTACTGCTGAAAAATATTTTAACGTTTACAATAAAACCAATCGAAAATTGAAAGTCCTTCGATGGTTGTTTAATTATACTGGCTGCCTACCAATAAACTGATAAACTTAATGTTAATGAAATCGTTATAAAGCAGTGTACTGTAACAAAATTTCTTGGTCGCGTCGGGATGCGAACCCATTTTTTCTTTGATCATTAGGCCCTGGATTCTTTAGATGAACTTTGTTCCGATGCAGATATACAGGCACCTCTGCTGTGCTTTGGTTAACCTTTGGTTAGCTTCCCCAGAATTGTTCATTCTGACGAAGGTCAAGCTTTTCACTCCACCTTAGACCTACAGTATAACGTGGAAACCGACCGATGCCCCATCAACACCACAACGTTTTAACCAGTAGGCCACCTAGGGTACCCTTTTATCTACCAACCAATTGTGTGGAAGGAAGTAAAGCTGGGTTTTGCTGCGCTCCGGGGAAGACAGCCGCCCAGCTCTAGCAAGCACTGGGCTCGTTCAGGGAGAGATTTCATTATATCCTGAGAGAGAGAGAGAGAGAGGTACAAGGATAAGAACTAACTCAAATGGCTAATTGCTATGTGGCAGCTCGACGTTCTAAATGAAATATTCACAGCATTAAAGAGAGAGAGAGAGAGAGAGAGAGAGAGAGAGAGAGAGAGAGATAACGGGGTTTACATTGATATAAAATAAATTAAAATAATAATTATGAGAAATGTATATATAAATATGTGTGGTTATATTCCCTGGTTGTAAAAACAAGCCCATTCAAAATTTACGCGATACCTCTCAGCGGAAGCACGAAATATAGTATTTTCCAACCTTTTATATGGGTGCAGCGTTCACATTATCTCGTTATTATGTCTGAAGCAACCACAATGGCCACATTGTGCTTTACAGGTAGGAATGGGAAGGGGCGAATGTCCGCAGAAAAGCTCCCCCATTGAGGAAAAAGTTGATACCCAAAATCAAGGTCTAGGGTTTTCGAGATGTCTATTTACACGGCATTTGAAAGATTGGAGGTATTAGATAGGCGGAAGGAAGGATTGAGGAAAATGTTCCTGAGTTGATCGGCTGATTAGATGATAAATTCAAAATATCAATATTCCGTAAGTTAGAGAATTGGACAGAAAAAGAATGAGAATGTGTAGAAAAATTGGTACTGCATGCGTTTCATAAAGAAGGAGATATGTAGTTGGAGAGTTCAGAAGAGCAATGTCTTATATAATAGCGATAGTAAGCTTTGAAACGCAATCGTACAGGCCTAAAATTTGAGAGTAATGAAACACTTGTGTGTATGTACGTATATATTTATATACATAGCGAGGAATAGGAGGACGAAAAGATGGTACATGTTTATTAACAGACGTTTCGGAAAAATTCAATTTCCATCATCAGTGCGACGTTTAAGAAATGAAGGTCGCAGTTTGTTTGTACCATCTTTTCGTCCTCCTATTCCTCGCTAAGCTACGCTTCCCTAAGAACAAACCATTCAACCAAGTTATCATAGAAAGATATGACAGAGCCACGCTGAAGAAGTACAAAGATTCCAAGAACATTTACCGAAAATGGACGAAAACAAACTGCGACCTTCATTTCTTAAACGTCGCACTGATGATGGAAATTGAATTTTTCCGAAACGTCTGTTAATAAACATGTACTATCTTTTCGTCCTCCTATTCCTCGCTAAGCTACGCTTCCCTAAGAACAAACCATTCAACCAATTTATATACATAGATATATATATATATATATACATACACACATATATATGTATGTATATATATATATATATATACACACACACATATATATATATATATATATATATATATATATATATAGTTACCTTTTAATAACTGGTTTATACACATTTAAAATCTAATTATTATTGTTATAAATTATAAAACTTCTGAAGTTTTTAATTTGAAAAACATGTTCTGTCATTTCCGAAATAAAATGCTTGTCTCTCTGTCTCTCTCAACTGGATCTGTGTGTGAAATATTTCTCCTCATCGATGTTTAGTAGGTGAACAGTGATACAAATTTTCTTTATGCGCCACATTGTATTTAAAAATTCGCAGAAAGGTTTCATGAAAAACACCTGATTTTCCATAAACAATCTTCTGGGGAAACAAATTAAGAAAAATTCAATAGAGAAATTAAATGGGACACAAATTTGTGGTCATTTGTTCCTATTTTCAAGATTTAGCCGATTAAGTAACAGTAATTTAGCACAGTCGTGAATTATCAATATAATAAAAATATTGATACGCATAATGATATCCCCAAAACAAAATACAGCCATATCAGTAAGTGTTAATGATACTACAAAAGATAAAGAAAAATCGGTCTTTGAGTAAAAACCCTAAAATGGAAAACCGTACGTGGAAAAATTAGTAAAATTTGTGCCAAAAAAAAAATTTGGAACTTTGAAAGTAGATGGTCCTAAATATTTGTGATGATAAATAATATTGAAAATGGAGCCTTCGAATTTTAAAGTAGTGCTTCGCTGGACGAGTGTTTACCCAAATACAAATTTTAAAAAAAAGATGCTAAAATTTAATCATTAACATTTGCAAAAAGTAGACCCAGATCTTATATATTAGAGGGAAATAACAGTTTTCGTTGATATAAAATAAATTAGAAGAATAATTATGAGAAATGTCAGAGTTCTAAGTATAAATCACCCCAACTTCAACCTAAATTAAACAAATTTGTTTCTAATTAATTACTTGGGTGTTTAACGGATGGTATTGTTTTTACTACATATAACCAATTAATTTAAATCTACCGAATAAAGAGCTTACACTGCCCATAAGAGCTAATTAATTGTAAGTGAATATAATTAATAGCGTGACAAGGAACCTAAGTTAAATTTTTCGATACCTTTCGAACCTGAGGTATGGACGGCAGCGATGTGCCGCCGTGACATAAAATACAGGGAAGACAGCCGCCCAACTCTAGGAAGCACCTGACTCGGGTCAGGGAGGGAATTCATCATATCCTGAAAGAGAGATACAAGGATAAGAACTAACTCAAAAGGCCTTGCGTACCATACCGGTGATGTAATAACAATTACAGTTTCAGGGAAAAATCCTGTACCCTCAAATAGAATGCTTGATTCGAACAGTGGGTGGATACCTTCTTCCTGTAAACGAGGTGGAGGCTGTGAGGTCTGAGGTACGATTCCAGATGGTATTGGTAATAATAATCTTCTTCCTCAGCATAATTAATCCCATTTTTATATGGGGTCGCTGTTGAAGGTGAGTCGCCTCCATCTTGGTTCTTGACTCATCTCATTTGGTTGTGGCGTGGGTTTTTACGGCCGGATGCCCTTCCTGACACCAACCCTCCCCCTTTATCCGGGCTTGGGACCGTCCGGAGAATAAGGTGACTATCCTTGCCTACGGTTGCTGTTGAGACATTAGGAGTCTCGTATTGGTAATAATATTGGTATTGGTAATAATAATAATAATAGTAATAATAATAATAATCAATGAGTTAGTACAATGGGTCAGGTCGTCTGGGCAGAGACTGCGACAAAACTTTCATTCTGTGTGTGTGTGTGTGTGTGTGTGTGTGTGTGCTTGTGTGTTGTGATATATATTGTGTAAAAGGGTGAAGACGATATAAAAGATGAAATGAATTTGCTCTTTCGGAAAATGTCCGAAACCCCGCAAAAATACTCATTTATTTTACCCAAAATATATAACTTGGTAGATCTTATATATATATATATGTATCGCAGTGTTTTGTGAAGTTATCATGCAAGGGTATTGAAATTAAATTATTTGAATTGGAATTCTTTTGAAGTTTATTAAACAAATGTTTTTAGATTAAACGAAGGTGATTTTTAGTCCTGCTGCATGATTCTTAATGAGCATGATGCACCGCCTGTTTCCGATAGCGGAACTGTGTCTGTACCAAATCGTTATGACTGTCATGCGATCTGTCTTTATTTACACAAATTGTAGCTAGAATAACTCTCTCCTCCTCATTACTGTATATATATATATATATATATATATATATATGTGTGTGTGTGTGTGTGTGTGTGTGTGTGTATATATATATATATTAATTTAGAGCAAATATAGGTTTAAGATTTGAGAAACATCTGTCTTTTTTAAAAATATCTTTAAACGTGGTTGACCCATGAAATCATTGTTTACGCTGAGAGTAGGAATATTAAAATTTGTCTCCCTGTCAGAAATTCTTATCGCGACGCCGACCTTGGAACAATCGCAAAGACAATAGTGTCTGGCCATTTGGAAACTATCTTTTTAAAAACTTATCTTGGAAAGCTAATATTCCGACGCTTGTATAGGAATGTAATAATTACTTATTTTCAATTTATTTATTTTGCGAAATTGGTTTAAACAATTTCACTAAATAAATAAATAAAGAGTGATGTGTTTGTGTTTGTGTTTATTCCAATATATATATATAGATAGAGAGATAGAGATAATATATATATATATAGAGAGAGAGAGAGAGAGAGAGAGAGAGGAGAGAGAGAGAGAAGAGAATAGAGAAAGAGAGATGGATAGATAGATAGATAGATGGATAGATAGATGATAGACAGGTAGATAGATAGATATATGTATAGTTGTCACTTGGAACTGAAAAATAATGGTGCATGATTCTTCAGGAGCATGATGCACCGCCTGTTTCTGATAGCGTAACTTTGTCTCTACCATGTCATTATTATTGTTATTTTTCTCACTATGCTGAGATAAAAATATTGTGAATGTAATTCGTTTAAACCATATGTATGGGGACAAGAGTCGAGAAGTTGCGATGAATTTGCCTTTGTTTATTTATATGACAAGAAACCGAATAGATATCATGATGAGGTTTGTGGCTAGTGGTTGCGCGAGTTTTTATCAGCCTTTAAAGCCGTGTATCGTTTGTCAAACAAAAACGATAAATATGAACATATTTCTTTCAAAGATGTTCTCAAATTTTGGAGATATAAGCGCAAATATTAGTTGTTTACCTTGTACGATTTTCTGGTAAATAAGCACAAAGTTTTAATTATTTCTTGGAATTTAGTCTGTATATGCATTTATATGAAATATAAATATATATATACACATATACTGTATATATATTTATATATATATATATATATATATATATATACACACACATATATATATATATATATTGTGTGTGTGTGTGTCCTGTACGAATTGTTCTCTGGCAAGAACTTTTCGAATTGTTGTGTGTTTTACCTTTTTTAGACCTACTTTAAAACGGGGAAGTGCTTACACGAGTTTCAAATGAACGTAACACTTTAGTCTGTATATATATTTATTTATATATATATTCAGAGGGTGATCAAATTATTAGAGCCACTACATAAAAAATAATTTTTCTTGTATAAGTTCATTTCTAATGCTAATAATAGTAAAATTTGGCTAATTTAAACTCTTATTTTATTTCAGAATATATTTATATACACTCTACAGTCATATTAAACACATTTAGTACTTAGTGGGTCCTCCATTGGCATTAATTAAGGCAACAACCCGTCTAGGCATACTCTCTATACAGGCTTTGCAGCTGGCCTATATCTCAAGATCACGGTTCCAAACGGAAATTATTCGTTCTATTAACTGTATTCGAGTTGTTATTTCCTCGCTTTTCAGTCTACGCTTTGCTATTTCCCATAGGTTTTCGATAGGGTTCATATCCGGAGAATTTCCTGGCCAATCCACGAGAGAAATATTCTTTGCAACCAGAAAACTTTTAACTGACTTTGCATTGTTGGCATGGGGCCGAATCTTGCATAAAATGGAATGGCTCACCATTTGGAAACCAGTAGGCGATCTGTGGAATAAGTCTTGTTTCCAAAACCTTTCGGTATTGGTCCTGCCTCATAGTACCCTCAACAATTTAAATTCGTCCAGTACCCTTACCGCTTATCACTGCCCATATCATGAAAGATGTTGCATGCTTAACCGTACTTACGACACAGTCTGGATGATATTCCTCACCAACACGTCGCCTAACGTACTGTGATTTATCAGACATGCCATGGAATGTGGATTCGTCACTGAAACACACCTGCAAATTAAAAGAGAAAGAAATGATTGCAACCAAAATGAAATGTGCCTTGTCATACAAATATCAAAATAATATATTTTACTCAAAATAAGCACACAAGATCTCTAAAATATTGTGACTTACCGATTCCCAGTCATCTACAGTGAACTTTAAGTAGTATTTAGCCCACTTTATGCGATTTTTGATCATTGTTGGAGTCAATTTTGGCATTTTGCTTTGCCGGCAACTACTCAGTCCAAATTCCCTGACACGCCTTCTTAAAGTCATTATCGAAATGTTGATGTTTTCCTTCTCCAGCTCCAATTTAAGTTTGTTAGTAGTGCTTCTCCTATTATTTACTACTTTCTTTTCAATGCACCTGTCGGCACTATGTGTGGTTATCCTTTTCCGACCACATTTACCCTTTCTTTTTGGAGTCAGCTCTGGATTATCCCCTTCAATTTTAATTTTTGATGCGACACTGTCAACACTCGCACGTGACATATTCAGTTCTCGGGCTATTTTTTTGTAAGAATAATCAGTTGCAGTAAGCAGCGAGAGCATTCTACCTTTCTTCTTTGGCGATAGATCACATTTCTTACCCATGTTGGGTAGACTACAGTACATAAAATTTATTTCTGTAAAGAAACACTAATTTAATAAAAAGAATCACAATACGTTGCTCAGAAACAATATCATATGGGTGTATGAGTGCATATTCCACGTACAATGGTTTAAATATAATAACTTATCATTAACTTAACATACACTTAAAGCACCTGACCACTTGACAAAACCTTCCACGTTCACAGCTGAAACACTACTAAACCCACTTTTCACCTATTCCCCACCCCCTACTCCCCAAATGAACCCCTATCCCGTTTCTGTTATTCAGGTAAAGAACACTACATGTGTTAACAATTTGGAACACTGTCTGCGTACTTAAAAGGTTATTATTTAAACTAAAAACACCATATTATAATGAAAATGTGTTTTTCAATGGGTGGCTCTAATAATTTGATGGCCCTCTGTATGTGTGTTTGTCCTGTACGAATTGTTCGCTGGCAAGAACTATTCGAGTTGTTCTGTGTTCGACACGCCTTAGACCTACTTTAAAACGGGTAAGTGTTTACACGATTCTTAGATGAACTTTTTCAGTACGAATTGTTCGCTTATTTTTTATTTCGTACGAATTATTTTATCCCTTCCTTACACCTACGGGGATTATTAGGGGCTTATTTTTCTTTCTTTTTCCCGTACGAGTTGTTTTATCCTCACCTTAGACCTACGGTAGGGATTTTTTTTCCGTACGAATTGCTCATTTCTTTTTTCTTTTTCGTACGAGTTGTTTTACACCCGCCTTAGATTTACGGGGAGTTATTAGGGAGTTATTTTTCCCTAAGAATTGTTCATTTATTTTTTATTTCGTACCAACTCTTTTACCACCATATTAGACCTACGGGGAATCATTAGGGAGTTATTTTTCCGTACGAATTGTTGATTTAATTTTATTTCGTACGACTTGTCTTACACCCGCCTTAGACCTACTGTACTGCGGAAGGTCGGGACGGGGTCGAACTACATTTAACGCGCGATGCACATGTGTACATGGCTCTATTACGTGTGAGTTTAGCGTTTTGCATCGTAGAACATTAAGACAATTTATTTAAATTGTGTATATATATGTAAAAATGAACAATCAATAATCATTATTAATTTTTACATGAAAACCAAAATCGCTTAACGCGAGTTTGGATAGAATTTTTATTTGTTGCTTTCTATTTTTGTTTCAGTGTCACAACCATGCGACCTACCATTTCTATGGTTTGGTCGTCTCCATATTTCCATTTTTATTTGTTATACAATTTGTTATAGTTGATTGTGGTTGTCTTGCATCTCACCCTCGTCCCTAGATTATGCATGCACATTGCATATAACAGAATTGGAACTGGTAGTTGTGCTTCTTAGTCCTTGATACCCACTCTTTGTCTTTAATGCGTTTCTTTTAGGTCCTCCCAAATAATGACTTACAGTTACACTGTACGAATGACATAGTTTGAATGGCTATGACGTCATAAAGTAGCTTAATTCCCTTCACATTTTCCCGTCATTAATTTACCTTCATCATATCTCTAGTATTCAATGTGTGAAAATTCTTTAACATAATAATAAAAACTGTGCACTTTATAAATATAAATATAACTATTATTCGACCATATTCCCCCACCCCCATACGTCCATATCTTATCTTAACCATTGTCCTATATCAGTTTTATTAAATATTCAATTTGCTCGTGTCAGTCTATGAAATGCAAAACTTTATGCATTCGTTCGAAATCATCAAATACGTTCTCGTGTATTATTTTTCTTTATTTTTAATTTTTATTTTTAATTATTTCACCTCCCGCAATGAACTCGAAAACGCTTAGGCAAGTGATCAAATTCCGCTAACTACGGCAGAAGCGAACGCTTCTAAGCTAAAAATCTCCTCTCGCTCTGATTCAAATTTGTAACATATTATAACATAATGTAACATATTATGTTGTATATAAATACCTACCATATGTGCCCATGTACTTTGTATTATATTTCTAACATCTTAATTGTCTATTAATATGAAACACTATAAAAACAAAACAAAATTATAGTAACTGTTTAATTGTAATTAACTGTAATACTTTAATTTAATATAATGTAATGTACTTTAATGAAACTGTAATTAATGATAATAGTTTAATATGTAATGTATTAATGTACTTTCAATGGAATTGTAATTAACGATACTAAGTGAAATGTGAATTAATCCATAATCGTAATCATAATTGTAAAAAAACAAAATTTAAAATGTACTAGTCATGTACTTAAATTGTACTCATGTACTACTCCGAAATTCTGTCGCCTTTAGAAATGTGTACTCGGCGAAAATAAGATAATTTTTTAATTTTAATTTTTTAAATTTTTATTTCGAATCTTTCAAACATCTGATCATGTGTTTAAAGGGAGGAACTTAACCTCTCCCTGCATTCCCCCAACATTTAGACTTATATGATACATGTAATTGTAAAATTACTTCACTCCCATGTTAGCAGCCTCGCTGCGAGGAGGAGGCAGAGGCCCCTTGCCTCCCTAATTTTTAGTTTCCTGCCTGAGCCATGGTCGAAAGAGGTCGAACCTCTACTCCTGTAAATTCAGGAGTAAATTAGAGTGAGAGAAACTTTTTATTTTTCCCCTTCGAGTTGGGCTCTCTTCCGAGAACTTAGTATATAGAGAAAATAGTTCCCGATAAGAAATACAAAGAAAATCGCCGAACCGTCAGAGAAAGTATCAGAGTATTATAGAAAGAGAAGAATTAACAACTGTCGACCCTATAGCGAGAGAAAGAAATTAGAATATTATAGAAGAAAAGTATTGTGAGAAAATATCCGTTGCTGCCTCCCAACCAGAACCCCCGTCGACTTCGAGACAACCCAAGCACGATAGAAGATATTGGTATAACATTGGCGACCCTATAGCCAGGATCTTAACAATTTGGCGACTCTTTAACAAGATTTTAACAAGAGGATTTTAACAAGTGGCCACTCTTTGGCCAGGATAGAAATTACCCTGCATCAGGATAAAACTTGTAGCGATCCTACTACCTAGATAATAAGACCCACCATTTGACCGGCGTGTCACGACTTCCAGTTCGTAACATCCACCCTTGAACCGATGTGTTACGACTCCAAATTCTCCACGCCTAGTTTTCATCCAAGAACAAGTAGCCAGCAAGACACGTCTTCAGGACACGTTTCTAAGAATTTCGCCGTGAAAATTTTATTAAGTACAGAGTTCGTTTTCTTTAAGTAATTTATAAACACTTAAAAAGTCAGTATTATTAACAGTTAATAATGAGTATCCAGACAGAATTTACAAGAAACAGTGAACATTCCATACACCAGTGATACATTTTTTAGTGAAACAGTTAAACTTCACAGAGCTAAAAGTCACAGAGCTAAAAGTCACAGAGTAAAAAGTCACAGAGTTAAAAGTCACAGAGTTAAAAGTCACAGAGTTAAAAGTTACAGAGTTAATTGTCAGTTATTTTCACTATTATAGTTAGTATAGAATAATTTTATTTTATTTACCGAACATAATAGTACCGTACCTTCGCGTACATTCGAGTGAAATGTTGTTTAAATTTTTTATTTTTGTTTACAATTTTTTCAAATTATTGAATTGAATTGACTTGCAAATTAAGAAAGAGAGAGTTTATAAATATAGAGATATTTGAAGCAGTGTCAAGTTCCAGTTTCAGTTTTCAGTTTCAGTTGGTTGCATCCAAGAGGGACAACCAAACCCCAGAGATTTATAGAGATACCTGAAACAGTTTCAAGTTCCAGTTTCAGTTTTCAGATTCAGTTCGTTGTATCTAAGAGGGACAACCAAACCCCAGAGAGTTATATACTTGATAGCAGTTCAAGTAAGTCGGTTGCACCAAGAGGAACAACCAAATCCCAGAGATTAATAGTCTTCACTTGATAGCAGTTCAAGTGCAAGTCAGTTTCATTTTCAGGAGACTCCACTTGATAGAGTTCAAGTGCAGTCAATTTCAGTCAGTTCAGTTTCAAGATACTTGATAGAGTTCAAGTTAGACAGCTTCAGTTTCAAGATACTTGATAAGAGTTCAACTCAGTAGGTTGCATCTAGAGGGACAACCGCCCCAGAGATTATAGAAGTACTTGATAGCAGTTAAAGTCAGTTTCAAGTCAGTTTCTAGTCAGTCAGTCAGTTAGTCAGTTTTCAAGTCATTTTAAGTAAGTTTTCAAGACAGTTTAAGTCAGTTTTCAAGTCAGTTTAAGTCAGTTTTCAAGTCAGTTCAATCAGTTTTGAAGTTAGTTTCAGTCAGTTTGTTTAATTTGAAGTCAGTTTTATTTGAAGTTAGTTTCAAGTCTCAGTATTGAAGTCCCAAGTCAGTTTTGAAGTCCCAAGTCATTTCAATGCAGTCATTTGAATTAAATTTTTGTTGTTGTTTAAGAGAATTTAATTCAATCGTTTTTTTTTCTAAAAGAGAATTAAATTCAACCTGAATTGACCGGTTTGTGTCTTTAGTTTAACTTTTTTTTTTTGTTTGTAAGAAGGAAATTGACCGATTTGTCTTTTCTTTTCATGCCATTGTTGCGTATATAAATGTATAGGTAAAATGACATATTTTATTGTTTGCAACGAAAATCGTTTTACAATTGTTTGTAACGAGTTTTATAATTATTATGATTATATGATGAGAGTAAAAGTGTAATAATTAATCGATCATGTACCTAATTTATCCTGCTCTATACGGTCGGGAAATTTACCCGTATGACCACTAGGGTGGCCCACTTTTCAATTTTTTTTGAATAGTATAGGTGATCGTGATTTTTCCCATTATTTGGCACTATACTAGCACATCGGTACCATTTTTACAAAAATTGATCAATATTTAGGGGTCTCGCATCGACCTTGAAATTACTAGTTTTTTTTAAAAATGTGTACTTTTTAACTTTTTACTGAATCAAGATAAATCATTAAGTAGGGATGTTTTCTGAATCCTCTTAATGAGAGAAGTCGTTTGGTGTGCCTTCCAATGTCATACGACTAACGGTTTAAAGGTTGTGCCTGTATACAGGTAATACCAATGTGCTAGTATAGTGCCAAATAATGGGAAAAACCACGATCACCTATACTTTTCAAAAAAATGAGTCACCATACCCGGGTGGAATGTATAATGTATATAGGTAATTAGAAAATGCACTATGCCTGTACCAGGTACCTAACCTATTTCTTTTTTTGCAGATCATAACATTTTGAAATTCTGTCTGAGTTCCACATCCTTTGTCATGGACAAATCGATGGCAACCATAACTGGAAGAACTCTTGAAGCTACAAATAGAGAGTCATCAAAAGGAAAGGCGAAAATAACATCGCTACCTTCTCTAAGATCGACCTCGGAAATTTTTTTAGTTGGCCAACCGTCGTCCTCCATCACTGGTAGCAAATTGCCAACAACACGGCAGGTTTTGCAATACTTCTTCAGTGTTATCCAGTACACTGCTAACAGGAAAGACGCATTCAAAGAAACCGTAAACAACGTCTTAAAGTTTTGGAACATGGCCCGCATTAAAACAATCACAAAGCTCAACTGCGAACGGAAGCTAGAGGCATTGTGTAAAGGGTGGCACTTACTCCAAAAGAGCAGAAAACGAGAAACTGACGCCGGAGGAAAACGGCAGAAGTTTTCGGACAGTGTGGACAAGCTGTGGGATATCGGAGCATCTGACGCTGTCGAAGATATAACGAAGAATCGACTGCTGTCCGACAAGGACAAGAAAGAAGACATTGACTTCTACCTCGATCAACGTGGTCCTCGGGTGGCAACGATGAGCGGGAACGATAAAAGCTTTCGCTATAAAAAGAAAGCTACAGGAAGGAAGAAAACGTCCTCGCCAGGAGCAGCAAACCTCAAAGTGTGCATACGAAACCGGAGATGAGGCCATGGAGAATGATGATACTGGCATGTCAGGAGAGTCGGAGACAGAACTAGAGTTCCCCCTGCCGAAAGAGCCAAGTGTGTCTGTCAATCTTCCTCGCCGCATCCTTAATGCACCTGCTGTCATGGAAGTGGCTGATCGTTTCCGCATGTCCAATAATCAGGTGTGTATTGTGTATAGTATTCATCGATAGCGTCAGTTTTAAAGTGTCCCGAAACGCACATGTATTCTTGACAGTTTCCTTTCCACTTTCCATTCTCTACATAGGTAGTAAGCATTGTGGCTGCTATCACACGTTCGGCGGATCCACCAGCAGACCTCAATCACTACTTGGGACACAACCACGCCGTGGCATTCACCTCATGCGCCCAGGAGCCTACCACCACGCAAGATGGATGGCTAAAGTTAGTATTTTCAAACAAAAATAATCTAGAGATAAGTTTAAATGTTATTCAAAGATAAACATTTCATTATAACGCAAACAAAGTAATTTGTAACAATAAACATGTCTTACTACAATGGTGCCTATTCTGTTTCAGGTCATCTACTACACAAAACTGCTGATGTTCAGTAGGCAGCTGGAGCTCGACGCCGAGCTGGTCGACAAACTGCACAGGATCGTGGTGTTCATCGCTCTTCTGTACGTACGAGCTTGGTTGGCGGCCCCTGTAGCAGCTGATGCGCCGTTGAATGACCTGGTACTATACCAGCGTTTTCTGAGGTATAAGGCAGTGGACCGCGAGGTGGCAGAAGCGTCACTGGCAGTGTTGAGGCATCACTTCTGGTATCTGAGGCCTCAGACCGTCATCTTCGCTCTATGCAGCAACAAGGTGGATGGCACTGTGAAGCAACAGATGGCAGAGAAGCTGTCCCACCTCCCTGTACCCAAAGACTTCACATACGAGAACGTCTCAGTCGACGAGATGACGCTACTCCCCGACCTGATCGACGAGTCCTCCTGGTTCTTATTTGCAGGTCTGAAGATGTATGGGTCTTCGTGGCTCACCCTGCCAACTGATAAGTGGGACGAGAACGAGGACTTTTGTCGTCTGAAGGATGTGATCTCTAATCTCCAGGTCACCAATGACGTCGCTGAAAGAGGAGTCCAACTGATACAAGACTATGCGAACACGGTCACAAAGGACGAGGCACAGCTGCAGGATCTTCTGCAAGTGGTGTAAAAGAACCGGAAAGAGCTCGGCGACTTCAAGAAGTCATCACTCGCCACGATGACATAGCACAGAGGGACAACGTTGCAGCCAGTGACGTGTGATAGTGGTCAATACAATGCAAAAGTGATTTTTTAAGTTATTGTTTCTTTCTTCCTTATTTGTCTGCTATTTGCTGATTTTTTTGAAAAGTATAGGTGATCGTGGTTTTTCCCATTATTTGGCACTATACTAGCACATTGGTATTACCTCTATACAGGCACAACTTTTAAACCGTTAGTCGTATGACATTGGAAAGCACACCAAACGACTTCTCTCATCAAGAGGATTCAGAAAACATCCATACTTAATGATTTATCTTGATTCAGTAAAAAGTTAAAAAGTACACATTTTTAAAAAAAAACTCGTAATTTCAAGGTCGATGCGAGACCCCTAAATATTGATCAATTTTTGTAAAAATGGTACCAATGTGCTAGCATAGTGCCAAATAATGGGAAAAACTACGATAACCTATACTTTTAAAAAAAATTTGAAAAGTGGGCCACCCTAATGACCACACATACTCTAAATTTCAGTTGCGTTTTTTTTTTTTTGTAATTTTCTTTTAATTAAACTTCTACACCATAAAACATATGTATTTATCTATAAGCAAACAAGTTTTCAGACTAAAATATCAAATAATTCAAATTCTATCAACATTTAACGAAAGAGTATGATTTTTCTACTTAACATGCAAAAATTAGTAAACCTTTTTAATAATCTTTTTTATATAAAAATAATTTTTAATGTAAAATTTATCAGAAATTATTAAAAAAAATTGTTCGAAATGCTTTCCTTCCATTTTAATAACTTTTTTTATTCTTGGCCGAAATTTCATCTATAGCTCGATTTACTTTTATTTTTAAGAATATTATAAAATTATGTTAGCTCACTAAAATGCATAATTGATTTCTATTTTTAATTTGTATTTTTCATTTCTTTGTTCAATTAATCGTCGTGAGTAATTGTCCATAAATTTAGAATTTAATAATAATCGACCTTGAACCTAAAGGATTTTATAATAATAATAATAATAATTGGCTTAAACTTAAAAGATTCTATAACCCTACTCTCAATTTAAATTATTATATAACTTTGTTAATTGAAAAACCTCCTGAATCCTTACACATATACACACACACACACACGTATGCACACTAAATATACTATATATACACACACCTTATGCTAAAATCATTGGATAACACAATAAACTATTTCATTGCGTGTAAGTGCTAACTATGTAATTTAATCTTAATCATTTTTGCTTTCTAATATACCTTGCTCATGCATTTATTCAGTTAATTGAACAATCCTCTCAGCTAATCTGTCCCTCAAAATTATAAGATACACACTTTGTACCAAGTACACACAAATACACACTAGATCACAGGTCTATACATCATCCATTACGTAATTCGATTTTTACTGACAATAGTCAATAAAATTAGTTTATTATCTGTACTATCATGGTAACTTTGGATATTCCGAAACTTAAAATTTAAATTTTTCTCTTTTTCCTACTATTCATTAGGTATGTATTTTTTTTCCACAGGAAAATAAAATTTCGTTAAAAATTTAACAATATCATTCTTTGTCTAACGTAATTGTTTGTCTAAATTAACGTATTAATCATTTCATCCTGTTTGTATAAAATTAAAGTTTTAATCCTTGAATTTTTTATAGAGGGTGTCCAAAACTGATTACCCTGATTAAAGCATGCTATAACTTTTAAATAAACACTCGTATTCAAACACAGTTTTAATCATAAGTAGATAAACATACAAAGTTTTGATACATAGTTAATGAACTTAATAAGCTTCCACATGTGCATCCCTAGTGGCACGTAAAATGTCTAAACGGTATTCACACTCACGCCACACATTTTCCAACATTTGTCGTTCTGTTGCAATTGCATCCGTAATGCATCCTCTCAATGTCCTAATATCTGGAACAACTGTTGCATAAACCAAATCTTTAACATGACCCCGGAGAAAGAAATTCAGCGGGGTAATGTCTCGTGATCTCGTGGGCCATGAGATTGGCCCGTCCCTCTCAATCCATCGATTTGGAAATGTTGCGTCGTGAGTTTCACGAACAAAATGCGCCCAATGAGGGGGTGCCCCATCTTGTTGGAAGACGACAGTTGGCTGCCTGTCCTGCAGCTGAGGGATGGCGTAATTGGTAGTGGTGCACCGATTAATCGGTATCGGCACCTGGCATGCCGATATTAGGAAAATACCTTGCCTGGCCGATTAATCGGCATGCCAGGTGCCAATACAGATTAATCGGTGCACTACTAATAATTGGTGAGCATATCCAGGTACACAGTTGCGGAAACAGTGTTCTCTGCGAAGAAGAAAGGACCAATTACCTGGTCATTCATTAGTCCACACCAGACATTGATCTTCGGAATGCCCCGAATATGCTCCATTACGGCACGTGGGGTTTCCGATCCCCAAATACGCACATTGTGTCTGTTGACTCTACCACTAAGATGAAACGTAGCCTCGTCTGAAAAGCAGACACGTAACAAGAAGTCATTATCCTCGTCAATGCTGTTCAAAATGTCAATAGCGAATTGTTCACGTTTTGGACGGTCATCAGGCTTCAGTTCTTGAACAATTTATACCTTGTAGGCGTGTAACTTCAAACGTTTGTGTAACACCTTGTGCACCGTAGACTTCGATATCTTTAGTTGGCATGAAGCTTGCCTCACCGATTTCCTTGGTGACCGTGTGAAAGCAGTTTGAATGTTTTTCACCGTCCCATCGGAAACTGATGGTCTACCACTGCTCTTTCCCTTTTCCTCGTTTCCAGTTTCCAAGAATTTTTTCATCCACGACTTAATTAACTTCACATCAGGTGAATTCTTTCCATACTTTGTTCTGAACCTTCGCTGAACACTGACAGGAGATTTTGTTTCTGCAAGCCACACAACACATTGTGCCTTCTCTGTCACAGACGCCATCTTAACTGAACAGCTACTACAGCGCTCCTAGCGGCGAATGCGGTAGACGAAACACACCAGCACAGAAACTCTCTGCGTGTACGAAATCACCTGTAAAAAGAAAACAGATTTAAGATTCGTCATTAAAACATGAGAGCATACTGTTTTCAGGGTAAACATTTATGGACACCCTGTATTTTATAATAGCCCTCTAAGCAAGTGTCATGTAAAAGATTTGATTGGTCTGCATTGTATCCAACCACTCGAACTCACTAGTTCTGTGTAAAATTTGTATTGTAAAAAAAAAAAAATTTCGTCATCTAATTTGAATTCGTTAGGATGTTATTTTCTCAATTGTATTGCAGTAATTGTATTATATTATCGTATTAATTGTACCCAATTATATTATTGTATAAATATCATTTGAAAAGGGGAGAGCAATGTAGAAATGAACAATGAATAATCAATATTCATTTTTACATGAGAACCAAAATCGCTTAACGCGAGTTTGGATAGAATTTTTATTTGTTGTTTCCTATTTTTGTTTCAGTGTCACAACCATGCGACCTACCATTTCTTTGGTTTGGTCGTATCCATATTTCCATTTTTATTTGTTATAGAATTTGTTATAGTTGATTGTGGTTGTCTTGCATCTCACCCTCGTCCCTGTAGTTGTGCTTCTTAGTCCTTGATACCCACTCTTTGTCTTTAATTCGTTTCTTTTAGGTCCTCCCAAATAATGACTTACAGTTACACTGTACGTATGACATAGGTTGAATGGCTGTGACGTCATAAAGTAGCTTAATTCCCTTCACATTTTCCCGTCATTAATTTACCTTCATCATATCTCTAGTATTCAATGTATGAAAATTCTTTAACATAATAATAAAAACTGTGCACTCTATAAGTATAAATATAACTATTATTCGACCATATTCCCCCCCCCCATACGTCCATATCTTATCTTGACCATTGTCCTATATCAGTTTTACTAAATATTCATTTTACTCGTGTCAGTCTATGAAATGCAGAACTTTATGCATTCGTTCGAAATCATCCAAATACGTTCTCGTATATTATTTTTTTTATTTTTTATTTTTATTTTTATTATTTCACCTCCCGCAATGAACTCGAAAACGCTTAGGCAAGTGATCAAATTCCGTTAACAACGGCAGAAGCGAACGCTTCTAAGATAAAAATCTTCTCTCGCTCTGATTCAAATTTATAACATATTATAACATAATGTAACATATTATGTTGTATATAAATACTTACCGTATGTGCCCATGTAATTTGTATTATATTTCTAACATCTTGATTGTCTATTAATATGAAACACTGTAAAAACTAAACAAAATTATAGTAACTGTTTAATTGTAATTAACTGTAATACTTTAATTTAATATAATGTAATGTACTTTAATGAAACTGTAATTAATGATGATAGTTTAATATATAATGTAATAATGTACGTTAAATGGAATTGTAATTAACGATACTAAGTGAAATGTGAATTAATCCATAATCGTAATCATAATCGTAATAAACCAAAATTTAAAATGTACTCAGTCATGTACTTAAATTGTACTCATGTACTACTCCGAAATTATGTCGCCTTTTGAAATGTATACTCGGCGAAAATACAATAATTTTTTTATTTTTATTTTTTTAAATTTTTATTTGGAATCTTTCAAACATCTGATCATGTGCTTAAAGGGAGGAACTTAACCTCGCCCTGCACTCCCCCAACATTTAGACTTATATGATACATGTAATTGAAAAATTACTTCACTCTTCTTTGGTCACTACTACGACACTCCCATGTTAGCAGCCTCGCTGCGAGGAGGAGGCAGAGGCCCCTTGCCTCCTTAATATTTAGTTTTCGGCCTGAGCCATGGTCGAAAGAGGTCGAACCTCTACCCCTGTAAATTCAGAGCACTACCTGTACCTTTTTAGAAGTAAATTAGAATGAGAGAAACTTTTTATTTTTCCCCTTCGGGTTGGGCTCTCTTCCGAGAACTTAGTAAATAGAGAAAATAGTTCCCGATAAGTTATAAAAAGAAAATCGGCGAACCGTTAGAGAAATTATCAGAGTATGATAGAAAGAGAAGAATTAACCACTGTCGACCCTATAGCGAGAGAAAGAAATTAGAATATTATAGAAGAAAAGTATTGCGAGAAAATATCTGTTGCTGCCTCGCAACCAGAACCCCCGTCGATTCGAACCACCCGAGTGCCATAGACGGAGGGGTTATAACTTATATATATATATATTTCCTGTACTAATAAGCATTTGATTATATCGTATATTTTCAATATATTTATTATAACTGTGTATATTTTTCCTGTACTAATATATTGATAATGCACCGTTTTGTATATTTTCAATATATTTAATATAACTGCATATTTTTCTTTTGCTAATATGTAATTGATTATATGCTTCGCTTAAAGTCAGGATATATGCTTTAAATAAATAAGTAACGAAGCTGACAACTCAGCCTTCTAAGCCAACTGTCAGAAGAATATATGGTTTATTAAATAATTATTACTATCTGGCAACTTAGCCTTCTAAGCCAGATGACGGAGGAATATATGGCTTAATTAAGCAGATAATGCTATCTGGCAACTTCTAAGCCAAATGTCTGATTAATAAATGCTTTAATTATTGCTATCTGGCAACTCAGCCTTCTAAGCCAGCTGACGGAGGAATATATGCTTAAATAAATAAATAGCGCAATCTGACAACTCAGCCTTCTAAGCCAACTGGCTGATTAATATATGCTTCAAATAAATAATTAATGCTCTCTGGCAACTCAGCCTTCTAAGACAGATGACGGAAGAATATATGGTTTAATTAAATAATTATTGCTATCTGGCTTCTCAGCCTTCTAAGCCATCTGGCTGATTAATATATGGTTTAAATAACTAAATAGTGAATCTGGCAACTCAGCCTTCTAAGCCAATTGGCTGATTAGGGGTCCTATAAGAGAGCGGCGGCTTGGCTGAAGGACTCATATACGCTTGGCTCTCGCGAAGCGAAGACCCTCTCCTCCGGGTCCCCTCCTCTCTCTCTCTCTCTCTCTCTCTCTCTCTCTTTCTCTTAGGTTAGGAATGCCCCTTTGGGGAGTGAGGCCGTCCCACCTACTCCCCCAAAGAAGTCTCCACCCTTGCAACAAAGGGGGTTGGCAACACAGGCGGTTGGGTTTCCTTGCAACAAGTGGGTTTGCAACAAAGGGGGTGGGTGGCACTCTTGCAACATTATGCAATTGCATTGCACTCATACATTTTGCGCCCATTCTACTGTAGGTAATACTTACATAATAAATTACAACAATACCGAATTGGCCACAAGTACCTCACGGGTTACAAACATACCTGTAGCCAGCTTCACAACGGCCTACGCACGCATCAAACTTTGTGGCTTATTGCATTCTCTTGGGAGGAGGGTATTGTACGCTGATACAGATAGTGTGATATTCACAGAGAGGGATGGTGAATACATGCCACCTATTGGTGAATTCCTCAGTGAGTTGACTGATGAGATCAAGGAGCGTTTTTACACTTTTTTTCGATTTTCGATTTGTAATAGCTCAGAAAACTGGCTCTTCCACGTCAAAAGTGAGTGTGTAAAATCTCAGAGATCTGCAATAATATCTTCTACCTCCGCACGCGCGTTGAAAATCCAAAAAATGTGCCAAAATACACATTTTTTCAACATTTTCTTATAGTTTTAATTTTCATCCTACCTTCTTGTAATAGCGGAGAAAAACACCCTAAAGGTTTTTTTAGACTACTTTTAAATATTTTTGTCCTAGGATAATAACTTCTGCCACCGCAAACGTACTAAAATACAAAAAATCCGCATAAATCACGTATTTTGCATATTCAGCCTATACGCTAAGAAATTCACTTTGTACGTCATGTAGTACTCCCACATCGTTCTAGAAGCTTCCCCACAGGCTGGTATGGTGTGTTGCTCGTCATTAACTTATACGGCAATGAGTCAGTGACTGATGACTGATGAGACATGACTCACAACACTCTACCAAGTCTTCTTGCTCTCATTCTTGCTCGCATTTTTTGGATTTTCAACGCGCGTGCGGAGGCAGAAGATTTTATTGCAGATTTCTGAGATTTTACACACTCACTTTTGACGAAGAGGAGCCACTTTTCCGCGCTATTACAAAACGAAAATCTAAAAAAAGTGTAAAAACGCTCCACCCTAATGAGTATGGAGGCACCGCATACGCTGAATCTTTTGTCTCAACAGGACCAAAAAACTTATGGGGTACGGGTGAGGGTGGGGGAAGATATGAAATATATCGTGAAGGCAAAGGGTATCACGCTCAACCATGCGAATCGGCGGGTCGTCAACTTTTAATCGTTGAAGGATCTACAGATCTACAGAAGCTAAGGCGAACAAAGACCCTAAGATACACTCTAAGGTTAGCCCGAGAGAAAGGAAAGAGTAGGGGGTTAAGAGAAGAAAATAAGGGGTTAAATAAGTAGCAACACCTATCACTCATGGGTTAACATTCATTCAGAAAGCGAGAAAAGAGACTCACCATCATCATCCGCCGACCACTGCCGACAAGTCAGATAAATAGTCGGAGAGAACAGAAAAGGGGTGAAAGATGAAAAGAAATAAAATAAGAACGCTTACAAACAACGCAAACACAGACTGAACTCACAGTCATACCATGCAAACTACAGACATGCAAGTAAAGAGCGTTACAGACATGCAAGTAAGGAGAGGATAAGAAAAAAGTATGTAAAGTTAAACAAAAAGTGGGTCAGTTTACTCTACGAGCTACATCTACGTTCATGTTAGTCTAATTTTTTTATTTTTTATTGCTGGCATCACACGCTAGAATGTCACAAGCTGGCATTAATCGTCAACAGACTCATCCTCGACCACAACCCCCAGATCTTCTGTTACTAATTGTTTTTTATTTTAAACAACATTAATATTTTTAAAATGCCTATCTAAACGGTTCTTAAACATACTAACGCTGGTAGAGTGAACGACTGACGCGGGAAGATTATTCCATTTATCAATTACTTTAAACGTAAATAAGTTTTTAGCGATATTGGTAATGAAACGTCTGCCACGCAACTTAAATCCGTTATTATGAGAATTTCTATTATCGAGAGTAAACAGTTTGTCAAAATTTACGTTATTAATGTTATTAACGATTTTGAAAACTTCAATAAGCTCCCCCCCTTAATCTCCTAGTTTCGAGTGAATGCAAGTCTAACTCTAATCCTATCTTCATAAGGTTTGATGCGCAATGACGGAATTAGTTTCGTGGCACGACGCTGACCCCTTTCTAACCTATCAATATCCTCGCGCAAATACGGGCACCAAAACTGAAGGGCGTATTCTAAATGAGGCCTGACTACGGAATTGTAAAGGGGCAATATAATATCCTTCGATTTAAATTCGAAATTACGCGCTGTGAAGCCTAACATCCTATTAGCTTTAGCGAAGTCCCCAGGCACTGGTTCCTAACATTTAAATCCTTATATACGCGTACGCCTAAATCGACTTCCTCGTCAACGCTCGCTAACTCTCTACCATCCATCGTGTACGTATAATTATTGTTACGAGAACCTATTTCCAAAACTTTACATTTGTCTACGTTAAATTGCTTCTGCCACTTAACCGTCCACTCCATAATCCTATTTACATCGTCCTGAAGAATATTCCTATCGTCGTCGTTAACAACCTCACCGCCTTTTTTAGTATCGTCCACGAATTTCGACACGTTACTAGTCAATCCTACATCTATGTCGTTAATGTAGATTACGAATATCAATGGGCCCAACACTGAACCCTGTGGGACACCGCTACCTACATCCAACCATCCCGATTCACTACCATTAACAACGACCCTCTGTCTCCTAGCACGAAGCCATTCCTCTAACCAGTTAGCTAACTGACCGCGTATACCGTGCGTTTTAACCTTCGCAATTAATCTTCTATGCAGAACTGTATCGAACGTATTTTTAAAATCTAAATAAATAACGTCAGCCGCTCAATGCCTATCGTATTCGCGCACTATTTCGTTATAAAATTCTAACAAATTAGTTAAACAAGGCCTATGGCGTCGAAATCCATGCTGACTACTATTAATCAAATCTACATTCTAAGTGATCGATGATACGATCCCTAACTACGGATTCCAAAAGTTTACCGACAATTGACGTTAAGCTAATGGGCCAATAATTGGTAGCTAGTGTGCGGTCACCTTTTTTAAAAATAGACGTGACGTTAGCTAATTTGAAGTCTTCGGGAATAATCCCCGTTTCGAGTGACTGATTAAAAATGTTCGTTAAGGGGCCTACAATAACGTCTTTCAAATCTTTCAAATGTCTGGGATAAAAAGCGTCAGGGCCTGGAGCCTTGCTAACTTTTAGTCTATCGATATAATGCGCAATCTCACACTCGTAAACAGTTATTTCATCCCAAATAGTCTCGCTACTAAATGGAACGATATCGTTCACGTTGGGGACATTATTTACGTCTTCTACGGTAAAAACTGTCGCAAAAAAATTATTGAAAATACCCGCCATCGCCTGAGCGTCAGAAGCCCAAGCGCCGTTAACATCCACTAGAGGGCCTATGTTATCTTATATCGGCTTACGACTATTGACGTATTCAAAAAACCTTTTTGGATTATGTTTACTATCCGCAGCTATAAGTATCTCTAAATTGCGCTTAGCATTCCTAACTGATCTTTTAACCTGACGTCTAAGCTCGATATATCTATTCAAGTTAACTGCCGTGCCATTGCGCTTATTAAGTCTATACGCTCTGTTACGCTCGTTTATGAACTCGCCTATTTCCCTAATCCACCATTTGGGCCTACCATGATTTCTAGCGCGCTTGGGCCTACGAGGAATAAACTCCCTTTCAATATTCATAAAACTTTCTTTAAACGCCTCCCAATGCAAATTTGTGTCATTACCCATAAATAAGTTATCCCAGTCCACTACTCATCCTATCCGCAAAACTATCAAAATTAGCCCTACGAAAATCAGGGACTTCTATTACGTTACTATCCTTAGTGTTTTCTATCAATAACTTAAACCTAAGAATTTGATGATCACTACATCCTAAACTCTCGCCTACTTCTAAACCTTCGACTATATTTTCGCCGTTCGTCATCACCAAATCTAAAATATTGTCACCGCGTTGGTTCGTAACCATCTGTCGTAAAAAATTATCCTCCATGAACTCAATCAATCTCAAACCCTCCTCATTACCAGTAAAAGTCTCGTAATTAACATTAGGGCAGTTAAAGTCTCCGACAATTATACTATTCCGATTGTCAATAAAGTTACCAAGAAGTGAGTAAAATCTAGTATCGTATCGAGGGTTGAACGGGAGGTCTATAAACAACAACAAAATTAAAACTAATACTACGCGCCCTAACTTCAACGCATATCGCATTAATTGCTGCCGGAAAATCTATCTTAACCTCGATAGCCCTAAGGGAATTACGAATGTACAGCAAAACGCCGCCACCAAACCTATGTAACCTATCATTAGTAAAGAGTTTAAAACCCGGTATATCAAGTTCCCCCAACAAGTCCCGAGTCACGGTATTTAACCACGTTTCAGTGATAGCAACTATATCGTAGTTGCCGGAATAAATTATCGCCTTAAATTCGTTTAATTTATTTCTAATACTACGCCGTTACAATAAAAGACGTTTAAGTTATTTTTTACCACGGGCCCGCGTTTTAAACTATTTTTCACGTCGGGCCCGCGTTCCCCGGACCCACAACGTTTAAAGAAGGCTTCGACCTATACAGCTTTCGCACGTTTTCGTCATTAACCTACCTAGCCTAGCATTACCTATTTCATTAAAATGCACCCCATCTTTTATAAAAAGGCTAGGATCACTGAATTCGACCACAGCTTTACGAAGGGTACATTTTCCTCAGCACAAATCTCTTCTAATTTATTATTCAAAAATATTGTTTTTGACGTAATCCTAAGACCCAACCGTGCCTAGGGGTAATACCTAGAACTAAAGACCTATCTGACCTCGCCTTCAGGGACCTAATTAACCCCCTATATCTCTCCAAAAGGTCAGGCACTCTCGTATCGGGCCTATACGAGTCGTTGCCCCTACCATCGTCACCAACATCGAGTGACGGGAGGCAACGTCAATCCTATCCACTTCGTCTCTAACTCTGTCAACCCTGGCCCCTGGGAGACAGACCCTCCTCCTCTTGGTTGGATGCCGTTCAACGAACTCTTGTCCATGTGGCGCACTAAAGAGTCCCCAATTAAAATAGTTTCCCCCTCATTCACGTCCCTTTCCAAATGGGCGAAAGGGTTCGAAACCTCGATAGGGGGGGGGATTCCTATCACCTAACGTACGCGGCCTAGCTCCACCCTTAACTTCTCTAAATCCTCCCCATCTACTAATCTCGGACCAACCTTAACCCCTTCCTCAACTCTATCCAACCTTCCCGACAAGCTACCTAAACTAGAAACTAGGTTACGCACCTCACCCTTCAAATTACTAACGTCTTCAACGTTAGTATTGGTTCGGCTTCCGTTAACCGTAGCCCTACCCCTGCCCTCATCAAGCGTTGCAAGTCTTTCGGTTGCCTCACGTACACTACGTTTTATGTCAACTATTTCCTCCATTAACTCGCAAAAGAAACAAACTGATCTCTCGGTAATCGCCATAGGACCGCCGTTATAATCTTTAAATTCCGAATACCACCGGTTTACCCTACACCTAACACACGACGCTTTCTGCGACGGCATCGCGCAGTTAAAAATTAGTTTAAACCGTCACAAGTTTAACTTAAATTAAGCCGACACGCTATGCAAACTTCTAAATCGCTAAAAACCACTAAAATTCAATTACTTAACTATGACAACGTGAATATAAACGGAAGTATATAAAGTTCAAAACTTTCCAAAAGTAAAATTCTCAGCAATATGCAAAAGTAGATGATGAGCGTGATCGGCCTCCCCAACTAACTGTAGGCACCCACAATTTTCGGGCACAGAAGGTGGGGGGCGTGAAGGAACTTAGGGGTAATAAGGTATGCCTTAACACCTATAGGAAACGTTACCAGCTACCTGGTACCTATGATACCGTACCCTTTGGATACCATAATCTTTGATGTGTCTATTGTTAACTTATTTATTACACGTATTTTTAATATTATATATATATATATATGCATATAAATGCAATGACCGCGCAGTATATAAATGAATAGAAACGACATAAGTGGTTAAGGAACGTTTCTGCACACGAGGAGGAGCGATAACGAATAATGAAAATGAGGCGAACCGCCCGGGAATCGAACCCAGGGCCTTCCCAATTGCCGGTTGGACGCTCTACCATTATGCTACGGACCTCACTCATCACAAATCGAAATTCTCCCACATAGGGCAGAAACCAATGCCTGAGAGGGCACCCTCGCAAATCGTGATATGCGCATATACACTTATGTCGTTCTATTCATTTATATACTGCGCGGTCATTGCAGTTATATGCGCATATTCACGATTGCGAGGGTGCCCTCTCAGGGCATTGGTTTCTGCCCTATGTGGGAGAATTTCGATTTGTGATTGAGTGAGGTCCGTAGCATAATGGTAGGCGTCCAACCGGCAATTGGAAGGCCCTGGGTTCGATTCCCGGGCGGTTCGCCTCATTTTTCATTATTCGTTATCTCTCCTCCTCGTGTGCAGAAACGTTCCTTAACACTTATGTCGTTTCTATTCATATATATATATATATATATTATATATATATATATATATATATATATATACACCTTGAATATAATCTTTGATGTGTGTATTGCTAACTTATTTATTACACGAATTTGTAAATATAGAGGGTGTCCATAAATGATTAACCTGAATAAAGCATGCTATAACTTTTAAATAAACACTCGTATTCAAACACAGTTTTAAACATAAGTAGATAAACATACAAAGTTTTGATACATAGTTAATGAACTTAATAAGCTTCCACATGTGCACCCCTAGTGGCACGTAAAATGACTAAACGGTATTCACACTCACGCCAAACATTTTCCAACATTTGTGGGTTAACCGTTGCAATTGCATCCGTAATGCGTTCTTGCAATGTCCTGATATCTGGAACAACTGTTGCATAACCCAAATCTTTAACATAACCCTAGAGAAAGAAATCCAGCGGGGTAATGTCTGGTGATCTTGGGGGCCATGGGATTGGCCCGTCCATGCCAATCCATCGATTTGGAAATGTTGTGTCGAGAGTTTCACGAACAAAATGCGCCCAATGAGGGGGTGCCCCATCTTGTTGGAAGATGACAGCTGGCTGCCTGTCCTGCAGCTGGGGGTTGGCGTAATTGGTGAGCATATCCAGGTACACAGTTGCGGAAACAGTGTTCTCTGCGAAGAAGAAAGGACCAATTATCTGGTCATGCATTAGTCCATACCAGACATGGATCTTCGGACTGCCCTGAATATGCTCCCTTACGGCACGTGGGTTTTCCGATCCCCAAATACGCACATTGTGTCTGTTGACTCTACCACTAAGATGAAACGTAGCCTCGTTTGAAAAGCAGACACGTAACAAGAAGTCATTATCCTCGTCAATGCTGTTCAAAATGTCAATAGCGAATTGTTCACGTTTTGGACGGTCATCAGGCTTCAGTTCTTGAACAATTTTTACCTTGTAAGCGTGTAACTTCAAACGTTTGTGTAACACCGTGTGCACCGTAGACTTCGGTATCTTTAGTTGGCATGAAGCTTGTCTCACCGATTTCCCTGGTGACCGTGTGAAAGCAGTTTGAATGTTTTCCACCATCTCATCGGAAACTGATGGTCTACCACTGCTTTTTCCCTTTTCCACGATTCCAGTTTCCAAGAATTTTTTCATCCACGACTTAATTAATTTCACATCAGGTGAATTCTTTCCATACTTTGTTCTGAACCTTCGTTGAACACTGACAGGAGATTTTGTTTCTGCAAGCCACACAACACATTGTGCCTTCTCTGTCACAGACGCCATCTTAACTGAACAGCTACTACAGCGCTCCTAGCGGCGAATGCGGTAGACGAAACACACCAGCACAGAAACTCTATGCGTGTACGAGATCACCTGTAAAAAGAAAACGGATGTAAGATTCCTCCTTAAAACATGAGAGCATACTGTTTTCAGGGTAAGCATTTATGGACACCCTGTATATACACCTTCAATATTTCGTTTATTAAATAAATCGTGTTTCAATTAGTGTTTCAATTTCTCCTTTGTGGTGTGTGTGTGTGTGTTTGTGTGTGTGTAGGTGTGTGTGTGTGTGTGTACACAGGAGAAAGTTCTAAGCTCCGCCCACTGTAAGACCAGCAACTTGAGTCATGCTACTACCTGGGCTTCCCTGCGTGCTCAGTTGATCGCAGTAAGCTCTGGACACAGACGTGTATTCTCCCACGTAGATAGAAAATAGTGATGGCTACCTTTAATATTGCTTGTTCAACGTTTATGAAATGGTATTCTACAAAATGTCAAGATGTGGTGGATACTGAAAAACTCCCTATTCCACCCTCCTTTGATGCTTTTAAGGTTACATTGAATCGTGCGAAGGAGCAAGATGTACAAATACACTATGGTTATTCTGGTGAGAGCATTGTAGGATTTCGTGGGACAAGTGATGTGTTGAACTATGTTGTAGGATTAAACTTTATAAAAGCTTACATATACCGTGAAGTAAAAGAAACAACACGTGCTGAAGAGAAGCAACGGTTATGGATAGTGAGTCTTGTTGATGAGTGGTTTGACAAGCGTTATTATGTCATGTTGCATCATACCGAGTACTCCTACCCTGCGACTGAAAATGTATATCTCGTCATCATGGAGAATCTTAAGTATTTTTATCATTATATTAATATATATCATGACGAAGTTTGTAGTGAGGTTGTGGCTAATGTCCTGTGCTAGTTTTTAACAGACTTTAGAGATGAGTATCGCTTGTTAAACAAAGAGGAAAAATATGGGCATATGTTCCTCTCAAATAGTGCGCCGGAATGTGAAGATGTTTAGTTTGTGGAAATGGTGAATGTTAAAACATTAAAACCGTTATAAAATGTGTTTAGTTCGTGAAAATTACCCTGAAGGAAAATGCCTGGTGCGTATTCGTCGAAGTGGGCGTGATAAAACATTAAAACCGAAATTAATTCTTGTATCGGAAAATTTCTCAAAACATCTGCCCAATATAATGGGATACAACAATTCATGTTGGATCAGCGCCGTGCACGTTTCATTAGATTATGGTGTGACTCACTCCTCCCGTCGAACCGTCGCGTTGCATGTGACTCATAGTTATCTCAGAGCTTGAGCCGAGTGGACGTGCGCTCCTCGAATACGATGGAACTTTCTTTCAGCAGCATTCTCAACGCCGTGTACGATGTCTCCGTGACGAAGTCGTTGCACGTATTCAGGCGTAAATCCAGTATCGTTAGCTATGTACTGGAAACGGATTCTAGACAAGCAAACAAACGGAATGTTGTTTATTTAAGTGTTGAGGAGATGAATAGAATGTTCGTGATAGTTGAGAAGTGGAGTGAAGATCGTTATAAAATTCCTGCAGGTGTAGATACAAGAAGAGAGCAGATTAGTTACACCCCCTCATACGCCGTTGTATGTACGTTGTGTATAAATAACGATCGGCCATGCATTGATATACGGCTGATGTGGAAGAATGCTTCTGATAATAACGCTCTTGTTCCTACGCGAAACCGTTTCATCCTCGACAGAATGTTGGAAATCGTCGGATTCAGCAAGCTGAAGCTTACATTAGACTCGCGTGTTACGGATATGCTATATTTTGATACGGTTCTTGAATACGCATACACCGCTCTGCTCGATGGATTTACCGAGTGTAGGGTTGAACAAGGTGAGAATGGTCTAGAGCTGGACATTTATTTATAAAGTTTAGACTCTTTGAAATATCATGAACTTTGGTACAAAGCACTTAATCGGTACAGGGCTCAGCTCACCTACACCGTTCACCCTGAAGAACTATTTCTTTATATAACGAGCAGCTGTCGTGACGACTTAGAAGATTATTTCAACTGTTGCTATGCAGAGTGAAGAAGAGTTCACGATTGAAAAGCTCGGGTCTGTAGAAATAAACCCTCGATTGGAAAGGCGTCTTTATAAACCTCTATTTGACACTGTGGCTAACGATGAACTCTTTGTGCGTGCTTTTGATTGTATTCTAGAGTATTTAAAGATAACTTGCCAACAGGTTGTAAAGTGGGCACAAAAATAGTACTGAACGATATGAAGGCCCTTTATATAGAGTATAGGTATCCCTATACCTTAAGTGGTGAAATATTATTAAACCGCGTATACTGCGTAATGCAGAGCAATACCGATTTAATTGTAGACCTGATTAAATGCGAGTTTAGTGTTTTGAAAAAAAGTGAAATGTATTTATATATTTAACATAATTTTGTATATACAAATATTTCGCCTGTACTGCTATATTGATGGCTATACATTTTGTATTTATTTTTATTTTGTGCGGTAGAAGATAAAGTGTATGTATTTATTTATTTAACATAATTCTGTGTATATATTTCTGCTATATTGATGGCTATATGTTTTGTATTTCTTATTTTTATTTTGTGCGGTAGAAGATAAAGTGTATTTATTTATTTATTTAACATAATTGTGTGTGTGTGTGTGTGTGTATTTCTGCTATATTGATGGTTATATTATTTCTTAGTTTTTAATTTTTGTTTTTTGATCATTCCAATGTGTATTTATTTTCTATATATTTACAATATTTAATAAACAGAATGATGTAATGTTGTTTTATTTAATTCATTTTGTTGTAAACAATTATACCAAATGGCTGGTTACGCCTTCTAAACCTACTGACGGATTTCTAAGCCAACTGCTAAGAATTAATTAAATAAATGGTACAATCTGGCAACTCAACCTAATAATGTATACCTGAATAATTAAAAACACTATTTGGCAACTCGTGTGAAATAAAACAAATGGTGGTATCTAGCAACTCACCCTAATAATGTATACCTGAACAATTAAAATAAAAAGTGATATCTGGCAACTGAACCTGTACAAGACATTTACACATTCTAAGCCAGCTGGCGGATTAAGCCAACTGGCTGATTATGGGCCTATAAGAGGACGGCAGGTCAGCTGAAGTGTTAATATGCACTTGGCTCCTGCCAGGTGAACACCTCTCTCCCCTTCTCTCCTCCTGTCTTTCTCTTGGGGGATAAAGCCGCCTCCAAGTTTCATGACCCCTTGTTGCACATGCAGCATTCCCCCACCCCCTTTCAATGCATACCACCCTCCCACTTTGGAACATACCCCCACCTATCCCTTTGCAACATTGCAACATTGATCATTATCTCTGCAACGTCTATGCACTCTCCCACTTTGCGTCCACACTACTGACACGAACTCCATCAGCACAGCCAGAGCAGCCAGATGCTTCAGTTCCACAGAGAGTGATATCATGTCTGCAGGTTGTTATGTCAAACAATGTATCAAGTTCAGATATTCTCTTTTCTCTCTTTGCAGCCTTAACTGTGCCATTCACTAGGTCAATCATTTCATTCCACCTGACAAGAATCTTCCTGGCAGTGGATCTCTCTTGAATGATCACAGGAGGAGTGAACTTGGCATTGTTTTTGCGCCAATGTGCCAGTACCAGTGATGCCAAGTCCTTAGCCAAATCTTGCAGAGGGTACTGAGCTCTTTTCATATCATCCAGAAGCAGCTTCTCTTCCTGGAGGAGGATTCCTCTCTAAAACACAGCTCTCCAGGTTGGAACTTCTGTGGGAAATAACCGCTTGCCTGGATCCACCAGATAACTCAGCTTTGAACCAGAACTTTTTCTGGTCTTTTGTCCTTGCTTAGCCATGGTGGCTACACAATCTTCACCAAGCTTTGTATCTGGAACATAGAAAATTATCACAGTGAAACTCTAGTAGCCTATAACAGCTGTTACAATGGTTTTGTTTGGTAAGAAACCGGTCTGTTACATTTGTATTACAGTGTATGTCCTACACAGCTGTTCTGTACATAACCAGAAAAAGAAAAAGTGGAAATTTTAACCATTAAACGTGATTTTTGGCAAAAGTTCAAGAAAACAAACCCCTCCTAAAATTTAATTTTACATAGGAATACATACTGCCAATCTTGAAATTCGCGCTTCAATGAGTATGATACACCCTAATATACAGTACACCTCTGTGGAACAAAATATCATCTTGGTACTCGTTGAACACTGATTGATACGTCGAATAGCACCATATAACTTTATGCACAAATTTTGAGAACATCTCTCCCTTTTCTTTAATGATTTTAAGCATAAACACAGTTTTACCACATCCTGTAGGACCAGATGTAATACATGTGGATGGGCTCGTGAACCTGAATTTTTCTACAGAATCCGTTCCTAACACGTCACACTCTTAAGTGGGTCATTTACAAAATATAATAAATATGTAAGTGATGTTCCTTATATTCTAGTCTTGTTTTTCTCTTCTCCCAAATAACCGTGAATGAGGATGAGGTACAGCACCCCATCATCGATATTATAGATGACCCCGACGACAGTGTAGTTGTGATCAAAGAATCCATCCCCACTGCCGAGTCCACACCAGCGATACCTGTTGCATGCAATAATTCAAAGCAGAGGCATGATCAAGAGCCCACCACGTCAGGTATAAAGCGTGCCAGGATTGCGCCGGTTGTTAGATCCCCAGTAATAGAGCCCCAACCCTCAACGTCTTACGACACAACCCCCACAATAGTACCTTCCTCAAATATACTCCCTTATTCCTGTTCAATTCTGGGTACATCCTCCACAGTCGCAGCAGCTTTTCGTTCTGTAGAGGATGGTATAACATTCGAGTTGGAGCGCACCGCTACCCCCACCCCAGCCTTGACTAGAAATCGGTATATAGTTAGGGTTGATCCTAGATCCATGTATAGCAATGGTGCTGAACACGGACTGCGACGGATAGTTGAACGTATTGTAGAGTTTGCCCTTCAGAACCGGGATGAACGTGAAGTCAGAACGCGGCTGTCCTTTTGGTTCGGGTCAGATGACGGAGATGTAGATGATTTTTAGGTAGTACTACCATTCAGACGCTTGACAGCTGAAGATATAGAGTATATATTAGGCCGTATAATGCTGGCCTCTCAAAGTAGTATAGACTTCAATATGGACAACTTCACGTTAAATACTGACCGTGTATTCCGTGTTGTGGGACATAGTGCCACACCTTATACTTTTAACTTCAATTCTCAGGTTATTTACAGGCGGCATATAAACGTCGATCGTGGTTGCGGCTTTATAGCAGTAGTCTTGGCCCGTATGTTTACTGTACTAAATACACGGGTCAAAAACATTTGGTTGCCTACGGTAGTGGAGTGTGCCCGTAAACTAGCTGTAGAGTGTAAACTTGAGTTTGACCGTAATATGGGTCCTGAAGAGCTGAGATGGGTAGAACAGGAAATGAATGCTCGTATAATTGTAATTGGAATGGATGATCGTCGTAGGACTGTGTATGTTCTTAAAAGCAGTGTGAGAGATCGTACAAGATCCCTACTTATTTTAGGGCTGTCAGGAACAACGTATCTACCCATCCGTAATATAAGGGACCTTTACGCGAGTTATGATAAAAGTCGAAAATATGGACGAAATCATGATATGTGTTAGGGGTGTATCGAGTTTGCGGATTATAGAATGAAACATTGTAAAGATTGTCACATGGTATGTGAGCAGTGTAAAAGCTCCAAATGTGAAAGCCGTGTAGTTGAAGCTGAGAAGAGGGATTGTGATGTGTGTAGACGCATATTTTTCAATAATAACTGTTTTATGCTTAGGCTGACCATATTTCCTTGAGACAAAAACGGGACATTCGGATGGCAAAAAGGGACGGGGGTTATGTAATATTCTGTATTCATGAAAAAGTAAGTACATAAACATCTTGAGCTTACAATTATTCTTCAGTGACAGAACCCATACAAAAACCCATACAAAACGGTACTGTCCCGTTCAAAACGGTACGTATGGTCAGTCTATTTATGCTCCATAAATCAATTAAAACGTGCAGGAAAATGAGAATCTGTGAATGTGGTATGATAATTGGAGGAATTTCAAGCAAAAATGTGATGAAATTCACTGTTCTACATACCGTGAGAAATATAAGGCGGTTGGAGTAAAGCATGTATGCTATATGAAAGACGCTAAGCCTAAAAATCGCCCTTGTATAACTGTGTAATACGATATAGAAACATACACGAAGGCTGAAACCAAAGAGGTTATTCCACATTTATTTGTTAGCCAGACTATCTGTGATGAGTGTATGGAGATCGAGTGTGATGAGTGTCACAAATGTGGTAAACTGAGAAACGTTTTTAAAACGAATGCCCACGATATCCCTGTCAAACTCTTTGTATCCTATATTGTGAAGTTAGCGGACAAGTTAAAAAAAATGTATAATCTTGCCCATAACGGGGCAAAATTTGACAAACAGTTCCTTTATAAGGAGTTCCTTAAGCACGAGTCATCTGAGATATTTAGAGGTGATCCCTTGAAAAGGGGCAACAAACTAATACAGCTGCAAATAAGAGGTAATGTGCAGTTTAAAGACACTTTATTATTCACACCTTGTAAATTAGCAAAGTTACCCAAGGTGATGGGCGTAGCCGCTGAAGTTTCAAAAGGATATTTCCCTTACACTTTCCTCACAAGCGAAACTTTAAATTTCATAGGACTACCTCCACCCAAACATTACTTTAACTATGAATGTATGAGTACAGATGAACGTGAAGATTTTGACCGCTCGTACAACAGTTTTAATGAATCTAAACGTTACAATATAGCTGATGAATGCGAGCGTTATTGCGTGAATGATGCTTAGAGTATGTTTCCAGGCCTTTAGAAGGATCTACATAGGCCGTTTGAAATGCGATCCGTTGCAAGTCCCAACTATGGTCACCTCATTGTTTTATGGTGTTCAAGAACAATTTCATGCCTAAAGACACCTTAGCCATTATTCACAGAAACAGTCCCCGCTCATACACATACAGCAGCAGACAGGTGTATACATAAAGCATGCTTGCAACACGGGGGAAGTACCCATTAAGGTTAATGGTCGTGTTTTTTGGGTTGATGGTCTAAGCGAAAACCGTGCCACTGGTGAGAAGACTGTGTACTCCTTTAACGGTTGCTGGTGGCACGGATGGCCCCGTCCTGAGTGCGGAATCGTAGGAGATATCCACGATAGATCTCCTGCCGACAGTCTTGCGTGGACCCGCACCCGCGATCAACTTATAGGCTCCCAGTTCACTCACAAAGTCTTCTGAGAACATGAGTATGATGCACGGATGGGAACAGATGGAGAGTACCGTGAAGAAATAAACACGATCAAACGTTCAATGGTGCTGGATCCTCTCAAATGCGGTGATAGCTTGTTCGGAGGGTACACAAATCCCTTCAAGCTATACTTTCCGCTTACGGAGAGCATGAAACTCAATTACTACTACTTCTGTTCTTTATATCCGAACGTGACGAAGATCAATCCGTACCCAGTGGCTGCACCTGAGAAACTGGTGGGACCTGACCTGCCCACCATTGAGGTGTTCTCAACAAATTTGAACGGGTACTATTTCGGCCTTTCTTTCGTAGATATGCTACCCCCACGCGATTTATGGATGTCTATCTCACCCGTCGGTATAGATCACAAGCTCATGTTTCCCCTGTGACTGAAGTGCGCAGAGGAGAACAATGGGGAATGTAATCATACAACCAACCTGCGTAAGATCAGAGGTGTATATACAAGCTCAGAGCTGGATCTAACTGTTCGCCGGCTACACAATATTGAAGATACATGAGGTTTGGCGGTTTCAGAAGTTACCCAACCTTTTCACGCCATATATAAACGCATTTTTGAAGAATAAGGTAGAAGCATCAGGGTATAGCCGAGGAGTTGATTCCGAAGTTGAAAAATCAGCTTATATTCAACGTTACCGTGACCGTGAAGGTATACAGCTTAACCGTTCCCAAATTGTAAAGAACCCAGGCAAGCACTTTAGTGCAAAGTTGTGTCTAAACAGGCTTTGGGGAAAATTTGCACAGAATACTGACAAAGGGAACGTACATTTGACATTAAGTTAGAATGAAGTCTGGGATTATGCCAACGCTCCCGATAAAGTGGTCATGGAGATCGTGAATGTAGTTAATACTTAAATAATAAAGTAAAGCAATACCGAATTGGCCACATATAGCCCACGGGTTACAAACATACCTGTAGCCAGCTTCACAACTGCCTATGCACGCATCAAACTTTGGTGCCTATTGCATTCTCTTGGTCGGAGGGTTTTGTACGCCGATACAGGTAGTGTGATATTCACAGCGAGGGAACGTGAATACATGCTTCCTTTTGTGAATTCCTCGGGGAGTTAACTGATGAGATCAGGGATGAGTATGGAGACATCGCATACGCGACTCTTTTGTCTAAACAGGGCCAAAAACTTATGTGGTATGGGTAAGAGTGGGTGAGGATAGGAAATATATCGTGAAGGCTCAGGGTATCACGCTCAACCATGCGAATCGGCGGGTCGTTAACTTTGATTCGTTGAAGGATCTAGTGTGCTTGGATGATGATGAGAGCGACCGGCCGCGCCAACTAACTGTAGGTACCCACAATTTTCGGACGCAGAAGCTGGGGGCGTGAGGGAACTTAGGGGTACAAAGGTGTGCCGTAACACCTATAGGAAACGTTACCAGGTGCCTGGTACCTATGATACCGTGCCCTTTGGATACCATAATCTTTGATATGTCTATTGTTAACGATATGTTTATTTATTACACGTATTTGTAAATATATATACCTTGAATATTTCGTTTATTAAATAAATCGTGTTTCAATTAGCGTTTCACTTTCTCCTGTGTGTGTGTGTGTGAGTGTGTGTGTGTGTGTGTGTGTGTGTGTGTGTGTGTACAGGATAAAATTCTTATCTCCGCCCACCTATGTGATTGGTCACGTGACTACTGCTACTATCTGGGCATATCTCTTCCCTGCGTGTTCAGTTGATCACTGCAAGCCCTGGATCTCAGACTTGTATTTCCCCACGTAGACGAAAAATAGTAATAGCTACCTTTAATACTGCGTGTTCGACGTTTATGAAGGGATATTCGGTAAAGTGTGAAGATAAGGTTACTGAATGGCTCCCTATTCCAACCTCCTTTGATACTTTTAAGGCTACATTAAATCGTGCGAAGGAACAAAAGGTACAAATACTCTACGGCTATTCTGGCGAGAGCAATTGCAAGATTTTTCATTTGTTCGTTCTCCCTCCTCATCTTGTGCGAAACGCTCTTCTACACAAGCGTCGTTCTTTACATACGGTATATATATATATATATATATATATATATATATATATATATATATATTATATGTACACACCCACACACCCACACACACACATATATACAGGGTGGGCCGTAAGTTTCCATACATAGGAAAAATAAACATTTTTTTATGGACAACCATTTTTATTTATATAATATGCTCTACATGGTTGCCATTGTTTTGAAAACACATTTCAATACGTGTTCCCCACTGTTGATGAACACGCATTAGCACAGTTGACGTTATGCTTGTAATGGCGTTGGTGATACGTTCCTTTAGATGATTTATGTCTCGTATCTTTTCCTGATACACCATGGCCTTCAAGTGCCCCCAAAGATAGAAATCAAGGGGGGTGAGATCTGGGGATCTGGGAGGCCACTCCACAGGAACACGCCGACCAATCCAAGCATCCGGAAACTGCTGATCCAAATACCGACGCACGTGAAGACCATAATGAGGTGGAGCTCCATCTTGCTGGAAGTAAACTGGGAAGTTACCTTCCTCGTTTAGCAGGGATGGGAAAATCTCTTCTTGCAACATGTTAAGATACCTTTCGGCATTAAGATTTCCACTGACAAAAATTGGTCCAATAATTCTGTCACCCCATATCCCGGCCCACACCATCACTTTACCGGCACCTTGCATCTTCGTCGGACTCAGCCAGTTAGGGTTAGCATTACTCCAATAACGTATGTTTTGCCGATTAACCTCTCCATTGACGTAAAAATTTGCTTCATCAGTAAACAAGATCTTACAACGCATATTCTTAGGGTATCTGAAACATAAAAACAAACGTTTAAATTTTCCTATGTATGGAAACTTACGGCCCACCCTGTATATATATTATATATATATATATATATATATACACACACAGAGGTACACCATAATCTACGTATGGAAAATGATCGAAAAACTGGTACCAAACCTAAAACTAAACCCAATTACCATTAAAAAAAACTGGAAAATAAGAAAAGCAGAATGTGTAGTGTTCCCAAATTAAAGGCCCGACAAGAGACCTCCTCAACTCTGAAGGAAAATAGATTGGTTGTCAGGGGGCCAAGAGTTTTCCACCAGCTTCCAAAGGACCTCAGAAACGTAACGGGGGTCAAAGGTGAAGTCTTCAAGAGAAGACTGGATGCCTGGCTCAGGACGGTACCAGATGAGCGGGCGTGCCTGCTATGTACGGTGGAGAGCGCAAGAAAGCAACTCGCTCCTCCACCAAGCCAGACCTTGAGATGGGGCCACCAGCTTGATCTCCGTGTGAAGAGAGTCAAACGCACGAAACACCATAAGGTAAGGTAAGGTGTATATATATATATATATATATATATAGTGTAAATATATATAAAATATATATATATATGTAGTATATACATATATATATATATATATATATAGTGTTTGTTATAATGTTATAATGTTTCAGACCAACAAAGACCCTAGGAACCTCTCATGGCTGGTTTAACTAACTGTGTTCGTAATTGTGTATTGTGCATGTCCTCCGTGGTCGCGGAGGGGACCTACAATTTTACGTGGGTTCCGAACCACAAAGCCTTAATTTTACTACCTTAAACTATACCCAATCTATCAACATATGCGTCTAATCGATTTTTAAACATGTTTATAGACGTGCTACTAATTACTTCTACCGGCAACCTATTCCAGCTATTTACTATTCTATGCGTAAAAAAGTTTTTGGCAACTCCTCTCTCGAACCTTCTACTTGTCAACTTACACCCGTTATTTCTATCCTATTTTATTGAGATATTTCGAAAAAGCTCTCTCTATCTACGTTGTCGAACCCATTCATAATTTTGAAAACTTGGATTAGATCACCCCTTAGCCTCCTAGTCTCGAGTGTAGTCAATTTTAACTCCTTAAGCCTCTCCTCGTACGACTTCGACCTAAGCGACGGAATCATCTTAGTTGCTCGTCTTTGAACTCTTTTGAGTTTGTCTATATCTTTTCGCATATGCGGATTCCAAAATTAGATCGCGTACTCCAAATGGGGTCTACGTAATGATTTAAAAAGATGAACTATAATATCGCGCGATTTGTACTCAAAATTTCGAGCTTTAAAACCTAACACTTTGTTCGCTTTATTGACCGCTGCTGTACTTTGTTTTGCTACTTTTAAATCACCAGTAACTATAACTCCTAAATCTTTTTCCAGCTCTGCGCTTGCTAACTCCTTCCCTCACATACTATACGCAAAATTACCGTTACGCGTACCTATATGTAAAATTTTTCACTTATCGACGTTAAATCTCATTTGCCATGTGACTGACCAATCAACGATTTTATTCAGATCTTCCTAGATTTTACCTCTATCTTCGTCATTAATCGCCCTACCACCCAGCTTCGTGTCTTCCGCAAACTTTGAAACTGTAATGACTAGGCCGACATCTAAATCGTTAATATATATAAGAAAAAGCAAGGGGCCCAATACAGAACCCTGAGGAACGCCACTCGCTACATTAGCCCAACACGACTCCGCTTCATCAACCACCACCCTCTGTTTCCTACCTCGCAACCACTCTTCAATCCAATTTATTACTACATCCCTGATTCCATGAGCCTGTTTTTTCAGTGAGTCTTTTGTGCGGTACGGTGTCAAACGCTTTTTGAAAATCTAAATACACTACATCAACCGCCCGATCACTATCGTAAACGTCAACCACGCATTGAAAAAATTCTAAAAGACTACTTAAGCAAGATTTGTTTCGCCTAAAACCGGGCTGTGTATTTCTATCTAAGTTATGCAATTCTAAGTGTTCGACTATACGATCTCTAATTATTGATTCCAGTAGCTTACCTACAACAGACGTTAAACTGATTGATATATAAATTCCCGCCGCACTTTTATCGCCTTTCTTAAAGATACTGTAGGTGTTACGTTTGCTAACTTGAAATTATCTGATACGCACCCCTCAGAAATAGAAATATATATATATAATATATATATATATATATATATACATACACACTATATATATATACACACACACACATATATATTAGGGCATTCTGCGGCTATAGGGGTGATGTATAAATTTTGGAATTCAATACCACACACATGTTTAATCAAGTCCATTTATTAACTGAACAATGCAAACAAAATTTTATTCAATTTGAGTAATATTTGCTGGTCCCCCAAGAGCCTCCTTCAATCTTATTGGGGAGATTATGGAATTAGCTGAACAAAAAATGTACTTCCGTAACTTTACATCCAAACCAATTAACAGAAACCTTAGTCTTTTCAACACATTAAGAAAACAATGAAAAATTTACCAACATATCCATAGGGATCATATGTAATGGGACTTCTTTGCACTGGGCATGGTCCTCCGATGATGCTCGATCACCTGGAATGCCAATTCTTTCTTGTCTTCGCGCTGGGTGATCGAGCTGTTGAAGTCACCGCTCGCTCAGCGCAGTCATTGATGACCCGAATGGCCCTAACTCTCTCCTTCATCGCCACCATGTCCTCCAGGTAGTGGGGAACTTTGAGTCCCATGCATTTGAAGAAGTTAGCAGTCCGTTTAGTCACGAAGTCTGGGAGAGTGAGCAGATACGGCGATTTCATGCACTTTGACTCGAATTTTCTTAGCCCCTTCTTGCGCGTAGGGACCTCATGGAGATTTTTAAGCATATGCTTCTTTTCCAAATTGTCTACCTTATCCGAGAAAAAGGCGAGACCAACAAGGTCTTCACTGAGGTACCAGAGGTGGTTCTGAGCATTGGCTATCGCAATGGTTGCAACTGCCTCGTCTTTGGTCTTGTATCCTTCAAGCTGTCGGAGAAGCACGATGTCGTTTCGAGGAGCATCGACGCCACTGGGTGCCTCAAACCACGCTCGAAGGTAAATCGTAGTGGAGAATACGTTGATGCGTCGCAGCGCCTTCTCTTCCGACGGCGTTAGGGAAAACTGCCTCCGAAACAAGAAGATCTTGAGGGAATAAATTCCTTTTGCCATCCACCTAGCTCGGTGGAATGCTCCGGGATAGCGGAAGAGACTCTTCTTCTGCTTCCTTGGAGGGACGGTTGCCCCCAAGAAGAGAAGCGCCAGCTCCATGTATTCTTGGTAATCATCCCGGTCCTGCTTCTGACTAAGTCTGGCACTGATGAATTCAACAACACTGTTCCGGTTATCAGAGACAAAAGTCTGCAAGGGGTCAGGGTCTTGCGGGTCATCTTCAAAGGGATGGTAGCTGCCCTGGTCAATGAAGCTCCAGTAATCCCTGAAGCGAGCAAACAAAGGAATGTTCGGGCCAGAGGAAGAAAAGAACTTGTCGAAGACTGCAGTGACCACCAACTCGTGAGTGTGGTGGCGGCAAGCGAAGAAGACGAGTGGACGCTGCAAGCCTTCTTCAATTGTGACACATGCTCCTGTGTGGAGACCTGTATTTCCACCGTTGTCTCACAACATATTCCTGCAATGAATGGTTTCACCTTCGGCCAATTGTCCAGCACGGTGAGTATGGCATCTCCCATTGCTCTTCCGGTTCCTGATGCAATTTTTGGAATGGCCAGCAGCTTTTCGAAGCCTTCTCCTGATACAATGATGGGTAAGCGATCCGACTTACCACCTCGTTCGTCGGGAAGGATCTTCCCATCGAAGTGGAGAATGCACGGCTTCTGGGGGTCACAGTTGGTCTTAATGTCCTCGGCAATTCTGTGTCGTGTTTTGGTTCTGGCACCGTGAATGGAGGTCGCTGAGAGCGTCAATTCTCGCACATTCACCCCAGCTGCTGACAGGGCAGGAGAGACGATGTGTATGGCTTTTTCCACGCTTGTATTTGTCCGGTCAAGGGCCGCGACGAACTGCGGGTCATCGATAACCCGGCGAGGGTCCATCATCATGGCTTTTGGCTGAGAGCCACATTGGCGGAGGCGGTGGCTGACCTGAGTGAATTCCTCTCCCGAAGACTCGGTGGAGCTGGACGAGCTGCCAGTCAATTCTGCATCTGCCTCTGCATGCTCCGGCTCCCGTATTCGTTTCATTTCCTCCTTAGACTTCTGTCGTCGTCGCTCCTCGTTCTCCTGCTTCATTGCCTTGGCCTTGGATGCTTTGGCAAATGCAACGTCTTCTGGGCCAATGACCATCTTTCTCATTGTCCGTTGGTCTTTAAGGAAGTCGCAGTCCTCTTTATTTGTCTTCGAAGATCCAGCTTCAGAGTGAGCAACATCAAACAAGGTCTCCATGTCCAACAAGAACTGTTGTTCATGAGCTCGCTGTGTTTCCGTTCGTCGATCCTTGTGAATAGACAACTTCACGTACCTCTCGTGAAGCTTTTTGAGCTTGGCAACAATGTATGGCTTGTGAGATGTCTTCAACGATGCTTTTGTCCACACCTCCATGAGTTCTTCGGCCACATCACCACATGCTCTTGGAAGGCTTTGCTTCGTGACTCGTTGGATGAAAAACAGACGCTTTCCAACTTCACCCATGGTGGGAAGCTATCTCATGGAAGAGAATCCTCCTCCCTGAGGTGCCCGAGAAGCTACAAACTCACTTGCTTGCGTGTTGTTGCCATCTGTGAAACAAATAAGACTCATTAGTAGTGGTACGACACGTCAGACTGATAACACAGTTTGTAGGCAGGCCGCAGATGCCCACCTAGTGGGGATGGGTTCATGAACGGAAAGTGGTTGTGTGTGTGTGTGTGTGTTTGGGGACGAGTAGTGCTAGTCGTGTGCTCGTGTCGATTGTGTGCTCGTGTCAATACACTCGCTGTTTCAACGCTCTACAAGTTGACCCAAACCTACAAGGGGCTTGGGGAGTGGAAGCAATGAGACTCTCAAGACCATTTTTTGTGAGGTTTCTTTGTAGTAGAAATGGATCCAGGTTAGCATAT
>JAJOZX010002238.1:325000-367500 GCA_023014485.1 Bathynomus jamesi
AACCATTATCTCAGACCAGAACTTAATCGAGATATCAACAAATATGAGGACAGCATTAAAAGACATTACACATATTGACGAAAGAAGTAAATTCGAGGCCTTTAACTTAAATTCTAAGACTATAAATTGGGAAGCAATCAGATCGCACATGACCCAAATAGAATGGAGAACAATTTTCGAGAATAAAACAACTGAAGAAATGCTAACAACCTTGGAAGAAAAAAACGCTGAGAATTTTAGAAAATATGCTCCGAAATCACAGCCAAAAGGAAAGAGGAGCTGGCTAGAGAGGCAAAAGAGAAGACTTTTCCGCAAAAGAAAGAGAGTGGAGGCGAAGTTAGGCAACTGCGGAGATAATGACAGGAAAGCAATAAAAGAAAAACTGGAGGGTATTGATAGGGAAATACAAGCCCTGATAGGACCATACAGAGAGGGAAGAGGAAACGGCGGTAGAAGCAATAAAGGAAAGTCCAAAATACTTATATAGCTATGCAAAAAGGAAAACAAAAACGGGGGCTGCTATTGGGCCCTTAACGACGAGAAATAATGAATTAACCGACGATCAAAAAGAAATATCTGATACATTGAGAGCTCAATATGAATCAGTTTTCAGTACCCCAAAAAGTGACAAAGCGATACCTGACATAAATGCATTCTTTGAAGAGGAATTGCAAGGAGAGTATATAACAGACTTTGATTTTACACCAGAAGATGTAGCGAGAGCTATATGACAAATGAAACCACATTCAGCTGCAGGTCCGGACAATTGGAACGCATTATTGATTAAAAACTGTAAAAATGCAATAGCTACACCTTTATACTGGATATAGAGAAGATCCCTAGACATTGGGGAAATACCGAACATCTTGAAAAGAGCAAATATTGTCCCTATATATATATAAAGGAGGGGACAGATCTCAAGCAAAGAACTATAGACCAGTGTCATTGACGTCCCACCTCACCAAAGAATTTGAAAGAATAGATAGAGAGAAAGTTTATGATTTCCTGGAGACACGGGAAAGATTCAGCGAAAATCAGCATGGATTCCGATCAGGTAGATCATGCCAATCATAACTAATAGAACACTACAACAATATCCTAGATGCATTGGAAGGCAATGACAACTACGATGTTATATACACAGATTTGGCTAAAGCTTTCGACAAATTTGACCATGCTATAATAGCACATAAAATTAAATATATGGGAATAACAGGCAAAGTGGGAAAATCGATCTACAACTTCCTCAGAGAACGTCTGCTGGTCGTCATAATTCAAGGTATATCATCATCAGAATTGGAAGTACGCAGCTCAGTACCACAAGGGACAGTACTGGCCCCACTCCTGTTCATTATCATGCTAACAGACATTGACAGCGGAGTAAACAGCAACAGTATAGTAACATCCTTTGCAGACGATACAAAGATCAGCAGAAAAATCAGCGATGTACATGACGTGGAGGCCTTGCAGAGGGACACGAACAAAATATACAAATAGTCAGAAGAAAACAACATGTCATTTAACACGAAGAAATTTCAGCTCCTGAGATATGGTGGAAGAGAAGAATTTAAACAGACTGCATATTATGCTCCAGATAAACAGGAAATTCAGAGAAGTACGAAAGCGATCGATCTCTGGATAATAATGACAGATGATATGAAATTCGAAACACAAATTCAGGTAGCGATAAATAAAACAAAAAGTCGCCTGACAGGTACTAAGAACGTTCAAGAGAAGGGATAGGACAGTAATGATTCCCCTGCTAAAAACACTCATTATACCAAAACTTGAATACTGCTCAGGTTTGACGTCTCCATATAAAAAGGAAGAAACTAATAAACTAGAAGAAACGCAAAGGCATTTCACAGCCAAGATTGATAGCTGCAAAGAACTCAACTACGCGGCTCCAATAAACTTTAGCTTTCCCACCCATGGCCTAAACCATTAGAGGTACAGTAAAACTAAACATACCTTACAAAAGAGAATTTAATCCTGCATTTAATGAGAAACAATTAAAACCTCGTGTTCCCGCCATTGGCTTCCAAGACAGCCTGAATTCGCTTTGGGTAGCTTGCCAAAAGTGACGTGAATAAATCTTGATCGTTACGCAAATTTGCTAAAACAGTTTCAATGTGTTGCGTCATTGTATCCTTCGAAAATCGATTTGCTGCAGGTTCTTGAAACAAGAGACATTCAACCTTGTCCTTTATAACTGATCCAATGTGTTCACAGACGTTCAGGTCAGGAGAATTTCCTGGCCATTCTTCATTTCCAAAGAAATCGATCTCATGGTTCCGCAACAACTGTTGAGTGGCTAATGCCTTAAAGCAGGGGGCCTTATCGTGTAGACGTGTGACCTGATCGACATCCATAACATTGTTTGGGTTTCTTAGAAAAGGAATGACATGCTGGGATAGAATAATATCACGAAAATACTGTCCATCCCAACTCTGACCATTTGGCTTCAGCACCCACATGAGCTTCTTTGCAGTGAACAAAACAAACACACCAACACAGTCTGGACTTTTTAATAATTCGCGATAATGTTCATTGTCATCGAGTTCATCTGGTGTTGTGCCCACACTCGATCATTTTGGTAGTTAGGCCGACGTGTTACGTAAACAAAAAATTCATCGGAGACAGCTAAATGCATGAAATCATCCACATCCTAATCTTCAAGATAATGGGCAAACCACATTCTGTCATCGATGTTAAGTTGAGTTTTTCTTGGCTTTGGAATTTCATGCCAAGGCTTTAAACCTTGCCTTGACGGTACAGTCGAATGATCTCACCACTAACGATCTTTCCTCTCAACACTTCGATCTCTCTAGAAAGTTTAGCACAGCTGTTTTTCCGTTTACGCGTACCGCTTTCAATGATGTCCTTTGTTTCCTGAGAGAGTGGCAAATTTGGGCGCCCAGATTTGGTTGTATCCATTTCACATTCATCCAAAGTTTTATTCTAATTTCTTTTGACGAAGTCCCCACTTCTTCGCAACTTTTTGGCAACCCATGAACGTGTTATAAAGATGGCTCCAGCATCACGAGCTTCCCGAAATGTTATTGCTCGTATGCGATCTATCACACGTTGTCTCTCCGAATCACCAATTAATTGAGAAGCCATTATATTATCACTTTATCAGCTAGAGTAATTTTAATACCTGCAATAAATAAAGAATTTTATATATTTTTATAATCACTAAAATCTATTTCGATATAAATAAACATGTAAGCTGCAAATGGGGGGGGCTAAGGTTTTTGGAATCCCTTACTGAGAAAGACTACGTAAACTAAATCTGTACTCCCTGGAAAGAAGAAGAGAGAGGTACACCATAATCTGCATATGGAAAATGATCGAAAAACTGGTACCAAACCTAAAACTAAACCCAATTACCACTCAAACAACACTGGAAAATAGGAAAGACAGAATGTGTAGTGTTCCCAAACTAAAGGCCCGACAAGGGACCTCCTCAACTCTGAAGGAAAATTGCTTGGTTGTCAGGGTTGTCAGGGGGCTAAGACTTTTCAACCAGCTTCCAAAGGGCCTCAGAAACGTAACGGGGGTCAAAGGTGAAGTCTTCAAGAGAAGACTGGATGCCTGGCTCAGGACGGTACCAGATGAGCAGGGCGTGGCTGGCTATGTACGGTGGAGAGCGCAAGAAAACAACTCGCTCCTCCACTAAGCCAGACCTAGAGCCGGGGCCACCAGATTGACCTCCGAGTGAAGAGAGACCAACGCACGAAGCAACATAAGGTAAGGCCCATAAGGTAAGGTGTATATATATATATATAGTGTGTATATATGTTAAACCCTCCGTCTATGGCCCTGAGTCGTTTCGGATCGACAGGGGTTCTAGATGGGAGGCAGCAACAGATATTTTCTCGCGATACTTTTCTTCTACAACATTCTAATTCTTTTCTCTCGCTATAGGGTCGACAGTTGTTAATTCTTCTCTTTCTATAATACTCTGATACTTTCTCTTGGTACTAAACTTATCGACTTTACTGACTAAATTCCTGAACAGAACAAGGCTCGAAGGAAAAGATAAAAAAACTTCTTTTACTGTAGTTTACTTCTAAAAATGTACAGGTCGTGCTCTGAATTTACAGGGGTAGAGGTTCGACCTCTTCCGACCATAGCTCAGGCCGGAATCTAAAAATTAAGTTAAGGAGGCAAGGGGCCTCTGCCCCCTCCTCGCAGCGAGGCTGCTAACAAGGGAGTGTTAATCGAAGTAATCGAAGTGAAGTCTAAGAAGAAGTGACATTATTTTTCAATTACATGATTTATATATTATCTAAATATTGGGGGAATGCAGTTGAAGGTTAAGTTTCCCCCCTTTTAAACACATGATCCGATGTTTGAAAGATTCCAAATAAAAAAAAAAAAAATTAAAATAAAAACTAATCGTATTTTTCGCCGTCTCCATTTCTGAAGGCGATATCATTTCGTAGTAGTACATAAGTACAATTTAAGTACATTACTGAGTACATTTTCGTTTTGGTTTAGTACAATTATGACTGCGATTATGGATTACTTCACATTCGCTTATGATTGTCCATTACAGTTCTATTAAAGTACACTCTTACATTATATATTAAATCATTGCATTTAATTACAGTTTCATTGAAGTACATTACGTCGTTTACAATTCTTAGTGTTTTTATATTTATATATGGTTATAATATATGGTTATTATATATGGTTATTATATATGGTTATTAGTACAACACAAGTACATGGGCACATACGAGATAATTTATATACAACATAATATGTTATAATATGTTATAACATGTTATAAATTTGAATCAGAGCGAAAGGAGATTTTTATCTTAGAAGCGTTCGCTTCTGCCGTAGTTAGCGGAATTTGATCACTTACCTCAGCATTTTCGAGTTCATTGCGGGAGGTGATATAATTAAAAATTAAAATTAAAAAAATAATACGAGAACGTATTTGTGCGTTTTCGAACAAATGTATAAAGTTTTGCGTTTCATAGACTGACACGAGTAAAAATGAATATTTAATAAAATTGACATAGGATAATGGTCAAGATAAGATATGGACGTATAGATGAATATGGTTGAATAATAATATTTATACTGCATAACACCACAACATTATTATTAAAGAATTTACCATACATTGAATACGGAAGATGTCCAAATACTAAGCACGTGATTCAGTGTACAAGGTATGGGAAACGTAAAGAGAATTAAGTTATTTTATGACGTCATAGTGTATAAGTCATTATTAGAAAAGATGAATTAGAGAAATACAGTAATGAATAAAGAAGTACAAATCGAAATTCTATCCAAAACTCGCTTAGGCGATTTTGGTTTCTCATGTAAAAATGAATATGGATTATTCATTTTTCATTTTTACAGTGTTCCTCCCTCTAAAATGGTATTAATTAATACAATAATATAATACAATTAATACAATACAATTGAGAAAATAACATCTAACGAATTCAAATTAGATGATGACGAATTCTTTTTTACAATACAAATTTTATACAGAACGATTTCGGGTGGTTGGGTACAATGCAGAGTAATCAAATTTTTAACATGACACTTGCTTAGAGAGCTATTATAAAATATAAAAATTCAAAGATTAAAACTTTAATTTTGTGAAACAGAATAAAAGGTTTAATACGTTTATTTAGCCAAACAATTAAGTTAGACAAACAATGATATTGTTAATTTTTTTTTTAACAAAATTTTAATTTTTTCTCTGTGGGGAAAATTACATACATAATGAATAGTTGGTAAAAGGGAAAAATATAAATTATTTTCCAAAGTTACCCTGATCGTACAGTCTATAACTAATTTTATTGACTATTGTAGGTAAAAATCGAATCACGTAATGGATGATGTATAGACCTGTGGTCTAGTGTGTATTTGTGTGTATTAGATACAAAGTGTGTATCTTATAATTTTGAGGGACAGATTAGCTGAGAGGATTGTTAAATTAACTGAATAAATGCCTGAGCAAAAATTTATATATAGTAAGCAAAAATGCTTAAGACTATATAAATAGCATAGTTAGCACTTACACGCAATGAAATAGTTTATTGTGATATCCAATGATTTTAGCATAAGGTTTGTATATATATATATATATATAATATATATATATATATATATAGTATATATAGTGTGCATACGTGTGTGTGTGTGTTCATGTGTTATTATTATTATTATTATAAATTCCTTTAAGTTCAAGGTAGAATTTAAGTATTTAATTACATCAGTTACACGTATTAAGGTAATGAAAAAAACGTACTTAGAGGACCTTACAGGTAATGAAAGTACAGTAAATCTAGCGGTATTAAAAATTAAATTTTGAAGATGGAATTAAATTCGACTAGTAACATTCCTAGCTATATAAGAACTATATAACCATTAACATTAACCAGAAGTATCGGTACGATAATTGAATTAAGAAAATTAAGAATACAAATTAAAAATAGAAATCAATTATGCATTTTAATGAACTAAACATATAGTATACTTAAAAATAAAAAACACACCTTAACATAAATTGAGGTTATGTTCCATAGTACCAAAGAGGAATTAACCATGGTTGAAGCATTTCTCTGGTTGACACGGTTCAACCGGGGTTGGGGTGTTACAATAAAATAAAAAAAATAAAAAAATAAAGTTTGGAGTACTACATTCGGGGGAATTGAGTGACTAAGCTGGGGGTATAAGTCTGAAATTGACAATTACGTCTGGGTTTTTTTTTTTTTTAAAGAAAAGAGATTGCTTGTCACACTACTTAGAACAAAAATTGAAAGAGTTCAAACAAAAGCGGGGAACGGCATGTTCCTCCCTATAGTAATTTAAAAAGGAAGTCATTGGACATGATTGATTAATTATTACACTATTACTGTTATCATATAATCATAAAAATTATAAAACTCGTTACAAACATTTGTAAAAACGGTTTTGGTTGCAAACAATAAAATATGTCATTTTACCTATATATTTATATACGCAACAATGGCATGAAAAGAAAAGACAAATCGGTCAATTTCCTTCTTACAAACAAAAAAGGTTAACTAAAGACACAACCGGTCAATTCAGGTTGAATTTAATTCTCTTTTACAACAAAAAAAAAGGTTGAATTAAATTCTTAAATTACATTTTCTTAAATTAAATTCTCTTAAACTACAGTACAGAGAAAAAGTTGAATTCAATTGACTGTATTGAAATGACTTGGGACTTGAAAACTGACTTGGGACTTGAAACTGAGACTTGAAAACTGACTTGGGATTTGAAAACTGAGACTTGAAACTTGAAAAATGACTGAGACTTGAAACTTGAAAACTGACGGAGACTTGAAACTGACTGAGACTTGAAACTGACTGAGACTGGAAATTGACTGAGACTGGAAATTGACTGAGACTGAAAATTGAAACTGACTTGCAACTGACTTGAATCTCTGGGGCGGTTGTCCCTCTGGATGCAACCTTCTGACTTGAACTCTTATCAAGTATTTCTATAAATCTCTGGGGCGGATGTCCCTCTGGATGCAACCTTTTGACTTGAACTCTTATCAAGTATTTCTATAAATCTCTGGGGCGGTTGTCCCTCTGGATGCAACCTTTTGACTTGAACTAACTGAAATGGACTGCACTGAACTGCTATCAGTGGAGTCTATTCTCTGGGTTTGGTTGTCCCTCTTGGATGCAACCAATTAACTGAAATTAACTGAAAACGGAAAATGACTGCACTTGATCTCTATCAAGTGGAGACTATTAACCTCTGGGGTTTGGTTGTCCCTCTTGGTGCAACCGAATTACTTGAATTGCTATCAAGCTCTATAAACGATAAACTCTCTATAAACTCTCTCTGTCTTAATTTGAAAGTCAATTCAATTCAATAATTTGAAAAAATTGTAAACAAAATAAAAAATGTGAGCAACATTTCACTCGAATGTACACGAAGGTACGGTACTATTATGTTTGGTACATAAAATAAAATTATTCTATAGGGACTATAATAGTGAAATTAATTCTGTGACATTAATTCTGTGACAATTAACTTCTGTGACAATTAACTTGTGACTTTTAACTTCTGTGACTTTTAACTTCTGTGACTTTTAACTTCTGTGACTTTTAACTCTGTGACTTTTAACTTCTGACTTTTAACTGTTTCACTCAAAAAAATGTATCACTGGTGTATGGAATGTTCACTGTGTTTCTTTTAAATTCTGACATGATACTCATTATTAACTGTTAATAATACTGACTTTTCAAGTGTTTACAAATTTCTAAAAAAAAACAACTCTGTACTTAAAATTTCTACGGCGAAATCCTTGAGACGTGTCCTGAAGACGTCTTGCTGGCTACTTCTTCTTGGATGAAAACCAGGCGTGGAGAACTTGGAGTCGTGACACACCAGTTCAAGGGTGGATGTTACGAACTAGAAGTCGTGAAACGCCGGTCAAATGGTGGGTCGCCACTTGTTAAACTCTTGGCTACAGACTCGCCAGACTGTTATGCCAATATCTTCTATGTGCTTGGGTCGTCTTGATTTTTATCCTGATGCAGGGTCGCCAGACTGTTAAGATCCTGGCTACAGGGTCGCCAGACTGTTAAACCCTCCGTCTATGGCCCTGAGTCGGTTCGGATCGACGGGGGTTCTAGATGGGAGGCAGCAACGGATATTTTCTCGCGATACTTTTCTTCTATAACATTCTAATTCTTTTCTCTCGCTATAGGGTCGACAGTTGTTAATTCTTCTCTTTCTATAATACTCTGATACTTTCTCTTGGTACTAAACTTATCGACTTTACTGACTAAATTCCTGAAGAGAACAAGGCTCGAAGGAAAAGATAAAAAAAACTTCTTTTACTGTAGTTTACTTCTAAAAATGTACAGGTCGTGCTCTGAATTTACAGGGGTAGAGGTTCGACCTCTTTCGACCATAGCTCAGGCCGGAATCTAAAAATTAAGTTAAGGAGGCAAAGGGCCTCTGCCCCCTCCTCGCAGCGAGGCTGCTAACAAGGGAGTGTTAATCGAAGTAATCGAAGTGAAGTCTAAGAAGTGACATTATTTTTCAATTACATGATTTATATATTATCTAAATATTGGGGGAATGCAGTTGAAGGTTAAGTTTCCCCCCTTTTAAACACATGATAAGATGTTTGAAAGATTCCAAATAAAAAAAAATAAATAAAAATAAAAACTAATCGTATTTTTCGCCGTCTCCATTTCTGAAGGCGATATCATTTCGTAGTAGTACATAAGTACAATTTAAGTACATTACTGAGTACATTTTCGTTTTGGTTTAGTACAATTATGACTGCGATTATGGATTACTTCACATTCGCTTATGATTGTCCATTACAGTTCTATTAAAGTACACTCTTACATTAAATATTAAATCATTACATTTAATTACAGTTTCATTGAAGTACATTACGTCGTTTAATTCTTAGTGTTTTTATATTTATATATGGTTATAATATATGGTTATTATATATGGTTATTAGTACAACACAAGTACATGTGCACATACGAGATAATTTATATACAACATAATATGTTATAATATGTTATAACATGTTATAAATTTGAATCAGAGCGAAAGGAGATTTTTATCTTAGAAGCGTTCGTTTCTGCCGTAGTTAGCGGAATTTGATCACTTACCTCAGCATTTTCGAGTTCATTGCGGGAGGTGATATAATTAAAAATAAAAATTAAAAAAATAATACGAGAACGTATTTGTGCGTTTTCGAACGAATGTATAAAGTTTTGCGTTTCATAGACTGACACGAGTAAAAATGAATATTTAATAAAATTGACAGAGGATAATGGTCAAGATAAGATATGGACGTATAGATGAATATGGTTGAATAATTATATTTATACTACATAACACCACAACATTATTATTAAAGAATTTACCATACATTGAATACGGAAGATGTCCAAATACTAAGCACGTGATTCAGTGTACAAGGTATGGGAAACGTAAAGAGAATTAAGTTATTTTATGACGTCATAGTGTATAAGTCATTATTAGAAAAGATGAATTAGAGAAATACAGTAATGAATAAAAAAGTACAAATCGAAATTCCATCCAAAACTCGCTTAGGCGATTTTGGTTTCTCATGTAAAAATGAATATGGATTATTCATTGTTCATTTTTACACACACACATATATAATATATATATATAATATATATATATATATATATATATATATATATATATATATATAACTAATGATAAGTTACATAGGATTGGTGGCGGCGTTTTGCTGTACATTCGTAATTCCCTTAGGGTTATCGAGGTTAAGTTAGATTTTCCGGCAGCAATTAATACGATATGTGCTGAAGTTACGGCGCGTAGTATTAGTTTTAATTTTGTTGTTGTTTATAGACCTCCCGTTCAACCCCTCGATATAGATACTAGGTTTTACTCACTTCTTGGAAACTTTACTGAAACTCGGAATAGTATAATTGTCGGAGACTTTAACTGTCCTAATATTAATTATGAGACTTTTACTGGTAATGAGGAGGGTTTGAGATTGATTGAGTTTATGGAAGATAACTTTTTACGACAGATGGTTACCGAACCAACGCGCCTTGATAATATTTTAGATTTGGTGATGACGAACGGCGAGAAAATAGTCGAAGGTTTATAAGTAGGCGAGAGTTTAGGATGTAGTGATCATCAAATTCTTTGGTTTAAGTTAATGATAGAAAACACTAAGGATAGTAACGTAATAGAAGTCCATGATTTTCGTTGGGCTAATTTTGATAGTTTTGCGGATAGGATGAGAGTAGTGGACTGGGATAACTTATTTATGGGTAATGACACAAATTTCCATTGGGTGGCGTTTAGAGAAAGTTTTAGGAATATTGAAAGAGAGTTTATTCCTCCTAGGCCCAAGCGCACTAGAAATCATGGTAGGCCCAAATGGTGGACTAGGGAAATAGGCGAGTTCATAACCGAGCGTAATAGAGCGTATAGACTTAATAAGTGCAATGGCACGGCAGTTAACTTTAATAAATATATCGAGCTTATACGTCAGGTTAAAAGATCAGTTAGGAATGCTAAGCGTAATTTAGAGATACTTATAGCTGCGGATAGTAAACATGATCCAAAAAAGTTTTTTGTATACGTTAATAATCGTATGCCGATAAAAGATAACATAGGCCCTCTAGTGGATGTTAATGGCGCTTTGGCTTCTGACGCTCAGGCGATGGCGGGTATTTTCAATAAATTTTTTGCGACAGTTATTACCATAGAAGACGTAAATAATGTCCCCGACGTGGACGATATCGTTCCATTTAGTAGCGAGACTAATTTGGATGAAATAACTGTTTACGAGGCTGAGATTGCGCATTATATCGATAGGCTAAAAGTTAGCAAGGCCCCAGTCCCTGACGCTTTTTATCCCAGACATTAGAAAGATTTGAAAGACGTCATCGTAGGCCCCTTAACGAAGATTTTTAATCATTCACTCGAAACTGGGATTATTCCTGAAGACTTCAAATTAGCTAACGTCACGCCTATTTTTTAAAAAGGCGACCACGCAGTAGCTAACAATTATAGGCCCATTAGCTTAACGTCAATTGTCGGTAAACTTTTGGAATCCGTAGTTAGGGATCGTATCATCGATCGCTTAGAAAGTAGAGATTTGATTAATAGTAGTCAGCATGGGTTTCGACGTCATAGGTCTTGTTTAACTAATTTGTTAGAATTTTATAACGAAATAGCGCGCGAATACGATAGGCATAGAGCGGCTGACGTTATTTACTTAGATTTTAAAAAGTCGTTCGATACAGTTCCACATAGGAGATTAATTGCAAAGGTCAAAGCGCACGGTATACGCGGTCAGGTAGCTAACTGGTTAGAAGAATGGCTTCGTGCTAGGAGCCAGAGGGTCGTAGTTAATGGTAGTGAATCGGGGTGGTTGGATGTAGGTAGCGGTGTCCCACAGGGTTTAGTGTTAGGCACATTGCTATTCGTAATTTACATTAACGACATAGATGTAGGATTGACTAGTAACGTGTCAAAATTCGCGGACACGATACTAAAGTAGGCGGTAAGGTTGTTAACGAAGACGATAGAAATAGGCTCCAAGACGATATAAATAGTATTATGGAATGGACGGATAAGTGACAGATGCAATTTAACGTAGACAAATGTAAAGTTTTGCATATAGGTTCTCGTAACAATAATTACACTTACACGATGGATGATAGGGAGTTACCGAGCGTTGACGAGGAAGTAGATTTAGGCATACGCGTATCTAAGGATTTATAGGTTAGGAACCAGTGCCTGGAGTCTTGCGCAAAAGCTAATAGGATGTTAGGCTTCATGGCGCGTAATTTCGAATTTAAATCGAAGGATATTATATTGCACCTTTAAAGTCCCTAGTTAGGCCTCATTTAGAATATGCCGTTCAGTTTTGGTGCCCGTACTTGCGTGAGGATATTGATAGGTTCGAAAGGGTTCAGCATCGTGCCAAGAAACTGATTCTGTCATTGCGCAACAAGCCTTTTGAAGATAGGATTAAAGAGTTAGACCTGTATTCACTCGAAACTAGGAGATTAAGGGGGGAGCTCATTGAAGTTTTCAAAATCGTTAATAACATCGATAACGTAAATTTTGACAAATTGTTCACTTTCGATAATAATAATACTCGTAATAACGGATTTAACCCTTTAACGCCGACTGGGTCGAATACGTACCGTTTCAAATACACGCATTTAGACTTGACCCTACAAAAATGTTCGGCGTTAAAGGGTTAAGTTGCGTGGCAGACGTTTCATCACTAATATCGCTAAAAACTTCTTTACGTTTAAAGTAACTGATAAATGGAATAATCTTTCCGCGTCAGTCGTAAACTCTACCAGCATTAATATGTTTAAGAACCGTTTAGATAGGCTTTTTAAAAATATTAACGTTGTTTAATATAATAATAAAACAATCCCCCTTCTCCCTCTCAGCCTCCCCCTTTTCCACGTTGTTTAGTATAATAAAACAATTAGCAACAGGAGCTCTAAGGGTGGTGATCGATGCTGAGTATGTTGACAATAATGCCAGCTTGTGACATGCCACATTTGATTGAACCATTCATCAGTCTGACATCGGCTAGCACAACAGATTATGCTAAGATCATGATTGCATTTCCAACGCTTTACGATGATTTATGCAAAACGGATCCATCTAATCTGAACATTGACGAGCCTGCATTCAACTTCATATCACCTGATAGGTTTAAAACGGTTCTGTGGAATGAAGACATCCGTAATTCAATCACGAATGCCGTTAACTGCTACAAACCAAGAGTTACAAATGTTCTCAGCATTATGATGAAGAAATTAGCAGCTGGATGGCAGAAACAACGTGGAGACATATTCCAGTTTGGTGACTGTGATGCGGAAGCCCCTCGACAGGTAAGTGCAATACATAATTTTATAATGTCATATTGTTGTTGAATTGATGCTGTTTTTGTATTCTCATGGTACAGTATTATTTTATTCCTTTTCAGGTAGTATCGATGGATCAGGAGAAACTACAGAAAGCACCAATCAACAACTTGCATCCAGAACGGTCAGTGGGCAGCATCAACTTTGAGCTCAGTCAACGTGGTGCAAAACAGCTACCTATGGCCAGCCGTGCACATGTAAAAGGAAGAAGCACTGACTTGATTGAAGGCAAGTCTATGGCCAAAGTATATGTAAAACTAGTAGAGCAAGATGGTCCCCTTCCTAACGTTTGGTAGAATGGAGCAGAAAGCAACAAGAACTTAAGAGGCGAGGATTAAGTGACAAGGAGGTAGCAAACATAGCAGCTGACAAGAGAAAGAACAAAGATCTAGACACCCTGAAGAAACTTGGTGGACCTTTCATCAAAGCTAGTGAAGCAGATGATTTTGTGAATGATACAAGGTTGTCACTCAAAGAGAAAAATGACAGAATATACATCGAAGTGAGATATGCAAGAGATACATCGACATCTCTTCCCAGGTCGTCAGATATCTTCAAACTGAAAAAGTACTACAAGAATCTTCCAATAGAGACTTATGCAATTAACTTGAAAATCTATCTAGACAGAGTTGCATCAAATATGACAATGACTATGAAAGATTTTGATAATGCTATAAATATACTTATGTGCTAAATACTGTAATGTGTGGTAATTAGAGGCATTTATATTATGCTATGTCTGAATTTATGATTTTTTGTTTTGTCTAGGTGATGTAAAAATATATACATATATTATTTTCCATTATTTTCTAGCAAATATATTCTGTAATGAATTAATCAATTACAGGTCTATTTCTAACTTCTTCAATGATATTTCATGTTTTTTAACAAGATTTGTTTAAATAAACTGGCATTTACTCTTAGAATAAACAGGGGGGGGTATCGAGTAAAATACATGATTTTTTTTCTATTTCTAAGCTGTTCGTAAGTGATAGCATATTTTAAGAACCAGAAAAATAAATACAGTAATCCCAAAAAAATAAAAATTGATCCCCCCTACTAAGAGCGCCGTTCAACAAGGGGACAGGGGGGACACGGCCCTAAGCGTATAGCTACAAACAACGAACTGTTACCTCGGTCGAAGGTGGAAAAAAATGCCTATAGCATTATGTAAGTTGTTGATGTTATGCAATATCTTGCATAATATCAACATTAGGCAATAATTTGCCTAATAGGGTATAATAACCGTATACACTTCTTCTTAATTCCAGATGTCTTTACGAATTCCATACAATCATCGAGATCTTTATTTGTTTTAAGAGTCATCACTGATGGGTCATCAAAGAGGATACCAAGCGAATCGTAATAATATAGCCGCCCTGCTCTAAAAAAGATTCCTATTCAATGCTCGCCGCGTTCGGCTGAGAAGTCTATATTAACTATAGCGCCACCGGTATCACAATTTTTCTTATCCATATTCATTCTCTCCTCTTTCTCGAAGGTACTCATAAACATTTTAAGGATAAAGTAATCCATATGGACGAGATTGAAGACACCAATCGACCAGGGAAGTACTCCGGGGAACGGGGGAACGTTAGAACTCCTGTTTCTCCTGTCACTGTTCTCCTTAGCTGATCTTTTACCGTGTCTCATCTACTCTATGAGCAGACGAGCATGCTCTCACACACACAATTCTTTCCTTTTTATCACTATACAGGGTGTCCCATAAGTCCGGCATCATAGGAGAAATTCATATTTTTCTATTTTTACAAACCATAATTCATGTTTTTCTCTTTCTACAGGCCATAATGTCTGTGAGCAAGGAAGAACGAATCCAAATAATTCTACTCATAGGAAATCGGAGTCAAAGAGAGGCCGCTGCTGAATTTAACAGACTGCATCCAGACCGCGAACCAATAACACAGAGTTGTGTTAGCAGACTTGTTGCAAAGTTTAAGGAAACAGGATCCATGGAAGATAAACCACGCAGTGGACCTTCAAGGAGGTCCACTGATGATGATACAGCTACTGCCATCCTGGCTCATTTTAACAGAAGTCCCAATAAGTCTCTTCGGCGATTGTCCGCCGAGACAGGAGTGTCGAAAAGTAGCATCCCTCGCATTCTTGAGGCTCACAAATGGCATCCATATAAACTTCAGATCCTACAGAAATTAAGCGAAGATGATCCCAACCGGCGGATGGAATTTTGTGAATGGGCTACGGAACAATATGCTCGGATGCCAATTTCCCGTCCACCATTCTGTTTAGTGACGAGGCTGTTTTTTATGGAAATGGTGAGGTAAATCGACAGAACACCCGCTACTGGTCTCAAAACAACCCTCACTGGTATACCTCTTCAAAGGAACAAGGTGCATCTCGGGTGATGGTATGGTGTGGCATTTGGAAGGATCGCATCATAGGCCTCCTCTTTCTCGATGAAAATGTCACTGGAGGCACCTACCTACGTATGCTCAAGGAAGAAGCATTTCCCAGTGTCTTGAACGAAGAAGGAAATTTCCCAACATGGTTCAAGCAAGACGGCGCTCCTGCACATTAAAGCACCCAAGTAAGGGAATACGTGTACCAACAATTCCCTGATCATTGGATAGGACGTCGAGGGCCTGTGGAATGGCCAGCTAGAAGCCCGGATCTCACGCCACTAGATTTTTATCTCTGGGGCCACTTGAAAGCGCTGGTATACGCAGAGGAAATTAGGAGTGTTGTACATTTGCGGCAGCGCATTATTTGGGCATGTAACACCATTACTCCTGACATCATTCACTGTGTGCTTGCTGACTGGGTATCACGTTTGAATTTGTGTATTGAAAACAATGGTGCACACATTGAGCACGTTCTGTAAATAAAAGCTTTTGTTTTGCCTTTTTTTATTATTTTTCCTATGATGCCGGACTTATGGGACACCCTGTATATACACATGCATCTTACACACTACATAATCTTATCAAAATTAAAAAATGAAATGTCCTCAACTAAAAGAGCCTCAGAGTCCCATGATGAGGGGACCATAAATGTCCCCACTTCTGGCTACTCGCTGCCGATACCGGGAATGCAGAAAGGGGCAGTGGGGCTGGATCTGCTACCGCTCATTCGAGATGTTCTGAGCCTCTGCGTGATTCACTTTTCTTTAATTTCTGCAACATTCGTGGCCTTTTCTCAAATTTTCAATCTGTTGAACACCACCTCTCCTCATCTCACCTCATCTTCTTTTCCTCACTGAAACGCAGGTGTATGGGACGACTTCAAGCAACCCATATTCTGTACCCTTTTACTTTCTCTATACTCAATTTCACTCCAAATGTGGATGTTGCGTATACAGGGTATTTCAGGAGGAAAGGTCAATACTTCTGGAGGTGATAGTATCGGTCATTGTGAGAAAAAAAGTTCATATGAACATGTGTCTAAATCTGAATGATTATGGAGATAGAGCTGTTTGAATTTGATGCGCGCGCAGCTCTTCCTCCCCCCGCGGTGGTCCCATTCAATTGCCACCAAGGTCTCCAGACCTCTCTCCGTTAGATTATTGTTTGTGGGGGTGGATGAAAAGTCAAGTTTACAAAAGAAAGGTAGATACACGAGAGGAATTGCTCGCGCGCATTTTGGATGCTACTGCCCGCATAAAGGAACGTCAAGATTAACTCAACGAACAACACGCGATCTTCGCACACGAGTTGCAAAGTGCATTGAGGTTGACGGTGGATTTTCTAAAACGTAATGTAAACTGTAACAAATTTGTCATTTCTGTATCTGATACCATTCAAAATGCCAGTGTTTAAACATTAAATGTTAGACACAGTAATTCGTTTCTCTTTCTTGATTACCATTAACAATGCTTTTGTATTTGTAGATTCAAACAGCTCTATCTCCGTAACCATTCAGAATTAGACACATATTCATATGAACTTTTTTCTCACAATAACCTATACTATCACCTCCCGAAGTATTGACCTTTCCTCCTGAAACACCCTGTATGTACGCAATGACCTAACTTGTTCTCATATTCCCGAACTCGAATCTTCCGAATCCTATACCCTCGGGCTACGGCTTACATACCAGTCTTAAACTAAACACATCTGCGCTGTTCACCTTTCTCCTAATTTCTACTGACTATCCAAAGTTCTTAGAATGTATTCCACTTTGGAAGTAAGGTAGTCAATCTCGCTCTACCTTTGCTGAAATCTCCATTTTAGGAGATTGTAATGTTCACCACCACCTTTGGCCTTCCTCCCATTTCACTAACATCCCTGGTGAACTAGCTTACAACTTTCCTATCATAAATGACCTTGAGCAGATTGTACAGCACCATACTCGTGTTCCCGATCGTCTTGGAGAGAGGCCCAACATTCTGGATTTATTTCTTACCTCATCCTTCTTACTCTGTGAAACTTTTCTCTCCGTTGGGTTCCTCCAACTATAATCTTATATTTGTTTCCTGTCCTATCGCTCCAATACGGCCTTTAGATCCTCCCAAGTGGAAGCACATTTGGCACTTTGGCGCCGTTGGTTGTAAGGCCCTTAGGCAGTATTTCTGTGATTTCCCAGGAATGATTACTGCTTCCGTGGTCGAGGCCGTTCCGAGTGTGATGAGCGCACCACGGAGGTGATTCTCTCGGACATGGATGCGTATATTCTATATTCTGTTCCTACTACTAATGCAAAGAAACCTTCGTTTAACTTTACTTGTTCTAATGCTATCCGCAACAGAGAAGAGGCTTTCAGAAGATACCGTCGCCGTCCAACTCCTCACTCTCACTAAACTTAGATTTCTGATTAGAATCGTGCAAACTCTGTTCTTCGACTCGCCAAAAACGCCTTCGTCCGCAAAAAAATGTGAAAACCTATCAAATTCTAATTCTTCTCGCTCTTTTTGGCATCCAGCTAAGAACCTTTTCAACATCTTTACTTCCTCTTCTTTCCCTACTCTTTTCTGTTCCGACGGCTCAGTTGTCGTTTCTTCTCCTAATAAAGCTGAACTCCTCGCTCAAACTTTCGCTTCCAACTAAGCCGTGGACGATTCCAGTGCTGTTGACATATGTAAAGCTCTTGATAGAGTCTGCCACAAATCTTTAATTTCCAAAATGCCCTCTTTCTGTTTCTATCCTTCTATCTGTGCCTTCATCTCTAATTTTCTTTCTGGCCAATCTATAGCTGGGGTTGTAGATGGCCACTCTTCTTCTCCTAAAGCTACCAACAGTGGTGTTCCTCCGGGTTCTGTCCTGTCACCCACTCTTTTCCTTTTATTTATCGACTATGTATTAAGTCGCAATTCCTGTCCTATCCATTCCAATGCCAATCGCTTCCCAAAGCGTCCCTCTCAGCAGTCACTTCATAATTCGCGGAGGAAGGCTATGGAGCACCTGACCTCTCATCTTTTTGCTATCTCTGATTGGGGCACAGAAAACCTTGTGGTTTTCAATGCCTCGAAAACTCAGTTCCTCGATCTGTCTACTCTTCACAGTTTTCCAAAATACTATCCTATTCCCTTCAACAACACACAACTGAATCCTTCCTGTTCTCTTAATATTCTTGGCGTTTCTTTTTCTCGTGATCTTTCCTGGAAAGATCACATATACTGTCTTTTCAAAACATTTTCCAAGAGGTTAGGTGTGCTGTACCGGCTTCGCAGTTTCTTCACCCCGGCTCAGTTGCTGCCTCTGTGCAGGGGTCTTGTCCGTCCCTGTATGGAGTACGCTTCTCATGTGTGAGGTGGCAAAACTCGCACAGCTCTACTTGACCATGTGGAATCAAAGGCTTTTTATCTCATCAATTCTTTGCACCTTACTGACTGTGTTCAATCTCTCTCTCTTCGCAGCAATTTTGTCTCACCTTCTCTTTACTATCGCTATTATAACGGACACTGCACTTCTAAACTCTCTAACGACATCTCTCCTCCTGTAGCACTGGATGGGTAATAGGGTGGAGTGAAAATGGACCAAAAATTTTTTTTTTCAAATATCGAATTGGAATACCTGCAAAAGTTCTCAACTGGCTACTGTCAATGTTCACTCAAAATTTGATGTCCCTTGAATTAATTGTTCAGGGTGTGTGTGTGTGTGTGTGTGTGTGTGTGTGTGTGTGTGTATATATATATAAAACAAAGTACACAGAACTCACCACGTGGAGGTAGCTGCATATCGAGTTCCAGCCTAGCCCATCCCAACCACCCACCCTTATTATGGACTTTTGTCTAAGTCTTATTCCTTTTCCTGCTTATCGAAATATGGTGTGATTTAGTATTGAAAAATGGCATTATGTTTCTTGATTCCAATCTCACTCGAATGAATCCATCCCTTCGTTCTTTTCCATAAACTCTAGCTGCTGCTTCTGTTACTAGCTTAATACATCTTTCTACGGCCTGTGTTTGACATGGCATCCCAAGTATGCCTCCAAAATCTGACTGTTTGGAAGCGAACTCTCTCAATTCCTTCTCCGTTAATTGCTGCAAAAGCGGAGGACTTAATCGCCCTTCTTCTTTCCACTTAATAAGATCAATGTATTCTTTTGCTCCAAAGTTCAGCCTCGGTATTGTAAACTTTCGGATTTCCTTTTATGTTTTGTTTCTTGGAAGCATAATTCTTCGAATTGCCAGCTCTCTGATGTGTTCCTGATCATCGGTGATCATGGAGAGCAATAGGTTCTCTGGGTGAGCAAAATAAGCGTTGCGTTGTATTGAAGAATCCACAACGTTTTTCAGCTCAAGTGGAGAAATAATCTATGATGCATCAGAATAATCTATGATGCATTCAACAATAATCTATGATGCATCAGAAAATCACTGTCTAATCATACGAAACACTCAAAAGTTTTTTTAGAGTTTTTAAAATTAGCCTCTATAGCGCTCTCTTTTTCAGGGGTATAATACCCTCAGCAATCAAATGGGTTTCTTTACTGTCTTTAGACTAGTTGAGAACGTTTTCCAAATACGCGCGGTAATCGTAGTTGGCTAATCAGATCAGTGTATGTAAAAAGTTAGTTTCGAGGTAGATTGCATAATCGGTCTCAGTCTGTCCCATCAGACTGGGCTATTAATGGGAAACCACATTGGAGCATAAACTTTCATTACAAATGTTCCTAATGCACGAAGGTTCTCTGATGGTTTATCTTTAGCAATGTATAAGCGTAGAATTCGATTTGCTGTAGTTATCCACCTTGCATGAGATAAAGTTCCTGGATGTTTTGCAGACAAATCCTAAGAGCAATTACCTGAGCATACAGCTTTACAGATTTCAAGCAAATACTTCTGATCCATACTTAAGTCTTCATTTGCTATATATGGTATATCAGCTTCAATTTTATCAAACCCTGCAACTGAAAGTTGTTCACAATTTTTCTGTACTTTCCCAATTGGTCCAGAGAAGGTATCAGGTCCTGTTGTGCTCCCATCAATGTGATATAACAAGTGGCGAAGTGGAAGCTCGTTAGCGTACAATTGACATATTAGCCACTGCGAAGGTCTACGTAATGCCAATTATAAGAGGCTAATAATTCCATTATGTCTTCCCGTGTTTACAGGAGTTCCATCACATCCAATAGCCACCAGTTCATCAATGTTTTAAACATTTTATGATAAAAACTGAATTAACGGATCTTTAATACCATGAGCAGTACCAGAGACGGGTGCAATATGACCAACATAGCAAGACCTTGGTTCTCTTAATAAGGTTATGTGTTCTTCAATGACCGACTTGTAATAATATTTTTTGTCTTGCTTGATATGACATTTAGTTTATCTTTTCTTCCATCAAAATATAGAGCTTTTAAGTGTTCCTTATTATCTTCTTGTTGCATTTTACGCCGTATTTTCGTCCTTTCTCTTCTAATTTTACTCCTGTCAATTACGAGGGAGGTATCCTCATTTCCTATTAGATCAACATCTTGCAGGGCAGCAGATGCCAAAGATGTACTTGCCCGGTCAGATATGCCATATCTATCACAAACTTGTGCAACATTTCCTAAATTAACTCTCATTTCTTGATGCGAGTTAGACGGTTTAGCATCATCAGCAGCTCTTGTTTGGGTCGGGTTTGATTCTTTCCCTGAGCAAGCTGAAATATCACCCTCCGAATCAGAAGAATCAAGGCCTAGGTCTACAGCATCATCATTAGTTGAAATGCTTTTGCTAATTCGAGAAAGCTCCACTTCTTTTCGTTTCATATTCTTTTTAAGTTTTTCAGTTGTTATTTTATGTATATTCCCAATTGCCATTTTCTATCTCGTCTATGATAAGCGAAAAATTTTTTTTCAATGCGAGGAACCTTTTTAGTTTTATCACAGTGACAAGAATCAAACCCACATTTGCAGCTAACAATATCAAATAAATTTTTAGCTTTTTCTCTGAACAACTGTAATTTGTTTTGATAATTTGGGTTTCCTTTTCTTCCTTTGTATGGCTTTATCAACACCATATATTTATTATGATAGGAGCGAATAAGGTGCAAAACTCATTTGTGAGAAACTGTTGGAATTGAGGCCTTTACCAAAATATTTTCAATATCTAAAGCGACTCTCTGATACGTCAGAGACTGCAGGATCTTTGTTATTATTAGTGATCTTTATGTCAGCTCTTTCCCATAAATAATGTCTAAACATTTCTTCATAGGTTGGAAGCCTATTGCTATTTAGTTCTTTAGCAGCGCCAAAAACTGGGCATATACTGTACTACACTGCCTTTTCTTTACTCTTTTATCCATTTTAATATTTCTGAAAAAATAGAATTAATGTAATTAAATCAGAGAATTACAAGAAATAAATATTTATGCATGCAAAAACGGTTAAGTAGTTGTACTAATAGGCTAAGCTAAACTGTAACACATCTCGTCTCTTCACCACTTTAGGAAGACTAAGTGACTGAGGCTTAAAATGTGAGGTTTTTCAAGGCCATTGGGGAGTCTCTTACTTAAACAGCAGCTAGTTCAAATTTGGTGGACATTTAAATTAGCGTCATTTACAACTTTTCCTAGGTATTCCAAATTGATATTCTAAAATTCATATTTTCGCTCCACCCTAATAGGTAATCATCAAAAAAGTTCCACCGAAGGTAATCTGGAAGCGTGTGGTCGTTTATACCCCAGATTACCTATCTAGATTTAAAGAGAGCACGCAGTACCCAACTTCCGACACATTCTCATTCCTTTTCTATCCAACTCTCCAACGCAAGGGTTAATCGGTATTTCCAGTCTTTCATTTACTCAATCAAACTCTGGAACAATGTTCCTCAATCCTTCTTTACCCCTGTCTATGACCTCCAATCTTTCAAACGCACAGTGTCTAGGCATCTCGAAAACGCTGGACCTTGATTTTGGCTCTCTTCTTCTTCTAGTGTGGGGCGCCTTTGCAGGCTTTCGCCCTTGGCTCCTCCTTCCGCATAAAAAAAAAATATTCATAGCCCTCTGGATTGTTAGCTCGTCGATAAAAAGTCGGTTATAACCTACCTAAACCGTTCAATCTGAATCAGACCTGCGATTCCAGGTAGATTAGTACACTGATAGGACTTGCTAAAGCTTTGCTGAACTCTAATTTCAAAGACAAATGTCCATTCTTCTGAGGTTTTATGTTGCACATGAGTCTGGGCAGTGGTCAGGAGCAATAGTGAATGCATGTATATCAGTTCGCTCTATATATTCGTTTATTCTTATTTCTGTACCAACATCGTTACAACCATTGATGTCATAATTTAAGTTTTGGTATGCTCGGGCACATAGCGAAAATTCTGCGCTAGTTCAGTAAAACAATTCCAAAATTCCGTCCTTCACTGCCCCGTTTACAATTTGGGATATATTTTTTAGGTTACAAATTTGAAACTTGAAAGACGATTTTTATATTCGTATTTACCGGAAGCAGTGTCATGACCAATCATTGCAACAAGTATTCTCTTGGGCAGACGGCCAAGTACGACATTTTCTATCTGTTTCAAAGACAAACCAGATGTAACAGTAAACATTTTTACTTGGGTGCTTTTTATGTGGTATTTAGCTTTAGATTTTAACAAACCTTTTTCAATCTATATTTGCTTAAACGCTAATATTTTCAAACGTCGTGCTGTGAGATATGTCTCCATTATGTGGAGGACCACAGGCCTTGACGACTCTTCACTATCTTTAGGCAGGTTTAGACATATCTCGGGAGCCGTGCGTGTAATTTTAATTTTCAAGTCGGTGGCATTCACCAATAATCTATGAGGCATCAGAAAATCACTGTCTAATCATACGAAACACTCAAAAGTGTTTTTAGAGTTTTTAAAATTAGCCTCTATAGCGCTCTCTTTTTCAGGGGTATAATACCCTCAGCAATCAAATGGGTTTCTTTAGCGTCTTTAGACTAGTTGAGAACGTTTCCCAAATACGCGCGGTAATGGTAGTTGGCTACTCAGATCAGTGTATGTAAAAAGTTAGTTTCGAGGTAGATTGCATAATCGGTCTCAGTCTGTCCCATCAGACTCGGCTATTCGGAGTTTTGCATATATACATATGTATATTGTTAGAATCTTAAAAGTATGAGGCTGCCCTGGGTATAACGAATTGTATAGGCACAGTCACTGAGCTGTGTGTGTAAATTACTGAACCCTACTTCGTACTAAAGAAACACAAATATGTATGACATCCTACTGTACAAGATTCAATTTATATCAGTTAAAGATATCAACCGCATCTCTAATTTTTTTAATACATTTCTTTTACGTTTAACACCTCGAGATTGGCTTAGTTTCTTTTTCACTCGTCATTTTGGCTTTTTTACTCATTTTTTTTTAAATCTTTTACCCGCCATTTTCTAACTAACCAGATCGTATGGTTGCTTGTGAAAAGTGTTTCTCTGGAAAAGTGTACTGTACCTCCCTAAACACTTTATCCTTAATACTCCTACTCAGCTCTGATCTTAACAATAGACCATGTTCCGAGCCAGCAAAGTGTATGATCTTGAAAAGTAGATCTTTCGTAAGGTTATATTTTTCATGCACTTATTTAGCGCTCTTACAATATCCTCAACATTGTCATAATGGCAGGGTTCGAGTGTTATTTCGGTAATGGAGTACTGTGTACCACCGTTGACAGCTCCACGCATAGTCTTATCTTTTGTCACAGCTACTTTCTCAACCTCTTCGCGTTTTCTAAGTACAATAAAAACTATGCGCTTTTTTTTCTCAATGCTTACAAGTTTGGCATTCGACTGAATTCACACATTCCCACTTCGTAAGCCTCACCCTCCAGATCAACAGGTCGTGAAGTTGGCTAAAGTATTGTTAGGATACGTCCCAAACGATGCATAGGATGGGAGTGTTACGTAGAATTGGTCGGAAAGCATGATGTATACTATTAGTATCATTATTGCACTAGCTTTTATATAAGAATTGAAACTTTCTGGGTAGCCAAGTCATTTCACTAAGTACATTTTTTGCTATCCCGTACCTTTGCTACCAAAGATTTTCTCAATTTTAAATGTCTTTTTCCCTAAATTGAACGTAATCTTCTGCAGCTCCTCGCCACAGAATCCACCCTCAATATTTTCACCATTTAAGTCTTCAACATAGTACATGACCACCTCCCCTTTAGGTTTGATAGATCTAACTTAAAAAATTTCCTGTGTCCAACCTTGTTCAAAATCTCTTGTGAACTTTCCTGCTGGCCATGTAGCACGTATATAGCCATCGATTTTAAAACGTTCTACCAAAGATGATGCGTTCGGCCTATTTTTTATGTTTTTCATCCCCTGTTCTGTATACGTTCATCTTTTAAAAATTTCGCTAAGAGTTGTCCCAATCATGCTGTGATAAGAACGATTGTAGGATGATAACTGGTCCAGAATGTCTCTGTATATGTACTTATTTTTGTACGTGAAATAACGATGCACAAGTTCCTTAATGGCACGTTCTACCTTTTTGACTAAAGAAGTTTTATGTACAGAGTTACTGTTAAAATAATTAATGTTGAATTTAGCCAACAAGTTTTGAAAAGATCTACCCATAAACGCTTCCACTAAATCTGTGCAGAAATAGTAGGCCAGGATTCTATTTTCCTTTAGCATGAGGGCCTTTGAAGTTTTAGCAACGGTTTCAGGTATAAGCCATAAAATAAATCGATCATCGTCATTATATGATGAGTATCTTTGCATATTGGTTAAATCTGCCTGCCATACAGTGTCTACCGCTTCTGTTTTTGTCTTAGGAGTTTCAAACCTTCTTCCCACAGGCTTATGAAGTGTGTATGATTTTCTTCACGCATAAATCTCTCAACATGTTTTTTTCTCTCTCTTCAGTATAGATACAGTACCCCTGTAAATCTCTCAAGAAGAGGCGTTAGATATGTCGTAATAATTATCCTCTAATACGTCAGCCAGGAGTCTGGTGTGGGGATTGAGTTGTGTGTACCAGTTCTTTTATTCTGTTTTAGTTACCAATCAATGTTTTGGGAATATTAATCTGTTGTGTAATCGTCTTTATATGCCTCCAGCCTGGAGGCGCTGGTCTGTCCCATTTTCTCACCAAATCATGTATGACATCAATAATGTTCGAATCAGGAACCATTGTACTTTCAACAATGAACTCTCCCTGGTTTAACCATTGTATAACAGAATCATTGTTCAACTGAATCCTTTATTCCTCATTGTATTGAAGAGACTACTTTTTAACACACGTTCAAGGTGATGGTTGTATCCTCCCTCGTCCTTAAGATGTTCGCCTATAGACTCAGCACGTTCAGTGCCATCACTATGTTTCACAGCTACGGGTAACTCACCAGGTTTCTGATAATCTTCGTACTCTTGAAGAAATTTCCGAAGAGCTTCTTGGTGTAAAATTCTTTTCTCATCAGGATGCATTTGTTCATTTAATATATCAGCAATTCGCTCTCCATTCTTTTAAGCTTGTTTATACTGGGCTCTAGAGAGTTTTCCTAATTATTTGTATTTTGTAGTGAAGCGTACACATCGTAAGGTAACACGACAATGTTCTTCCTCATCATATAACACTAGATAATAAAAGGGCTGAAGCCGAAAATAGGACAGGTAGGAATGATCCCCATCTTTGTATAACATGGCGTTTTTTCTTTGACACAGTTTGTTTTTCATGAGCGAGTGTTCGTATTATCTTTCTCTAACGACGCATACGCGGTCACTGGAACGTTGCATTTTATAACATTAAGAAATATTTCGCTGATACATTTTCAAAAGTCGTAGTCAATAATTTTTACAAATAATTGTTGGATGGTACCAGGCAACCGATGGTATGTTTTTATAAATTTGTGATATTTCTTTACATTCCTCGACATTCGGGAATATATACGGTTTCAACTTCGTTGGGGAATATATTCGTCCTTTGAAGCATCCTAAAAGTGTTTTGCTGGTGAAGGTCACAGCACCCATAACGCTGACTCTTGGCTTCATTATAAACTGAAAAAGCCTTACGTTCGCCCGGAAACATTTGGCTGGTTAATACACCAATTTGCGACAGATCCCGACTAAGACCGAATAAGATGAGACAATGGCTGGTTAGAGAGGCATCCCGCATAAACTTTTTCTTTAAAAACAGATTTTAGTTGGTGAAAAGGCCACTTGGGTTAAGATAGTGAGAAAATACTGTAAACGTCTTGGCAATCGTTTTTTTCATTTCTAGCATCAGTTCATCACTCACAATTACTGTATGTTTATCATGCTTTAACGACGCAGTCATAACTCACTTTATGGAATAAAACAATATCTTTGTATTCGTCGAAAATAGGCTGGTTGGCTGCCGAATGACATTACCACTAACCAAAAGCACCAGGAACCTGTTAGGTATGTTGAGACAACAGAGGAGTTTTCAGCAGCTCACCGGTTAATAATGATGTTGAGACCTTTCCGGAGCCCTCCGTTTATGAGGGCTCAGGAAACACTCCACTGCTGGGGTTAAGCCAAATGTGATGACAGTGGCTGAGGAGGAGGAGAATTTTGATGAAATTACTGCCACACTGAGTAGGCTCAGTAAACACCCAAGTTAAGACCCCCCACGGCTCTCACTGCTCAACGTCACCACCAACAAGTCACTCATTAACACCCCTCTTCATCGCCAAATCCCCAGGCATTAGAGAATTTAATTGCCCCAGCACTCCTTCAATTGCTACATCCTATGTGCCACCCAAAAAAATTCTATACCCCAACAAATTCTATGCTACTTCTATACCTTCTGCTACCGCTGCTGCCACTGTTACTACTGCTACTGCTGCTGTTCCTTCCACATCCTACGCATCATCATAATCATCAACAGCAACTTCTCCTTCAGACGGGGGCGTATCATTCTTGCTGATAGGCAATGTGACGAACACACTCATACTGCTTGGAAATCGTTCCGCTGTTATGGTTGACCCAGAAATCGCATATGCCGACGGTATGGAGCATGGACTACACAAAGTAGTTCAGCGCATAGTAACGTACGTTGGTCATCATAATAAGGGGTGGGAAACCCGGGTGAGTCTGATACTTTGTTTCGAGCCAAATGATGCGGACGGTAATGTTTTTTGGGTAGTAATACCTTACAGGCGGCTGGTGGCAGAAGATAGTGACTATATCCTTAGCTGAAGAGAGGGTGACATGCAGAGCGGATCAAAATTTAACTTCGAGAATTTCATGATCAATATTGACCACAACGTCTTCCGTGTTGATGGGCATAACACGACACCTTATACATTTAACTTTAACAGTAATCATATTTACACTAGGTATGCAATCACTGATCGTGGTTGCGGTTTTTATGGCTGTGGTTATTGCATATATGTTTATCGTACTAAATATACCAGCAAAAAAAAATTGGGTTCCCTACGGTTGTGGAGCGTGCGCGAAAGTTAGCTAGAGGGTGCAGACTGGATTTTAACTGTAATCTGGCTCCTGGAGAGTTGAGAAAGGTAGAGTGGGAAATGAGAGTACGTACAGTATAGTTGTATTTGGTTTAGATCAGGATGGTAGAAAGACGTGTGAGAGATCGTACAAAACCTTTACTTACTTTAGGTTTAGTGAGAACAACCTACCTTCCTATTAGACACATTACAACGCTTCATGCGAGTTATGACAAAAGCCGTAAGTATGGAAGACATCATGATTTGTGTAAGGGATGCCTTCAGTTTACGGATGATCTGCTTAAACATTGTAAGGAATGCCATTATGGTATGCACTCAGTGCAGAAGCCCTAGATTTCAGTAATAGTTGCTTTGATTTCCATAAGACGAATGGTGCGTGCAGGAAAATACGACTTTGCGAGTGTGGTATGTTCAAACCATGGATAGTTGGGGAAATTTCAGGAATAAATGTGATGAAATTCATTGTTGTACATATCATGAGAATTATAAAGTAGATGGAGTAAAGTGTGTTTGTTATTTGAAAGATGCAAAACCTATAAATAAACTTTGTATAACTGTATACTATGACAGAGACCTATACGGCCCCATAGACGAAAGAAGTTATCTTACCATACTCGTCAGCCATACCATCTGTGACGAGTGCATGAATATTGAGTGTGATGAATGCCCCAAATGTGGTAAACGGACAAATATTTTTAAAACGAATGTAATAGGGACCCGTAAAACTGTTTGTGAACTATATAGCAGGGTTGTGGAGTCGGAGTCGGAGTCGTGGAGTCGGAGTCGTGGAGTCGCACGTTTCAGGTCGGAGTCGGAGTCGGAGTCGGAGTCGGAGTAAAAAAACTTCCGACTCCGACTCCAATTTCTGTCCTGTGTCACCCTTAATTTCTAAATCCTAAATACTAACATTTAGGTTATTTAGTTTTTTTGGTCAATAAACCTTATTCATTGATAGCCCCTAGATTAAGTTTTTTTAATATTTTTTTTTACATTTTCAGAATATACAATTAATATTTATTTAAATATAAAATATAAAATATAAAATTTCACACTTAGTGTGGTGGTGATGAAATGTCTTATTATTATGATAATTATAGAGTGAAACACTAGAGGAGTCGGAGTCGTATATTTAAAATGTGAGGAGTCGGAGTCGGATTTTTAGATTTTTTACAATGTGTGGAGTCGGAGTCGGAGTCGGAGTCGAATTTTTGACAATGTGTGGAGTCGGAGTCGGAGTCGGAGTCGGAAAATTTTGGACCGACTCCACAACCCTGCTATATAGTCAAATAAACGGACCAATTCAATAAAATTACTATGTATATTCTTGCGTATAACGCCGAAAAGTTTGATATGCAGTTTCTTTATAAGGACCTGTTTGAACAGGAGTCATCAGAAATATTCATAGGTTATCCTTTGAAAAGAGGAAACAAGCTTATACAGATTCAGATAAGGACTAATGTTCAGTTGAAAGACACGCTCGCTATTATTCGTACCTTGTAAATTAGTTAAGCTACCCAAGTTAATGGGTGTGCATGCTGAAGTTTCAAAAGTGTATTTTCGTTTCACTTTCCTCACTTATGACACTCTAAATTACGTAAGACCCTCATCCCCTAAATATTATGACAATATGAATGCCGATAAGCGTGAAGACTTTGAACGCTGCTGCAATAAATTTAATGAGGACAATCATTACAACATAGCGAATGAGTGTGAAAGTTATTGAGTGAATGATGTGCGTATACTCAGTCTGTATCCAAATCTTTAGTAGCATGGACTTTAGGAGGAAGTGAAAATGATAATTTGCAATGCCACACTGATATTTATTGAGTTTTTGCTGAGAAAAACGAATATGGCAAAAATTGTCCAAGGTTTCTCCAACCGCCCCATTTTGCATGAATACAATTTAACAAACACAGAAAATAGAGTTCTCATCTAGCATACATCCGTCAATATTACGTCAGATGAATAACTCCCATTAATGTCATAACGAAAACGCAATTATAAATTTTTATGACTTCCGTATATTATGTTGCGCCATTCCCAGATTTAAGTATTCCTGCCAAGGTCGGACTGTATACTTGTACGCATCGTGCCTTCTGACTCCCCAGGCACCACAGTTCGCCCGACAGCCAGCTGCGGTAGTTGTCCCCCAGCTACAGAATCCAGAGGTAAGAAGTTTGTGAGCATGCTATGAGAAACGAGATAAAAAATATTTTGTTACACTTGTTACATTGTACATTTGAGTGACGTGAGTAAACTCGGTTAATATTTGTCGTTTTTCCTTAACGCTAAAGCAACTAAAATTCGTCGAAATTATTTGAATTTTTTTTCTTATTTTTCAGTTAATAATTCACCTATAGAATAGCAGAGATGGAATCAGCATCCCACATACCAGTGTCTCCACAACTGACACAAACAGCCTTCTTCAAATGAAGCTAGCCACATCCCTTCTTGTAGCAACTTTACACCAACAGCTTTCCATGCAGCAGCATCTACGCTTTCAAGATCTCCATGTTATTCAGCAAGGAAAAAATTTGTGAGAACAAGGCATTCTATTCAACATTGTATGTTTGGAGCTCCTGAGAAGTTGCCTCATAATATGATGTGTAAACATTTTATTGGAACACCCGGTAAATAAGGTTGTAACATATTCTGCTTGATTTTTTAGTTCATTCAGAAAAAAAATTAAATGACAATGATAAATTAATCATCAGTATAATTCCCTTCTTTTTTTATAGCCTCCTCCCATCTGTAGAAAAGTTTTTTTATGCCACGTTCGAAGAAATCTCTTAGTTTCGAGTTAAAAAAGCGATCACTTCGTTTTCGATAGCTTCCCTGGATTACAACTTTTGTCCATCAAGGTGGTGTTTCAGACTTCTGAATAAATGGTAGTTTGAAGGTGCGATGTCCGGAGAATTAGGTGTATGAGGCATTTTTTCCCAACCAAATGCCTCCATTTGGGCAATGGTGATTCGAGCAGTGTGAGGGCGCGCGTTATCCTGATGGAATAGAACACCTTTGCGATTAATTAATGCAGGACTTTTTCTTGTAATGCCATCTTCAATCGTTGGAGTTGTTGGCAGTAGACTTCAGCTGTGATTGTTTGGTTATCTGGCAGAAGCTCAAAATGAATAATTTCTTGCATATTCCACTAATCGCATAGCAAAATTTTCCTTGGTTGGGGTCCATTCCTTGGCTGAGGTTCAGGCTTTGTTTCACGGCTAAGCCACTGATGTCGACGCTTAATATTGTTATAGAGGACCCATTTTTCATCCCCAGTGACGATCCGATTAAAAAACGGTGCCTGCAGTTGCCGAGAATGCAGTGATGTGCAAATATCGATTCGATGTTGAAGATTCGTTTGTGACAAATCATGCGGAACCCATTTTCCAACCTTCACTACTTTTCCTAACAGCTTCAAATGACGATGAATGGTCATATGGCTAACGCCAAGTTGCAGGCCAAGTTCTCTTATAGTTACCGCTGGGTTTTGCTCCACTGTTGCTTTCAGCAACTCTTCATCTAACTCATTTGGTCGTCCTGTTCGTTGATAATCTTTCAGACTGAAGGTTCCATTTCTGAACTTCTCAAACCATCTCCTACACATCCATTCGCTCACAACATCATTTCCATAAACTCTTTGAATGTTTTTTGCGGATTCACTAGCGTTAGCTTCTTTATGGAACTCATACAGCATCACATGTTTTTTCAATTACTGTAGGGGTGGCGCTGTAACTGTATGAAACACACCAGAGGAAATATTCATTAGCCTAATCCTAAACTAGCCTAAGCCTACACCAGCCTAAGTCATTCTGTATCGCGATAAAACATGTGCGAACCTGTCGCCGCGTGTATCTTGCAACATTTCTAAAACTATTTCACATTATCTTGAGGTTATTATCTATTATCTATCGTCCGTTTTCTAATCGAGCAGAGTTTATGTTACAACCTGATATTATATATATATATATAATATATTATATATATATATAATATATATATATTATTGATACTCATCCCACAAAGAAAACAAATTTCCACTACAAATTTTACTGTTAAGATGAATAAATAGGAAAACTGAATCGCGCGCGAAATCAGAGTTGATGCAAAGAAGAGGAACCACGCAAACAAACAAGCAAGCAAACAATGTCGAGTTATTTATTGCAGAAGAAGCACGAAGACATGCAAGCAAATAATCAATCTGAAAATGAAACTTTTTACTTGTACATAAGATTTTCAATCTTAATGTTTCCACTTCAATTACCCCTATTAAAATTTCTAAAAATTCTAATTAGTAATTTTTTACATTTTTACAAAAATAGGTTATTTATAATAATAATAATTAGTAAATAAATTATATTCATTTACTTTTATCATTCCTCTCTACTTTAAATGTAAAACTCGAATAGGAAAGGAGAACCTTTCCAGTCAGTAGCGTATTAAGGATTTTTTGGGGCCTGGGGTCAAAATATTCTTCCGACCCCTCAACACGATAAATCTTCGAGTCATGTAAATTAATAAAACCATAATTCTGAAGCCAATTCGAAAGTGTCTATTTACTTTTCCCATTCCTTTCTTTGAAAAAGGTTGAATTGTCACTTAATTTTCACAGCCTCATAAGGTTTGTTCTTCCGTTTTTATTGATGATTTGTGATAAAACTTATAAAAACTTTTATGTTAAACCATATTTTTTCCTTAATGGGTGTTTTATGGAATTATTTTAGCGTCCTTTTATTTGCTAAATCTATCCAATGCAGGAAACAAAGTATTAATTAATTTTGTAACACGAATATTCGAACTTCCATAAACTACAGTAGGTATACCCACCAGCCGTCGGAATGTGAGATACCACACACACACACACACACACACACACACACAAACGCACAAACGCACACATTTTGCACATCGTCTACATCGAAATGTCATCTTACCGCTATTAATCTCACATTTAAACTCATTTTTCGTGTTGTGGTCATTCCAAACCCAAGAACGAAAGATGTAGCACGTCGCTTTGTATTTCTCTTATCTTTGTATGAACCCTTACGGTAAATATTTGTAAGAGAAAAAAAAAATTTAATTTCATTTAAAGTTGTAGAAAAAAAAAAAACATCAGATTTTGAGTCTCCTTTCTGCTTACCAATATAAATCCAGTATTTTTCAAGTTCTTAAGTAAATGTTATTTAATATCGTATAGCACATTCATTTTGTCTTCCGCTTAGATAATATTCCACGCCACTACTGTTATTTTAAGCGATTCAGACAAGGATACTCATTTGTTTCTTTTGAAAGGATTTTCACATCTCTAAACATATTTCGCTGTAGGGTACACGAGTTCTATAAAACATGTCAATTGGATTTTTCCAGTGATCATTTTATAAGATAAACACCTCATATGCGACACAGTTTTTCTTTAGAAAGGAAACAATAAAATTACTCTCTCTCTCTCTCTCTATATATATATATACATTCAACTGCAAAGAACACGCAGTATAAATAACGTAAAGAACGACGCTTGTATAGGAGATATTCCGCGCAAGACGAGAAAGAGAAAACAACAAATGAAAAAATGAAGTACCACCTGGGAATCGAACCCGGGATCTTCCGATTGCCGGTCAGACGCGATAACCACTACACCATGGACTTCACTCTTCCAAATGCCGTAATTCCTCTACATACTCGCAGAAACCAATGCCCCTTGGGGCATTGGTTTCTGCGAGTATGTAGAGGAATTACGGCATTTGGAAGAGTGAAGTCCATGGTGTAGTGGTTATCGCGTCTGACCGGCAATCGGAAGATCCCGGGTTCGATTCCCAGGTGGTACTTCATTTTTTCATTTGTTGTTTTCTCTTTCTCGTCTTGCGCGGAATATCTCCTATACAAACATATATATATATATATATATATTTCTCCTGTATTGATGGTTATACTACATCGTTTTATGTTATACTATTTTATAATTTATTTTTTTATCATATATATGCCTTCGTTTTTATAGGATTGTATATTTATTTTCTATATATTTCGTGAAATTGACTCCATTAATTCGTGTACATAAACAGAATGATGTAATAGTGTTTTACTTATTTCGGTTTAATTGTATTTCTTTTATTGTTAATATTGGGATTCGTTTAAAAAATTAGTTCTGTTGCTGAACAAATTTAAGGAGAAAGTCGCTCTTGCCTTTAATAAATAAGTAATTAAATTAAATGGTGGTATCTGCCAACTCCCCTTATATAAATAAAAACATTCATTATTTGGCAAAGCATGTAAATAAAATTACAATAAATGGTGTAAGGTTGCAACTCACCCTAATGAGGTACACCTGAGCATAATTAAATTAAAAAACGTTATTTGGCATCTCATCCATAAATAAATAATTAAAATGGTGGTATGTAACAACTCACCCTAATAAGGTACACCTGAACATAATTAAATTAAAAAACATTACTTGGCAACTCGACTAAATAAATAAATAAATATATAGTTCTCTCTGGTATCCCCTCCATATATAAATAAGTGATATCTAGCCACTCACGACCCTCTATATAACAGCTGCTTGGTCCCTGGACGCTCACAATGCATCTGGCTGGAGCCAGGCGAACACCCCTCTCCTTTTTAGGTTAGGTTTCCCTTTGGGGGGTGAGGACATCCCACCTTCTCCCCCAAAGGCCCTCCTCCTTCTCCTTTCTCTCCTTCTCTTAAGTTAAGGTTACCCCTTTGGGGGAGGTCATCCTCCCTTCTCCCCGAAGATCCATCCCCTTCCCTTTTTTAGCATTAAATTGTTGCATAACCCCCACTTCATTGCATAACCCCTCCCCCTTCATTGCATAACCAACCCCTTTCCCCCTTTCATTGCATAACCCCTCTCCCTTTATTGCATAACCCCTCAATCTTGTTGCACAACCCCTTGCAACATTCCCCCCACTTTGTTGCAAACCCCCCGCAACACCCCTTTGCAACATTGTTCAACATTTGCAACATTTTACCATTCTTGCATTCTCCCATTTTGCGGTCATACTACTGAGTAGTGGTCAGAGGAGAATTATAAAATACCTGCTACCGCAAGGCAACAAGTGTTTAGATCAGTGATACCCTCTCATACTGTCCTGTTTGCATGTTAACTCTGAGCAGCGATACGAGTCAACCTGCGTTGAAACAACGATTGATATGGAAAACTAATCTAAAAACCTTCAGTAGAAACAGTGACAATTATGGACTAGAGCCTACTCGTTACCATTTCACCATCGATAGACAATTTGAAATACCCGCTTTCCTCAACCTGAAACCTTTATTAAGTGCGCGCATTAATGATGTGCATTATTTTGATACTCTACGCGAGCATGCATATACAGTTTCAATTGAAGACTTTACAAAGTGTAGAGATGAACAAAGTGAGAACGGTTTGGAGTTTTGAGAATATTTAGAAGACACTTCCCCCTAGAAGTACCAGTCACTTTGGGACCCTGGTCTGGAACGTTGCAAACCCTCCTTCGCCTTCACTGTTCATCTGGCGGAGCTGTATCTTTATACAGGGTGATTCATAAATGTGTTCCATAAATCGCAGGGTGTATTGTTGAGAAAAAAGTAAAGAAAACAGACCACATAAACATAGGTCGAGAAACCCGTAGGTTTCGAGCTAGCACGTGACAGAAAAATGAAACTCCTAAAGATTTTTTACATCTGTGGCGATTTAAAAGTCGCAGCGTTTCTTCTTGGTATGCAGCTTGGATATACAAAGTACTGCTGCTTTCTTTGTGAGTTAGGTAATCGGGCCAGAGATTCTCATTATGCCATTAAGGAGTGGCCACTTCGTCAAGCTTTACTTCCTGGGTAAAAGGGGGTCGTATATAAACAGCTGGTTGATCTGCTACCTCTTCACATTAAGCTCAGCCTAATGAAAAACCTCGTGAGAGCGATGAACAGGGAAGGTGAAGGATTTCGATACTTAAAACGGAAGTTTCAGCAAATAAGTGAGGCGAAGATAAAGGAGTTGTTTTTGTTGGTCCACAGATTAGAGAAGTTATAAATGTCAGCCATTTTGCTAAAGTCTTAAACGGAACCGAGAGGGTTGCATGGGAAGCCTTTAAAGCAGTCGCCTTTAAAGCACCGAACTACGTGCAGTTCGTTGAGGAGATGCTTTAGATTAAAGGTGTATTTCCTGCACTTCCATTTGAACGTTTTTTCGACCAACTTTGGTGATGTTAGTCACGAACATGGGGAAAGATTTCACCAGGACATTTCCACAATGGAAAAACGATTCCCAGGCAGGTGGGACCCAACGTTGCTGGCTGACTACTGCTGGACATTAATCAGCGAAACCCCAAATGTCGCTTATAAATGCAAATCGTCGACCAAGAGATTTTAGGTATGGTTAATATAATGTTAGCGCACGTCCTATACAATACAATATATGCAGTTTTGTATACTTTGGGGTAAAACTTAATTCGCAGTTTCTTCAAGAACCCTACGTGATACAAAAATTCCAAGGTCATACTCGTAATCAGCGTTGAAAATTCTACCAAGAACACAAAACCTCGTCTAAGAAACAAAAAAGGTAAAATTTGTTGACCAGTCTAATACAGGAGTTAGAGCATTGGGCGGCATCAATCTGGCCTGAGACGTGAGCTATTTTCTGGCCTTACTGACTGATTACTATTGCATCATTTTTACGCCATGCTGACGGGACGTCATACAAACTCGGCGTCTTCTACTTTGTCGTGTGAGATGTAAATGAGAAATATGGAATAAGCACTGCGTTTTGGTAATGTAATAAGAGACAAATGAAATGACGAGCTATAGCTATGCACTGAAGCAATTATGATAATATTGTTTCGCATTTACAAACATCATAAGTTTGAAGAAAAGTATAAAAGATCTCAATCTGGTGAAAAGAATTATAGATTTCAGAAGTCAGGTGATATACATACTACACGTTCACAGACACTTTTTGTGGAATCTTTCAGTGCAATAACCCCAATTTAAAAAGATTTAAAAAAAGAAAATTTCTGTTTTTAAGGAACCGGAAACCACACTATCAGAAATAAAGTTCCGCATGACATACATAACCCATTTGGTTCTTTCTTACATGTCAAAATTGGCTAAAGTTCCTCTCAGAATTAGGATCCAAATTGTGGGCCGCATAGACACTAACTAGGAATGTGGCGACTCTCTTGTTTAATATATATATATATATATATATATACACAGGGTGGCGCAAACGTCAGGCATCATAAGAATTTTCAGTTCTGATTATAATATATTATTTTTTCTTTTAGGTAGGGGATGGCTGCGAAATTAGCAAAAGACGAGATGGTGAGCTTGATTTTAATGCATAGACTACCCGGTGCTCTCCTTATAGGAGGAGGCATGCAGTTGGAGAGTCTAGAAGAGCAGTGTCCGTTATAATATCGATAGTAAAGAGAGAGTGAGGCAACATTGCGGCGAAGAGAGAGGGATTGAAGACAGTCTGTAAGAGGCGGGGAAGTGATGAGACGAAAAGCCTTTGATTGCACCCGGTCAAGTAAAGCTGTGTGGGTTGAGCCACTGCACAATACTCTATACAGAGACAGCAACTGAGAGGTGAAGATGTATTTAGTTTGAGATTGGCTTGTAAGCCGTACCCAGAGGGTTTCGAATTCAAAGGATTTAAGTTCAGGAATAAGAGAGCAAGTTGGGTCATTGCGTACATACTGTATTTGCAGCATCCACCTTTGGAGTGAAACTAAGTATACTGTAGAGAAAGTAAGAGGATACAGAAAAGGGGTTTCTGTCATTCGTCCTAGACACCCGAGTTTCAATGAGGAAGAGAAAATGAGGTTTGGAGGAGAGATGCTGTTCAACAGATTGAAAATTTGATAATTGATTGTGGTTTCCCAAGGGAGAGTTGGCTTGAAGCTGTTTAAACTTTCTTTATTTAAACCAAATACTAGGTTTGCAGTGAATGGTTGTGAATAGTGCTTTAGTTTTCCATTTTTTAAGTACACAAATGTGTACTTGTTCAGGTTAATACGAGCACGCGCGCGCGCGCGCGCACACACACACACACACACACATGCACACACACACACACACACACACACACTATATATATATATATATATACTGTATAAGTATCTGCAATTATAACTCTAAATATTGAACTCAATATTTTAATGAAAATATTTGAAAACTGATTATTAACAAAGTCATTGATATTTCCGCTTAAAAAATAAAAACATTTGATCAAGGATTGTGAAAAGAAAGATTAATTACAAGGTCAAGATCAGAAAATTTAATCTAGGGACTCTCCGAAAAGAGGATATCAAACGTATTATCAAATTCTTGTTTCAAGAGCATTAATCTGCACTGAGACTAGATTTTTCGTCGAGATTATAAAGAGTCAGTCATCAAACACTCCTGATGATTAATTTGTATTTAAAATCATGAACTTTGACTCATGAGGAACTCTTGATGATTCATCTTTATATATATATATATATATATATATATATATATATATATATATATATATATATATATATATATATATATATATATATATATATATATATATATTGTGTATATAAGCAGAAACATTATACATATTAAAATATATGTGCTAAAACCAATGCGAAAGAGTATACAGCAATCCCTCGCTTAGTGCGGTTTCGATTAATGCGATTTTCGAGTTAGTGCGCTTTATAATTTTACACTATATTTCAGATAATATGGTCCACATTCAAGTTAGTGCAGTTTTCTGCTTAGAGTACAGTACTGTATGTAAACTAACATTTTCAAACGACGCACGCACAAGCGCGGGAAATCAGTGTAGACACTGCAAATGTTCATGAATTGCTTGAATCTCATTCAGAAGAACTCAGTAATAATGACCTTATTAATTTAGAACAACAGCGTGCATTTGAAGAAGAGGACAATTGTAAAAGCAGATGAAAATGAACCATCGAAGGAGTTCACTTTAAAAGAATTCGACGAAATGTTTCGCACTCTTGAAACTTTAAAGCAGCAAATTATGGATGGTGATCCCAACATTGAACGAAGCATGCAAGTCCTCCGAAACCTGGAGAAAGATATTAGCTGCTACAGAAAAATGTATGAGGAAAAGAAGAAAAATAACACGGTTCAAACTTCGCTATTGAAATATTTTTCCAAAAAATAAATTACGTAATTTTTCCCACCTTTTTTATGCATATGCTTTTGTTTCAAATAAACTTTTGACTAATGAAAACATTATTGTTATCCTTTGCAGTCATATTACAATGAAAAATAGTTTTAAAAAATGCATTTTTAAAAATTTAGTACATATTTTGAAAATCTTAGAATCAATTACCCTATTTTGTATTGAATACTGTTTTCAATTAGTGCGATTTCGATTAGTGCGGCACTTTCCAAGCACGCATTAACCGCACTTATCGAGGGATTGCTGTATATACAAAGCTCTCTCAGTACCTATATCGTATATCTGAGCTTCCCAGGGCCGAGTGAGTAACGTGGCGGCTCGGAAAAATTCGAATCTTCAGTGGCTCAGTAAATTTATTTCTTATGTATTTAATCTTAAAACTTAAGTTGCTGTTAGTATGTTGTTCGATATTAACATAAAAATAATATTCATGTAATTCTATTCACTTAATTAATGGAAATGGACTGAAATGCAATTTAACTGACATTTCTTCCAGTAGGTGGCGCCACCCACTTCCCTTAAATTATCTTCAAAGAATCAGTTCCACGAAAAGAATTTCATCAAGCATCAAAGTTTGATGAAAATATTGTCGTCACCTGAAGGTACTCGGTCGTTGAAAGCGTTTTTCACATCTTGATGAAAATTCCAGCCATAGTTTATGATGGGCAATAGCGTGGCAGTAATCCAAAATCATTGTAAGAAAAAAATTACCGAAATAGAAAGCATTAAGAAAAGTTATAAAATCATTAAAACGACATTTCTTTCTGACAATCTTCATCCTGCTTTTCCCCGGTATCGTTATATGGACAACGTTTTTGTTCTGGTTCCATCAGAACAAAATTAAAAGTCACTTTCTTTCAAATTATTAGATATTTCAATAATAAACCTGCTTTCACAATGTTCAATAAAGCTACTCATTCTAATGTATTATTGCATAGGTCTACTGGTTCTATTGACACAGTTTATTTTTAAAAAAAATGTGTTTTTATGGCCATGTTGTTTTTTAGAGCCCTGCTGAGGATCTGCAGCTTTTCCTATTTGGAATCTGAATGTTGCTGCATTAAGGATTCTGTTAAAAAATTTGGTTATCTCCCAACTTTTATCGAAAAATACCTTAGTTCTGCTAAGAAGAAATTCTGTAACAATACTGTGAGCATTGAGTGTTCACCCCTCACCCCCTTATTTAACCTGGTCTCAAAGATTCACCGTTTCACTAGAGGTCTCCTGCGATAAAAAATCAACTATCAAAATGGTCCACCAATTCTGAAGTTTATAGAGTCCAATACAGGGATTGTTTTAAGAGTTACAGCGGTGAAACTACTGATTTTAAAAGATGCTTCTCTCAACATACAGTAAATACAGCCTGAACACGACAGATTATAACTTGGCTTTGCACAAATATCGTTTAGACAGAGACTATAATATAGACATATCAACAATGCTTCATTACTTTTAAATATTAGCAATAATGATAAAAGAAAACAAATCGAATCCTTCATTAAAAAAAAATGCAGATAATTTCAATATTAAAAATGGAGCTTTTCAGTTTAACTTTATCACCAATTTTTGTCTCTCAAAATCGCCCGTTCTTCGGAACGTTTTGTGTGTTTTGGGTTGCCGAAGGCATAACAATTCTCCAGAAAATAAAATTTTCCTCCAGTTCTACTTTTAGTTTCCTCCATCACCTGAATAGCTTTGCGGTTTTTAGTGTTTTTTATTTTTAATATTTAAAATTTTTTTTTTTAACTATTTTATAATTATAATCATACAGTGAGTACCGATTGGGAAGGTTATAAAATTCTATTAAAAAGCAAACAAAATGGACCATACCTTCTTAAAATACCATGTTCCCGTAATCATTACTTTTTAATTTTTAGCTAATTCCTCTTAACCTTTTAGTCTGCCTCTTGCCTCATTCATTCACTCCCTGATGAGGTTTTGTTAATTACATGAAAGTCCTTGAAATAGCTCTTTGTTTTTTCCGAGTGGGTGTATATAATTTATTAATTTCATGTGTTTAATGGTGTATTTCAGCCCATACCATTGAAGCTTTCAACCTTTCAAATGTTCCGTGCGATGATTCCTCATTTCACAAAGATTAAGTTTCTCGCCCCTCCTCTTGAGTTGGCCTGGTGAAGTAAAGGGTCGGTTTCTTGTGCTCTCCACTTCATATAGCCAGGTACTCCACGCTTATCTGGAATTGTTCTGACTCAGGCGCCTAGTCTTCTTTTGAAGATATCCACCGCGACACCACTCACGTTTCTTAGTTCCTTGAGCAAATGGTTGAACAGTCTTGCACCTCTCACAACAAAACTATTTTACTTCAGGGTCGAGAATGTTTCCTCAATAGCCTTTAATTTAGGAACACGACACATTCTTCCTTTTCTACTTTCCACTGTTGTTTGAGTGGTTATAAGGTTCAAGGTAAGATTAGGTACTAGTTCCTCCATTATTTTCCAAGTATAAATAATGGTGTACCTCACTCTTCTTTTTCCAGTGAACATAAGTTTAATTCACGTAATCTTTCCCTGTAATTTAGTTATTTGCATCCATTGATCTTGGCTGTGAAGCTTCTCTGAATCCCTTCTAGTTGACTGATGTCTTCTTTTTTATATGGTGATGTTAAGACCAAGCAGTATTCTAACTTGAGAATAATCAGTGTTTTTAGCAGAGGAATCGTTATATTCCTATCCTTTCTTTTAAAGGTTCTCAGTATCTGTTCAGATATTCTTTTTGCTCTGTTTACTGCTATCTTATTTCGTGTTTCAAATTTAGCGTCATCAGTAATTACACATAAATCTTTTGTTTTAGATTCTCTGAATTTTTCTGATTCTCTGAATTTCTTGTCCATTTGGGGTATAGTATTCCATGGATTTTAGGTCCTCCCTTCTTCCGCACCGGAAAAGTTGAAAATTTTCAGTGTTAAATTTCATATTATTGCCTTCAGACCAATTGTAGATTTTGTTCAGGTCTGTTTGTAGAGATCCTACATCCTCTGGGTTTCTTATTTTTCTAATAATTTTTGTG
>JAJOZX010002238.1:372500-620000 GCA_023014485.1 Bathynomus jamesi
TATATGGTTTAAACGAATTACATTCACATTATTTTTATCTCAGCATAATAATAACGAAACATATATCTATCTATCTACCTGTCTATCGTCTCGAGAAAATTAAATATAAAAATAGGCAAGAATTTATAATTATAAATATTATAATTATGAAAACTGAAATTGCAATTTTATATTTAATAATTTTTTCATATCCACCTAAAATAAGGGAAAAAATTTCAATTAAAAAAAGAAAATAATTCCCTAACGACGCCCGTCACACACACACACACACACACACACACACACACACACAGATATATATATATATATATATATATATATATATATATATATATATAGAACAGATGTTTTCCATTCCTTCATACATATTTCAGATGATTTATTGTATGTTTAGGCCTTCCAAGGATAAGCTAATCAAACTACAAAACTCCAGGTATCATCAGCCAGTATTTTAAAATCATTTACGCAGAAATTAAAATTGAGTTGACCGTGTAAATAAACAAATTTATCAAACAAAACAAGATTCGAGTTGGGTTCCTTTCTGCCTCCTTTCAGCGCAAATAACATGTTTCTTCCACAACAAAATCTGAAACCTTATTACCATATACACGTCTTTCGTAATATGCATGTGGCCCCTATAAACAAATAATAATTTTACCCGTAATGGTTAAGGTTTCTTCAGCAAATATTTGCTCAGATAAGGTTCAAGATGAGGCAGTATTTTTAGACTATTTCTCGCAGAAATCCAAATTTAAATTGAATCGCTCGGAAAATAAACAGACTTCATAGCCAACCACTTTTCCCAAATCTTAAAACAATATTTGTTCAACGATAGGGAATATAAGTTTATCGCAGAAAATTAAATTTGTATCAGATAATGGGGACCGCGAATCGGGGCAGATGGCCCGCCCAGATTTGATGCGGGACAACCATTCACGACACTATGGGGCGGGCCCAGGACCTCGGGTTTGAAAATATGCATGCCTACGCATTATGCTCCGCCCAAAATTCATGGAATCAGCCAATCACGACAGTGTGGGGCGGGCCCAGGACCGCAGTTTGGTCGATATACAGGCCTACACGTTAAATTCCGCCCAAAATTCACCACTAGCCAATAGGAAGCTAAGGTTCGCTCTTGTAGGTTGGTCACATGCCCCCTTATAACGGGAGAAATTCGAAGCGAGACTCAGTTTCGTTCATTCATTTCCAGCTAGTGAATTACACACCATGAGTCAACTGCACAACACCCCCGATTTGATGGAGAGCGAGTCCGCATATGCCCATGCAGTGGTACAGCTCTTCAGTGCTATAGACGAGGGGGGGCTATTTTCTACCCAGTTTGTTACGGAAAATTGCAACGAAATGCAAGAGCCGATCAATGAAGACGATATTGAAATGTAAGTAACTTATAAGTGCCTAACCTAACTTTATTCATTGTTTTTCTACAACGTAAAATTATTCCCATTGTTTTTGTCTGTTTGCCTCGTGATTATTTCGGTATATATATATATATATATATATATATATATATATTATATGGTGTAGTTTAATAATATTTTTCTCGACAATTAAAGATGAATTTTTCTCGTTTATAATATAACCTAACCTAACCTAACCGGGTGTAAACTAACCTAACCTAGCCTAACTTAGCATAGCCTAACCTAACGTAACTTAGCCTAACCTAACATATCCTAGCGTAGACTAACCGGGTGTAAACTAACCTAACGTAGCCTAACCTACCTAACCGGGTGTAAACTAACCTAACCTATCCTAACTTAGCATAGCCTAACCTAACCTAACTTAGCCTACCTAACATATCCTAGCGTAGAATAACCGGGTGTAAACTAACCTAACCTAGCCTAACTTAGCCTAACCTAACCTAACCTAACTTAACCGGGTGTAAACTAACCTAACCTACCCTAACTTAGCATAGTCTAACCTAACCTAACGTAGCCTAACCTAACATATCCTAGCGTAGACTAACCGGGTGTAAACTAACCTAACCTAGCCTAACTTAGCCTAACCTAACCTAACCAAACCGGGTGTAAACTAACCTAACCTACCTTAACTTAGCCTAACCTAACCAAGCCTAACCTAACCTAACCTAATATATCCTAGCGTAGACTAACCGGTTGTAAACTAAACTAACCTAGCCTAACTTAGCATAGCCTAACCTAACCTAACCGGGTGTAAACTAACCTAACCTAGCCTAACTTAGCATAGCCTAACCTAACCTAACCTATCCTAACCTAACAGGGTGTAAACTAACTTAAACTAACTTAGCCTAACCTAACCTATCCTAGCATAGACTAACCGGGCGTAAACTAACCTAACCTAAACTAACCTAACCTAACTTAGCCTAACCTAACCTATTCTAGCATAAACCAACCGTGCGTAAACTAACCTAACCTAACCTAACTTAGCCTAACCTAGCCTATCCTAGCATAGCTTAACCGTGCGTAAACTAACCTAACCTAACCGCAGACAGTGTCTCTCAGCGCAAACAAATTTCATTTATTTATTAGCATTGAAAATTAGTTTGTATTGGTTCTCGTTTATAATTGGCAATCTAATTTCCTTTTGTTCTGAATTTTTTTTGCAACGTAAAAATTAATCACATTATGTTTTCAATTATTATCTGTTTCCATCGTAATTATTTCGGCAACTAATAATTATATATATATATATATATATATATATATATATATGTATGTTGGAGTTTCATTTTTCTCGATAATTCAACAACGCAGTGGGATTTTTAAATTACCAAAACGTTTAAGAATTATCTGCTTTTTAAATACGTGGTATTTTCTCTTATTGTATCTCTTTATTTTTACTTAACCTTATAGGACCGACGCGGAACTTGAACGTATTATAGCCACTTTTGATGAAAGGGGAATAAATGCTATGAATGCTTCTCCGCACAGCCAACCCAGCGATACAGAAGTCACGGTATTGAATCACAGCCGGTCAAACGAGTGCCAGTTAGAGGAGCTGATGTAAGTGTTTTTAGATTATATCGTATGTTTTTGGAATCGTGAACAATAAGTTTGGGTAGGCCAGGTTAGGCTACGACAGGTTAGGATATATATATATATATATATGGTGGACGATTTAACTGCATCCAATTTCATGACATTTATTTAACCTTATAGGACCGAAACGGAGCTAGATCGTATTATAGCCACTTTTGATGAAAGGGTGATAAATGAAGTGGTAGCCACCCCGCCTAGCCAACCCAGTGATCCAGAAGTCGTGGTACTGGCACGGGACAGCGAGTGCCAGTTTATAGAGGAGGTGATGTAAGTATTTTTTTAGGATAAGAACAAAACGTAATATATTTTCATTTATTAAAAAGTAGAAAACTTGTACAAAAAAGGTAACAGCTTCCGTCACATAATTCTTAATGGATACAAATGTATATACAGCTTTACACAAAATACATCTTACACATTACAGGGGGTACTAACATATGGGTGCTTTTTTTTATCTCTCTGCATAAATATTTGTTATTCATATTTGTGTTGCATAAATCGAATAATTTTTAAAAATTCATAAATCCCTTCCCACGTGACATATGCATGAGAAACAAAATACAACACAATCCACATGTTTCACTATAATATCCTTGGAAACGATATGGATTCCAAATAATCTCAGGCACGCCTAGTTGCGCTATAAAATTCACGATTGCCGAGTCATTCCAAGGTGGAAATCCGAGTGAGTCAAAATAGTACATTCTCTCCTTAGTTTTAAAATAGATTGCAAACCAGTGAATACCCTCACCACCCACAATGTCGGTGTTAACGATAACCCCGTACTAGTTTCTCGAACTAGCCAGCTTCAATATTTCATTCTTTGCAAAAACGCCGATAAATTTGGAACGCGCAAAGCAATCACTTTTCATCACTCTCTGAATTATATTATTCACATCCATTTTAAAAATCTGTGGTGACGCCCCTGAAACGATCAACCTCTATTAGTGCCTGTGATTCTAGATACACGAGTGCACTTATAGGCGCGTCTATAGGTTTGGCAAACTCCAACCTCACTGAGATGTTTCCGCTCTGTTGTGGGCTTAAATGCGTATTTACTGTACACCAGCAGTTAAGTCTGGCGTAATGTCAAATGAGTAAATATTAAACTTTCAGCGTTATGCCGAAACCAAGTTCATCACATGCTCCTGTATTATGGGCAGGACTACTATACGCTCTCGCGCAGAGTGGGAACACAGCATCTGTTGAGTAATTCATATTCATTACCCCACCCAGAGCAATGCCATTTACGTATAGAGTAATATTTTTAAGTCCGAAATTCTCGAATTTTAAGGCACTCTTCTTATATTTTCCATTCGTCGAGGCGTGGTCTTGCATTCCAATTAATATCCTTTTAGGTAGGACTCCAAGAGCAATGTTTTCTAGCTGTTTCGATGCCAGCCCTGCGGGAATCGTGCACAGTTTGATCTGTACCCTGTTAATTGGATATTTCACTGTGGCGTGTATCAAGTATTTCTCAATTTCTTTTTGCTTCGGGGAGCTTAATTTCACTCGGCGTATACACAAATACGTTTCCATGATGTGTATCAAAACGGGTTTCGCGCCTTCTTCTTGGTCAGTCCCCAGATTTATGCAGATCTCATGGTTCGTGCTGGTAAGTTTCAATTTCATATTCACCCCGTTCATAAGCAACTTCTCCTGGAATGTAAAGTCTGCATGCAGGCGTCCAAAACATTCGTATATCTTCTTTTTAGAATTTTAAAATTAAGCCTTTATACTACTCTCGTCTTTAGTGTGGTAATACCCCTCGGCGTTTAAAAAGGTGTCCTTCGCTTCTTTTGAAAAGTTGAAGACATTTTCCAGATAGACTCGTAGGTGATAGTACCCCGTGCATGCCGAGATGTTAGTCTGATTTAAATATACGTCACACTGATTGAATATTGGGTGCAGAAAGTTGGTTTCAGGGTAGGCAACGTAACTATCATCGCAGTCCGTTCCGTCAGAATGGGCTATGCGTAGTTTAGCATACATGTGCATGCAACTCGGGTCAAAAAAGTAAGGGCCTGAGCTGGGTATCACGAATTCTATAGGGGCACTGGGTGAACTAATTGTGTTTAACGGGTTAATTGAAATAAAGTCACTATGTTCAATAGAGACCTGGGTAGGTGGCATATCAAAGAGGGCCAGTTCCGATTTACAGCATTGTGAACTACACGGATGGATGAAACGCGCCATTACGAGTCAGAAATAGTGCCACCTCCCTCGGCGAGTATTAGTCAATCTATGATTCGTGAGAGTAGCGTCCTCAGCTTATATCAGTTAAAAAAATGATTAGCCATAGGCTTCATACGCTTAGAGCACTTCTTTTTTGGTTTCATTTTGCGTTTAACGCCACGTGTTGGTAACCCCTTATTCCTGACAGATCTCTTCTTTCCGCCACAACGCATTTTTCTCTTCGCAGCTTTGATGATTTCATCCCGTGAACGTTTTGAATGTTTTTCTAGAGCTTCTTTAGGCTTAGGGCCAGCCAATATGTCCTCTGCCGCGTTAAAACCTGTTTGTAACGCCTTCCTCCCTAGGCACCTTGCCCCCCTCTTCAACAGGGACAGCGGTGCGTAGTATGGATGAAAAAATGGACCCAAGTCCACTACCACGCTGGTATTTCACCCCTCGATAGAAGGTGAAAGGCTTTCTGTCCATTATAACTCAGTGCGTCGAAAGTGCAGCTTCACTGTTAAGCTCCCGTCACCGAATGGGAAATTTTTACCCTCACTCGTTCTTATATATATATATTGAGATATTGGTTATTAGATTAGTTGCGACATTCACATAATGGGGTATGTCAAATGTAATACTCAATCTCCTTCCTCTGTGGTTGGGGATGTGAGCTATCCGTAGCAGGCTTGCCTGGGTATCCCCAACAAACTGGTGTTCCGCTATATTGCTGTAAATATAGCACATGTCTGGAGGCTGAGAGCTTTCATCCGATTTCTCCATCTTCAATTGATACACTAAGGTAGACAAGTCATGCTGTGCCTCGTGAAAGGTGTCTCTTTGGAAGGCTGATCGATATCGCCCAGTGGTTATAATTTTGAACACTCTTCCGTCTTTAAGATTTCTGTAACCTTTAATTTTAGCATTAGAGTATGTGCAGTAGGGCGGCTCGTTTTTACACTTTTTTCGTTATTTGACTGGGGGTAGTGCGGAAAAGTTGCGATTTGGAGAGAAAATAAAGTGTGTAAAATTTTTTTGATCTACGTCAATACCTTCCGGTGGCAGCGAGTCCTTAAAAATCGAAAAATAGGTCTAAAAACATAAAAATACGATATTTGAAAAAAATATTCATAATTATATTTGTGAGTATTTTTGAACGGGGTAGATTGGAAAATTGTTTTAAAGGCTTACAAAATAAACAATAAAAATTTCAGCACAATCTGTTAATAACTTCCGGTGGCGTCTTAGCCGTTAAAATATCCAAAATATTGATTTAAAGCAAGTTTTAACAAGATGTTATACAAATGTTAATTCCGGTATATTTCTGTGCAAACAACCCTGAGAACACTATTATAGGCTTCAATAAATTAATAGCAGTCATTGAACAATGAACATTATATAAAATGCACACTGTGCATTGCACACTGCACACTGCTACATCCCCCGTTCCCTACCCTATATAAGCTGGGAAAGGAAGCGACGTTGTCAGTTGTTGTGTGTCACGTGTGGCTAGAGGTTGTTATATCAACCGTGGTATATCACCATTTACCCGCAGTTAGTTGGTAAATATCGTAAATAGATTTATAATGTCTGAAAAGAAACCTTCAAAAGTAACCAGAACGTTAGCAAAATGCCATAGCATCGGTCAACCAGCAGATTTTGTTAATAATGTTCTACCTACTTATGGAGATGTGCTAAGAGCTTATCTCTGGCACCGGAACAACAGAAAAACGACAGGCCAAGATCCTCCATTCCAGATTATTGCCAATGACATCATTTCCAAACTTCAAGAGATATGGCTCACAGCTTCAATCCCAACTTTATCAAGGAAAAGAATACATGATATGCTCAAAAACTATCATAATAAGTACAAGACCTTACTTAAAACAGGTAAACTAAAAAGGAATTCTGAAAGTTACAAAAGTAAATTGAAGTCATTTCAGGAACATTCGGAACAACTATTTGATATTGCTTCTTGTAAATGTGGTAATTGGAATTCTTGTTTTTGCTGTAAAGAAAAAAAAGTGCCCCCAAATGAAAGAACATTTTTAAAAGATCAGCGTACATTGTACGTGGTTCTTCTAAAAATGTTCTTTCATTTGGGGGCACTTTTTTTTTCTTTACAGCAAAAACAAGAATTCCAATTACCACATTTACAAGAAGCAATATCAAATAGTTGTTCCGAATGTTCCTGAAATGACTTCAATTTACTTTTGTAACTTTCAGAATTCCTTTTTAGTTTACCTGTTTTAAGTAAGGTCTTGTACTTATTATGATAGTTTTTGAGCATATCATGTATTCTTTTCCTTGATAAAGTTGGGATTGAAGCTGTGAGCCATATCTCTTGAAGTTTGGAAATGATGTCATTGGCAATAATCTGGAATGGAGGATCTTGGCCTGTCGTTTTTCTGTTGTTCCGGTGCCAGAGATAAGCTCTTAGCACATCTCCATAAGTAGGTAGAACATTATTAACAAAATCTGCTGGTTGACCGATGCTATGGCATTTTGCTAACGTTCTGGTTACTTTTGAAGGTTTCTTTTCAGACATTATAAATCTATTTACGATATTTACCAACTAACTGCGGGTAAATGGTGATATACCACGGTTGATATAACAACCTCTCGCCACACGTGACAAACAACAACTGACAACGTCGCTTCCTTTCCCAGCTTATATAGGGTAGGGAACGGGGGATGTAGCAGTGTGCAGTGTGCAATGCACAGTGTGCATTTTATATAATGTTCATTGTTCAATGACTGCTATTAATTTATTCAAGCCTATAATAGTGTTCTCAGGGTTGTTTGCACAGAAATATACCGGAATTAACATTTGTATAACATCTTGTTAAAACTTGCTTTAAATCAATATTTTGGATATTTTAACGGCTAAGACGCCACCGGAAGTTATTAACAGATTGTGCTGAAATTTTTATTGTTTATTTTGTAAGTCTTTAAAACAATTTTCCAATCTACCCCGTTCAAAAATACTCACAAATATAATTATGAATTTTTTTTCAAATATCGTATTTTTATGTGTTTTTAGACCTATTTTTCGATTTTTAAGGACTCGCTGCCACCGGAAGGTATTGACGTAGATCAAAAAAATTTTACACACTTTATTTTCTCTCCAAATCGCAACTTTTCCGCACTACCCCAAATCAAATATCGAAAAAAGTGTAAAAACGAGCAGCCCTAATGTGCAGGGTTTCCTTTGTTTAAGATTTCATATAATAAATCATTCGTAAAATTTGAGTTTTTTAAACTTACGTTTAAGTCTCTCACAACATTCTCAGCCGAACCATAACGGCCCGGCCCTAGTGTTACTTCTGTACTGTAAAACCGTGCAACCTTAGTCCGTGCGATACGTATAGTTTCATCCCGAGTTAACCCGGCTTTTGTACACTCATTACAGTCTCTAAGAATCATAAAAACTGTATCTTTATAATCAATATTTAAAAAGAAGGTGTCCAGCTTAATTTCACATATCCCCACCTCATACGAATCACGACTCAATTCAATGGGTCCATGGAGCTCTGTTACAAAGTTGGCTAGTGTGTTGTTAGGGTGTACAGACAGGGACGAGGAGGACGGGAGTGTGACGTAGAAATGGTTAGGAGTCATGCTGCGTACTTTCTAAGCTTCATTACTGCATCAGCTTTTATATAGGTATTGAAGCTTTCTGGGTAACCAACCTAACCACTTCACCAGGTACATTTTTCTCTTTCCTATATCTTTGCTTCCTAAAATTTTTTCAATTTTAAACACATTTTTTCCTAAATTAAATACCACTTTCTGCAATTCGTGGCGGTAAAAGCCTCCCGAGATCTCTTCTCCATTCAAATCTTCAACGTAATACATCATTATATTGCCCTTAGATCTCATAGCCCTAACTTTAAAAATATCGCGTGTCCAGCCTTGCTCAAATCCCTTCGCAAATTTATTCTCCGAACGTGACAGGTGACAGCCTTACATAGTCATTGATTTTGAAACGCGCAGAGTGTGGTGGTGGTGGCGGCACTCCATCTCTTCTCGGGCGCTTGCCTCTTTCAAAAACATCGTTAGGCGTTGCACCAATAGTACGATGGTGTGAACGGTTGTAGGATGAAGCCAATGAACCGAGAACGTTTATATATCTGTATGTGTTTTTATGTGTAAAATAGCGGTGCATGCGTTCCTTTATGGTACGTTGAACTCTTTCAGCTAAAGAAGTCTTATGTATGTATAAAATTGGAAGTGTAATAGCTGATATTAAAATCTGACAGCATGTTCTGAAAAACGCGTCCAATAAATTATTTTCCCATATCCGTACAAAAAGAGCCAGGAATCCTGTTTTCTTTCAACATCAACGTTTTGACCGGTTTAGCAACTGTTTCAGGCGATTTATTTTTCAGGGGAATTAACCACAGGTATCTAGAGAATACATCTATTATGAAGAGGATGTAACGGTTGCATTGAATATCTTTGCATGTCTGTTAAATCTGCCTGCCAAATAGAGTCAATCGAGGCGGCTGTTGTCTTGGCTGTTTTAAACCTTTTTCTCACCGGTTTATGAAGTGTATAAGCATCCTGTCCCCACAAAAATCTCTCAACATCTCTTTTCCTTACACCATAAACACCTCTGTACAATCTATTAACCCCACCATATGGTGCGGGATTAGAAATGTCATAATAGTGCTTACTTAATACGTTAGGCATTTGCGTATTTTAGAGGCACGTGGATAAGGTTGGCCGCCTGCTCTCTTTCTCCTCTTCAGAGACACTGCAACTGCTGGGGGCGAAGGTGAACTCAGTTGTAACACGTGCGGTGCATGTTCCAAGTCTTTTAACCTATTCAGATTACCTATCAATGTTTTGGGGACATTTATTTGTTGTAGTCTTGCTTTAATATGCCTCCATCCTGTTGGTGAGGGCCTATCCCACTTTCTCACCAGATCATGAACAATATCAACGATATTGGATCCTTGTACCCTTGTTCCTTCAGCAAAGACCTCGCCTGTATCGGTCCACTGTATGATGGGGTCCTCACTCAATAGATTATAAAGACTTACCCTTTATTCCTCAATGTATGGGGGAGGCTGTTTTTTAGCACATGTTCGATGTGTTGTGTTCCGCTGCTCTTTGGTTGCCCAGGTCCTGCATCGCTATGCTCAGCGCTACTCGAGCTGTGCCTCGGGGAGCTCTGTAGGATGCTTATAATCTTCGTACTCATGAAGAAATTTCTGCAAAGCCTCTTGGTACAAGATCCTTTTCTCATCAGGTGCCTTTTCACTGTTTAATAGGGCTAGCAACTCACTTTCCATTCTTTTAAGCCTACTTTTACGGGGCTCTAGAACCGCATCTGGACTCCTTTGTAATGAAGCATACACCTCGTGCGGAATCACAACCACCTTCTTCATTATATTAATCTAGTCAGTAAAGGGCCCAAAACTGAAAATAAGATGGGCAGGAACGATCCACCTCTTTGTACAATAATGCGCTTTTTCTTACCCACAGTCTGACTTTTATAAGCGAGCGTCCGTATTATGTAAGCGAGTCTTCTGAGAGGGTTTCATTGCCACATTACATTTTAAAACATTAAGGCAGATTTCACAGATGCATTTTAAAAAGTCAGAGTCGATATTTTTAACAAACATCTGCTGCAATGCCCGAGGCAGTCGTTGATAGATTTTTATTAATTCGCTGTATTTCTTTAACCAATTAGTCATTCTGGAATATATACGGTTTCAGGTTCGCTTGAAAATATATTCGTTCTTAGAAGCACCCTAAACGTGTTTCGCGGGTGAAGGTCACATAGCAAATAGCCATAACGCTGGTTTGTGACCTCTTTATAAACTTCCAAAAACTCCTTACGCTGATTCGGAAACATTTGACTGGCTCATACCCCAATTTGTGACACATCTCTACGTTGCGCAAATAAGACTAGATATTGCGTATTTAGCGACACATCGCGCATGTATCTATTTTTGAAAAATAGATTCTGATTAATAAAGAACACGCTTATGTTAAGATGGTGGGAGAATACTGTAAATGTCTCGGCAAACGTTTTATCCATGTCCAGCATGAGGTCGTCATTTCCCTTTAACGAATAACGTCATAGACTCCCTTGTGGAACAAAACATCATCTTGGTACTCGTTGAACACTGATTGATACGTCGAATAGCACCATATAACTTTATGCACAAATTTTGAGAACATTTCCCCCTTTTCTTTAATGATTTTAAACATAAACACCGTTTTACCACATCCTGTAGGGCCAGATATAACACATGCGGATGGGCTCGTGAACCTGAATTTTTCTACAGATTCCATTTCAAACACGTCACACCCCTAAGTGGGTCACTTACAAAATATTACAAATAACGAGTGCTGCTCCTTATATTTTGTTTTCTTCTTCCACAGAACCGTGAATGACGACGATGTACAGCCCCCATCATCGATATCACGGATGAACCCGTTGACCGTGCATCTACAGTACCCACCCCGCCGATGAGCCCTCACCAGCGACACCTGTAGCACGTTCAAAGCGGAGGTGTGATGACGAACCCTCCACGTCAGGTATAAAGCGTTCCAGGGTTGTTAGAACACCAGTAATAGAACCCCAACCCTCAACGTCTTACGCAACAAGCCCCACAGTAGAGCCTTCCGCCAATATACCCCCTTATTCATCCTCCACAGCAGCTCCCCGTTCTGTTGAGTCTGCAGTAATAGAGCCCCAACCCTCAACGTCTTACGCAACCAACCCCACAACAGCGTCTTCCTCAAATATAACCCCTTATTCATCCTCCACAGTAGCTCCCCGTTCTGTTGAGGATGGCATAACATTCGAGTTGGTGCGCACCGCAACCCCACCCCAGCCTTGACTAGAAATCGGTATATAGTCAGGGTTGATCCTAGATCCATGTATAGCAACGGTATTGAACACGGACTACGTCGCGTAGTAGAACGTATTGTAGAGTTTGCCCTTCAGAACCGCGACGAGCGTGAAGTCAGGACGAGGCTGTCCTTCGGATTCGGGTCAGATGATGGTGATGTAGATGATTTTTGGGTAGTAGTACCATTCAGGCGTTTGGCGGCTGAAGATGTAGAGTATATATTAGGTCGTATAATGCAGGCCTCCCAAAGTAGTATAGCTCTTAATATGGACAACTTCATGGTAAATATTGACCGTGTATTCCGTGTTGCGGGACATAGTGCCACACCTTATACTGTTAACTTCAATTCTCAGGCTATTTTTAGGCGGCATATGAACGTCGATCGTGGTTGCGGCTTTATAGAAGTAGTCTTAGCTCGCATGTTTACTGTACTAAATACACAGGCCGCAAAAATTTGGTTGCCTACAGTCATGGAGCGTGCCCGTAAACTAGCTGTAGGCTGTGAAATTGAGTTTGACTGTAATATGGGTCCTGAAGAGCTGAGAAGGATAGAACAGGAAATGAATGCTCGTATAGATGTATTTGGATTGGATGATCGTCGTAGAACTGTGTATGTTTTTGAAAGCTGTGTGAGAGATGGTAAAAGACCCCTACTTATTTTAGGAATGTCAGGTACAACATATCTCCCCATCCCTAATATAAGGTGCCTTTACGCGAGTTATGACAAAAGTCGAAAATATGGACGAAATCATGATTTGTGTAAGGGGTGTCTGGAGTTTGCGGATGATATAGTGAAACATCGTAAAGAATGTCACATGGTATGTGAGCAGTGTAAAAGCAACAAATGTTAAAGCCGTGTAGTTGAAGCTGAGAAGAGGGATTGTAATGTGTGTAGACGCACATTTTTCAATAATAACTGTTTTGAGTTCCATAAATCAATTGGCACGTGCATGAAAATGAGAATCTGTGAATGTGGTATGTTTCACACCTTGAATGGTAGCGGCCAGACTATCTGTGATGAGTGTCACAAATGTGGTAAACGGAGAAACGTTTTTTAAAAGAATGTCCACGATAGCCCTGTGAAACTATTTGTGTCCGATATTGTCAAGTTAGCGGATAAGTTCAAAATTATGACTGTATATTCTCGCCCATAACGGGGCAAAATTTGACACACATTTCCTTTATAAGGAGCTGCTTGAGCACGATTCCTCTGAGATATTTACAGGTGATCCATTGAAAAGATGCAACAAATTAATACAGATGCAAATAAGAGGTAATGTACAGTTTAAAGACACTTTATTATTCACACCTTATAAATTAGCAAAGCTACCCAAGGTGATGGGCGTAGCAGCTGAGGTTTCAAAAGGATACTTCCCTTACACATTCCTCACTAGTGAAACTTTAAATTACGTAGGTCTACCTCCACCCAAACATTACTTTAACTATGATTGTATGAGTACAGATGAACGTGAAGATTTTGATCGATACTACTACAGTTTTAATGAACGTAATCCTTATAATATAGCTGATGAATGTGAGCGTTATTGCGTGAATGATGTACGCGTGCTTAGAGTATGTTTCCAGGCCTTTAGAAGGATGTACATATGTCGTTTCAAATGCGATCCGCTGCAAGTCGCAACCACTATCGCCTCATTATGTTTTACGGTGTTCAAGAATAACTTCATGCCTAAAGATACCTTAGCCATTATCCACAGAAACAACCCCCGCAGTTATGGGCACAAGGCTATTTACTGGCTCATACACCTACAGCAGCAGACAAGTGTATACATAAAGCACGCCCGCAAAACGGGTGAAGTACCCATTAAGGTTAATGGCCGTTTTTTGGGTTGATGGGCTAAGTGAAAACCGTGTCAATGGCGTGAAGACTGTGTACTCCTTTAACGGTTGCTGGTGGCATGGATGCCCCTGTCCTGAGTGTAGAATCGCAGGAGATATCCACGGTAGATCTCCTGCCGACTGTCTTGCGTGGACGCGCACCCGCGATCACTTATAGGGTCCCAGTTCACTCACAAAGTCTTGTGGGAGCATGAATATGATGCACGGATGGAGACAGACGGACAATACCGTGAAGAAATAAACACGATCAAGCGTTCAATGGTGCTGGATCCTCTCAAATGCGGTGATAGCTTGTTCGGAGGGCGTACAAATCCCTTCAAGCTATAGTTTCCGCTTACGGAGGGGGTGAAACTCCATTACTACGATTTCTGTTCTTTATACCCCTACATGATGAAGAACAATCTGTATCCCGTAGGTGCACCTGAAAAAATGGTGGGTCCTACCATACCAACCATCGAGGAGTTTTCAGCTAACTTGAACGAGCGCTACTTTGGACTCTCTTTCGTTGACGTACTCCCCCTCGCGATTTATGGATGCCGACCTCATCCTCGTTATAGATCACAAACTCATGTTTCCCTTGTGTGTGAAGTGCGCGGAAGAGAACAACGGCGATTGTGGCCATACACCCCACCAGCGTAAGATCAGAGGTGTATACACAAGTCCTGAGCTGGCCCTAGTCGTTCGTCATGGGTATACAATAATGAAGATACATGAGGTGTGGAGGTTTTAGAAGCTACCCAACCTTTTCACGCCATATATAAACGCATTTTTGAAGGATAAGGTAGAGGCGTCAGGATATCCGCGAGGGGTTGAAACCGAAGATGAAAAAACGTCTTATATTCAGCACTACCGTGACCACGAAGGTATACAACTTGATCGTACTCAAATTGTAAAGAATCCTGGCAAGCGCTTCAGTGCAAAATTGTGCCTAAACAGTCTTTGGGGAAAATTTGTGCAAAATACCGGTAAAGGGAACCTTCATTTGGCGCAAAGTTATAGCGAAGTCTGGGATTACGCCAACGCGCCCAATAAAGAGGTCATGGAGATTGTGAATGTGGGTAATACTTACATAATAAAATACAATAATACTGAATTGGCCACAGATATCTCACGGGTTACAAACATTCCTGTAGGCAGCTTCACAACAGCCTATGCCCTCATCAAACTTTGGGGCCTATTACATTCTCTTGGGCGACGGGTTTTGTATGCCGATACAGAAAGCGTGATATTCACAGCGAGGAGGGGTGAATACATACCTGCTATTGGGGAGTTCCTCGGGGAGCTAACTGACGAGATCAAGGATGAGTATGGGGATAACGCATACGCCGACTCGTTTGTGTCAACAGAGCCAAAAACCTATGGGGTACGAGTGAGGATAGGGGATGAAACGAAGTATATCGTGAAGGCAAAGGGTATCACGCTTAACCAAGCGAATCGGCGGGTCGTCAACTTTGATTCGCTGAAGGAGTTAGTGTGCTTGGAAGATGATGAGGGTGACCCTCCGCCCTAACTGACTGTAGGCACCCACAATTTTCGGGCGCAGAAACTGGGGAGCGTGAAGGAACTTAGGGGCACCAAGGTGTGCCGTAACACCTACAGGAAACGCTACCAGGTGCCTGGTACCTATGGCACTGTACCCTTTGGATACCATAATCTTTGATATGTCTATTGCTAACTTATTTATTACACGTATTTGTAAATATATACATCCTGATTATTTCGTTTATTAAATAAATCATGTTTCAACTAGCGTTTCACTTTGCATGTGTGCGTGTGTACAGTAAAAAGTTAAGCTCCGCCCACTGTAAGACCGGCGACGTGAATCATGCCGCAACCTGAGCAGGCATCTACCCTTCCGTACTCAGTTGACTTCTGTATACCCTTGAGCTCAGACGTGTATTCTCTCGCATAGAAGAAAATAGTAATGGCTACCTTTAATATCGCGTGTTCAACATTTATGAAGTGGTATTCTGCTAAGTGCGTAGATGTAGTGGATACTGAAAAACTCCCTATTCCCGCCTCCTTTGACTCTTTTAAGGCGGCATTGAATCGTGCGAAGGGTCAGGCTATTCAAATACTCTACGGATATTCTGGCGAAGGGGTTGTAGGATTTCGCAGTACAGACGATGTACTGAAGTATGTTATAGAACTAAGCTTTATAAAGGTCACATATACCGCGTGGTAGAAGCAACACGCTCAGAATATAAACAACAGTTATGGGTAGTGAGTCTTGTGGATGAGTGGTGTGATAAGTGGTATTATACCATGTTACACCATACCGATTACTCGTACCCTACGGCTGAAAATGTAAATCTTGTCATCATGGACAATCTTAAGTATTTTTACCACTACATTAATATATATCATGATGAGGTTTGTAGTGAGGTTGTGGCTAATGGGTTGTGTGAGTTTTTAACAGATTTTAGAGATGAGTATCGCCTGTTAAGCGAAAAGGATAAATATGAACATATGTTTCTCTCTAATAGCGCACCGGTTTGTGATGTTTAGAAGTGATAAAACATTTAAAAACGTGAAAAAATGTGTTTAGTTCGTGAAAATCCCCCTTTGCAAAAATGTCTGGTGCGTATTCGGGGAGTGGAGTGATAAAACATTAAAACCGAAATTAATTCTTGTATCGGAAAATTTCTCAAGACACCTGCCCAATATAATGGGATACAACGATTCATGTTGGGTCAGCGCCGTACACGTTTCATTAGATTATGGTGTGACACCTTCCTCCTGGAGCATACGAGTTCGAACAAACCCATTCCCGTTTCATCAGGGTGACTCACCCGCCCGTCGACCGATCCTGCCTGCCTGCCTCCTGTGGCTGATAGTCATCTCAGAGCTTGCACCGAGTGGACGTGCCATAGTCATCTCGAACCGAGTGGAACGTGCGAATACGATGGAACTCCCCTTGAGAAGCATTCTCAACGCCTCGTACGACGTATCCATGACGATGTCATTGTACGTGTTCAAACGAGAAACTGGCACCATTAACTGTGTGCTTGAAACGATCTGCAGGCATGCAAGCAAACGCAACGTTATTTATTTAAGTCTTGAGGAGATGCATAAAATCTTCGTGGTAGTTGAGAGGTGGGCTGAGACCCGTTATAAAATACCAGCTGACGTAGGTACAATAAGAGAGATGATTAGTGATGCTTCCTCATATACCATTGTTTTTGTACATTGAGTGTAAATAACGAACAACCATGCATTGATCTAAGACTGATGTGGAAGAACACAGCTGATAATGACGTTCTTGTTCCTACACGAAACCGTTTCATCCTCGACAGAATGTTTGAGATCGTCGGATTCCGTAAGCTGAAGCCTATATTAGATGTGCGTGTTACAGACATGATTTATTTTGATACTGTTCTGGAATACGCATACACCGCTCTACTCGACGGATTTGTTGAATGTAGAAATTAACAGGGGGAGAACGGTCTAGAACTGGATGCATATTTAAAAGGTTTAGATTCTTTGAAATACCCTGAACTTTGGTACAAAGCGCTTGAGAGGTACAGAGCTGAGCTCGCCTACACTGTTCACCCTGAAGAGTTGTACCTCTATATAGTGGATAGGTGTCGTTACGATTTGGAAGATTGTTTCCAGTGCCTCTATGCCGAGTGAAGAGTTCACGATTGAAAAGTTCTGGGCGGTAAGAAAAAATTCCCGATTGGAAAGGCATGATTATAAACTTGTATTTAATGTTGTGGTTAACGATGACATTTTTGTGCGTGCTTTTGATTGTGTTCTAGCCGTGTTTAAAGATAACTTGCCCGCCGAGTGTAAAGTGGGGACAAAAATAGTATTGAACGATATGAAAGCCATTTATATTGAATATAGGCCACTGTATCAGTTAAACGGTGAAGTGATGCTTGGGCGGCTTTACCACATCGTACAAAGTAATGGCGATGTTGATATAGACTATCAAATGCGAGTTTAGCGTTTTGCACCGTAGAACGTAAAGACAATATATATTTCTCCTCTAATAATATGATTATACGTTTTGTATATTTCGAATATAATTTAAAATATATGTATATTTTTCCTGTACTAATATATTGATCATACTATGTTTTGTATATTTTCAATATATTCAATATAACTGTATTTTTTCCTGTACTAATATTTTGATAATGCATCGTTTTGTATGATTATATATTTTCCATTCTATTATTTGACCATATATATATATGTCCCATTGTATATCCATTAATTCAGCTAAAATAAACAGAATGATGTATTGGTGTTTTATTTATTCCTTGTACACAATTATATAATTTGTTTGGTTTCGGATTTCAGAATAGTTAATAAATTGCTATTCGTCAAATCGGTCTTCTAAGCCAACTGATGGATGAATATATGGTATAATTTAATAAATAAGTAACGAAGCTGACAACTCAACTTTCTAAGCCAGATGACGGAAGAATATAAGGATTAATTAACTAAATATTGCTATCTGACAACTCAGCCTTCTAAGCCTACTGGCTGCTTAATATATGGAATAAATATTTAAACTGGCAACTCAGCCTTCTAAGCCCACTGGCTGATTAATATATGGAATAATTTAATAAATATTGCCATCTGGCAACTCAGCCTTCTAAGTCAACTGACTGATTAATATATGGAATAATTAAACAGATATTGCTATCTGGCAACTCAGCCTTCTAAGCCTACTGGCAGATTAATATATGGAATAATTTAATACATAGCGCAATCTGGCAACTCAGCCAACTGGCTGATTAGGGGCACTATAAGAGATCGGCGGGGTGGCTGAAGACCTCATATGCGCTTGGCTCTGGCCAAACGAAGACCCTTCCTCTGGATCCCCTCCTCCTCCTCTCTCTCTCTCTCTTAGGTTAGGTATGCCCCTTTGGGGGGGTGAGGCCGTCCCAACTTCTTCCCCAAAGAGGTTTCCCCCCCTTGCAACAAAGGAGGGTGGGGTGGAACCAAGGAGGGTGCGGGTTAGCACCAAAGAGGGTGCCTTGCAACAAAGGGGGGTGGGGTGGCACCAAGGGGGGTGCCTTGCAACATTATGCAAAATTATGCAAGGATTTTGCCATCATACTACTCTCACCAATTCTTTGAAATTTTACATTCACTAAAAAAAGGAAAGCTTAATAAGTTAAGTTGTCAATAAATTAAAAAAATTTCTAACTAGCTAATCTCTAAATATTATAAACTATTGTAATCTTCTACTCTACTGTATATTAATAATAATTTTTAGTTGTACTTCATAATTTATATATTAAACCATCTGATTATGTTGATTTTATTTTAAGTATTTTAATAATTTTATAAACCCAATTTATATGCGCAATTTTTTTTTATTCAAATTGGCAACTAGGGACTTGAAATTTCAATGAAAAATTTTGTTGTTGTTAACATTGTTCAAGAAAGAAAATACCTTCAACTTAAGGAAAAACCTTAAATATTTGTATTCAATTTATGAGACTAAAATAAAATTATTTTATCATTTTACTAAGTAATAAAACTTTTTTACATCATTTTAGCTACGGGATATGAGTAACAAATTCTAGTGCTGTATATTGTTGAGTGAGCTAAGGAAAAACATTAAAACAAATTTGAAATGTAAAAATATGAAAATTGAAATTGAACTTCACATTAGATTAATAAAATGTACGAAAGGAAATTATTTTTTAAAATACAGGGTGGCGAAAAAGTCATGAACCATAGGCACATTTTATTAAATTACAGACCAATTAACCGATCCCCCAGAGCGCAGCCCACACCATAATTCGTCGACCGAATTGCACATGTCCTTCCTCCATCCAGTGGAGTTTCAACAACAAATCTGAAAAGAACAAAACACATATTAAAACAAATTATTAAAATGTGCCTATGGTTCTTGACTTTTGCGCCACCCTGTATAGGCAAAGAATCGGCATTGGTATCGGCTGTTTAGGTGGTAATCAGAACCGGCATCGGCATCAGCTAAATTTTGGAATCGGTAAATCACTAATATACAGGGTGGGCCGAAAGTCTGGATCCATAGGAAAATATTTATTTTAATACATAAATTACAACAAATGGTAAATACTTAAAATGAATATCAACTTTAACTCGTAAATGCGTATCCGTGATACTGTACAGTAGTTCGTACTCCAGTATAAATACTCAAATACTTTTTTATTTCAGCCCAGAAATGGCTTCGAATCTAACAACAGAAGACCGGGTAGAACTTGTGCTCATGTACACAAGACAGGGCGCTACACACAGAGAAGTTGCTACCGAATTCAATAGAAATCATCCTGATAAGCATCCAGTAACACATGCGACTGTTGGCAAGTTGTTTAAACGTTTCAAAGAAACAGGAAGTGTACATGATCGACGGCGTTCTGGTCGTCCAAAAACTGCAACTGATGAAAATACCTCTGCAATGGTATGTGAAACTTTAACGAATAGTTCAGTAAAGTCAACAAGAAGATTATCAAATGAAACACGCATCTCGAGAACGTCAATTCGAAGAATTATTAAAAATCATACATTCTATCCCTAAGTGTCTCGATGTCAGAGGCCGCCAATTTGAGCATTTGTTATAATTTGTTGTTTATACTGGAGTACGAACCACTGTACAGTATCACGGATACGCATTTACGAGTTAAAGTTGATATTCATTTTAAGTATTTACCATTTGTTGTAATTTATGTATTAAAATAAATATTTTCCTATGGATCCAGACTTTCGGCCCACCCTGTATATATATATATATATATATATATATATATATATGTTAACCCCTCCGTCTATGACCTTGGGCAGTTCGAGGTTGACGGGGGTTCTGGTTAGGTGGCAGCAACGGATTTCTTAGGCTGGGGTAGCTGGTACCGTGTAGGGAATCGCATTAGTTTATTTTATACTACACTCGGAATTCTTCTTGTAGTGGATCGGAAGATTCTGTGAAACTTACTAAATTATCTAATAGTTCCTCGACTCTTCTTGTAGTGTGTCGGGAAATTATTTTTACTATTTTAAGACTAAGTTCTCTGAAGTTCTCTAAGTTCACGATATTCTCTTACTGTAGTTTACTGCTTCTAAAATGTTACATGTAATGCTTCAGCCTCTAGGTCAGATCGGAACAATCAGAATAATCAGAATGCAAATTTGAAAAATTATACGAGTTTATATGCACAAATTTTGGTGACATCATTATTATTTAATGTTGACCTTTTTTGTTTTCTATTCTCAATAGGCTGAATTTTTTTGGAAAATATTTAAAGATAAGGTAAATTCTTTGGCTGGCTGTCTAGACAGATAAGCAAGATATTTGAAGACGAAGTCATATTTTTCTTTTAAACAGCACATTGACAGAGCTGATGCTATCACGATTTGCCGAGTTAACTAAGAATGGAAATTGAAATATGCATTTTATTATGGATAAAAATTAAACAAGCAAATGAGCCAAAATTATATGCTTAAAATTTAAAATTTAGTGTTAAGCAAGACATGACTCCATCTTTTACAACTAAGAGAGAATGTATAAAGTAAATGAATATTGCAGACTTTAACACGATTACATGATTAAGCTAAATCTAAAAAATGATTAAGTAATTTATTCAGCAATAACAAAATAGAAAGAAAATCAAAATTTTTTGCAAAACTTGCGTTTTAAATACAGGTAGTCACGCGAATTTGGACTTTATATGCAAAAATGAATATAAGAATTATTTATTTTTACAGGCTCTCCCTTCGAGAATGATATTAATACAGTCATATAACATCCTAACTAATCCTAACTAGATGATAACTAATGGGTTTTATAACAGATTTATATACACAACATGAGTTGGGGTGGTTAAGTCTATTTCAGGTGGTTTGAGGACTCAGTCTTGGCCGTGCATAAATAGTTTGACATACTATAATATCTTTTGATTTTTGGCAAGCGAGATTCGTCTTTTCACTACAAATATACCGAGGTAATAGCACACACAATGAAAATACTGACGGCAGATGTTGAAAAAAAATTGTTACCAGTTGCAGACTTTGTAAAAGGTTATTCTGATTATCATCCGAAATATTAAAACTGCTCAATTGATCATTCCATTTAGGGGCATGGAGTCCAGGTGGGATGATCACCGATTTCATGGGGAAATTCAAGATTGCTATAGTCGGTTCGAATTTAGTTTGAGACAGAAAGGGGTATGAGTTGTTAACTGTAATCTCAAAATTATAAGGGGGACAATTTTATTCATATCTACGTCTTAAATTATACGGAGCTGTTGGTGGTCATGTGGATGTTTGTGTTTCTGTGTGAAGTGCTCGGCCTCGCTTTGGTGCTTGTGGGGTCGAATTATAAGTTCGGATTCTGACTGTGTTCGTTTTTTGCGTGAAGGTTCTAGTTCACGTGGTTGAGGCATCTGCAGCCGGTATGTAAGGTCTCTGCGTCGATCATCAACCGGTGAGGGTGGTGACGGAGGAGATGGTGGAGATGGAGGAGAAGGTGGCGTTCCACTGAGTGATCCTCTAGAAGTGGTTTCTCCATAGTCTGGTTCCGATGGGACTCTCGGGTTTGGGACGTCTTCTTGTTTAGAGATTGGCTCGAGTACTGGTAGTATTACGAAGTACTAAGCTTCGTCACGGGTAGTGGTTTCCGCGGTGACCACTTCCGTTTTGTGGTCCCTACTGGATTTGTTAGTACCTCGATCTTTCGAAGGGAAAGCTGCTCGAACACCTGGCAGATGTTTTTTGGGAAGGTGTTGTTCGGCAGCTATCTTCAAGTTATCAGCATGAGTGGTCTTTAGTTTGGACTGGTCTCAGAGGTTGATGATTTCGTAACCTTTTTTTTTCCGAGGTTTTTCATAATCCTATATGGGCCATCCCATTTTGGGTATAATTTGCGATGACCAATTGGCGGTTTCACGCTCTTTATGTAACAGCGAATACCGACGATTATAGTCCTTTGTCAGGGATGATGCCTAAGTTGCTCTTGCTCCATATGTTGGTTTCGTTGGTCTAGGGCATGTTGGATTATGTCAAAAATTTTGAAAGATTGTCCAGCTAGTTGCTGATTTGCTTCTGCCATCTCGGAAGGTGTTGGAACTTCCGGGTCGATTTGGTCAGGCAAATCAAAGGGTAGCCGTTTGTCGTAGTGATATAAGGCAAAATGAGGGGTATCCCCGATGGACACGTCATAGCCGTTGTTGATGGCTATTTGTACCATCGGGAAAGAATCATCCCATGTACGGGAGGATACATCCACATCATGGTGGAGGGCTTCGAGGATTTTCCGATTGTCTTTCCACTAAACCGTTTGCCTGCGGATGGTATGTCACAATGTGTGTTTTTAGTTTTACACATTTTATAGAGGGATTCGAACAGCTTGGAAGCGAAACTAAGGGCGTTATCCGAAATTAGGATGGAAGAAGTAGTACGGTTTTCGATGACGCGTTACACTAATGCTGTTGCCACAGTTTCCAAGGTCTGGTTTGAAAGGGCAACTACTTCGTTGTAACATGAGAAGTGGTCCGTAAACACAATGATGTATTGGTTTCCCTTTGATGTTGTGGGGAATGGTCCCAATATGTCCATTCCAGGTTCTCTGACAGGGCCGTTGGCATACTGGATATTTATGCATGGGAGCTGTGGATGGTACGTTGCCTTTATTTTTAAACAAAACGGGCATTCAGCGATGTATTCATGTACCTTTTTGTTCATTTCGAGAAAGTGGTATCGCCCCAAAAGACTCTTGGTGCGACCCGGCCCCACGTGGCCATTCAAAGGTGAGTCGTGACAAAGTCCGATGGCTATATCTACAAGATCCTTTTGTATTTCCACGAGGTCGTTTCCATCTTCGTTCCTAAAATGTACGTGCCCATATTTTATGTTGCACTGTTCTTTCATATTAGATGGTTCCTTTTGTTCCAGGCGACCACGAATGTTCCGAATGCGTAGGTTTTGTGGTTGAGAATATTGCAAACATTCCGTCTGGAATAACTTGAAGTTTTCCTGGTTTGTATAAGATTTTTGCGGCGAAGCGAAGTCCTGAATCAACATAGCCCATCTACTCAACCGTCCTTCAAGTAGCTTGTCCTTGAAGAGATACGTGAGTGGCTTATAGTCAGTTTTGATGGTTATATCGTATCCGTAGACGATATTTCAGAATTTTTTCAAAGCCCAATATACTGCTACAGGCTCTCGGACCGGAGTGGAATAATTCCGGTGACGTCCAGAGAGAAACAGACTAACATAAGCAATAGGTAATTAAACATCATCTGTAATAGAACGGCTCCTAGTCCATAAGAGGAAGCATCTGTGGTATCTATGGAAAAATGGGTGTAGGCGAATTTTCAATGTCAGAAAACGCACCGTCTGAATCGCTCATATGTAAAGGTACAGTACTGTACTGTTAATTTAATATTCTAATTTGGTCTGCTTAACCGATCTCAATTTAAGGAATGATCACTTGAGTGGCTTTCCTAACTACTCTATCTAAGAAAAACACAAATAAATGTACAACAAATTATCTAACTACGCAAAAATTTGGAAAAATTGTAAACAAATGTAAAAAAATGTAAACAAACATTCATTGGAATGTATGTGAATGTACGGTAATATAATTGGCACATTAAATAAAATTATTCTATGCTAAATATATGTAAAATTGAACAATGAATAATTCCTATATTCCTATATTCTTACATTCATATAATTCTTATATTCATATATATTTATATTCTTATATTCATTATTACATATAGAGTCCAAATTCGCATAACGCTGACACGAGTTCGGATAAATTTTTTATTTTCTATTTTATTTTTGCTGAATAATTGGTGTTATTTCTTTTTAAATTACTTCATCATTTTTTTTAGATTTAGCTTAATAATGTAATCTTGTTAAATTCTGCAATGTTCATTTTCTTTACACGTTCTCTCTTCGTTGTAAAAGATGAAGTCATGTCTTGCTTAACACTTAATTTTAAATTTTAATCATTTAATTTTTGCTCATATGTATGTTTAAGTGTAATTCATAATAACAAGCATATTTCAATTTCCATTTTTCAGTTAACTCGGCAGATCATGATAACATCAGATCTTTCAATATGCGGTTTAAAATAAAAATATGGCTTCATCTTTAAATATCTTCCTTATGTGACTAGACATTGCTACAGCTAAAATATTTACCTTATCTTCATATATTTTGCAAAATAAATCAGACTATTGAGAATAAAAAAAAACAGGTCAGCATTAAATAATAATGATGTCCATGAGATTTTAAGTATATATACGTGTAAAATTTCTCCAGTGTTCATTCTGATTTGTCTGATCTAACTTAGAGCTGAGCATTACCTGTAACATTTTAGCAGTAAACTACAGTAAGAGAATATATTTGTTTTCTCCTTCGAGCTTTGCTCTCTTCAGAGAACATAGTCTTAAATAGAGAAAAATGATTTCCCCGATACGTTACAAGAAGAATCGGGGAACCTTCAGGGAATTTAATAAGCTCCACAATCCTCCCATCTATTACAAGAAGAAATCGGAGAGTACTATAAGAGAAACTACTGCGATTCCCATACGGTACCAGCTACTCCAGAGTAGCAAATCCGTTCCTGCCACCTAACCAGAACCCCTGTCAACTTCGAACCGCCCAAGGCCATAGACGGTGGGGTTAACATATAATAATGAAAATAAATCGGTTTCAGTAAAAAGAAGTGTATCACTGGTGTATGTAGTGTTCACTGTGTTTTGTGTTAATTCTGGGTGGATACTAATTATCAACTGTTAATTATGCTGTCTTATCAAATGTTTAATAATTAATTTGAAAAAGAGATCAGTACTTAACAAGATTCCTACGGCGAAATCCTTGAAGACGTGTCTTGAAGACGTGTCTTGCTGGCCACTTGTTCCTGGATGAAGAATTGGCGTGGAGAACTTGGACTTTGTGAAACGCCGGTCAAATGGTGGACGTGAAGAATTGGAATTCGTGACACGCCGGTCAACTGATGTATCCAGAATTAGTTGAATGTTGGTTCTAGTTCCATGGTTAGAAGACTAGAAGAATCCTGGTTGCAGAGGTCGCCAGTTATTAACTCCTCTGTCTATGGCCTTGGATGGTTCGAGGTTGACGGGATTTCTGGTTAGGTGGCAGCAACAGATTTCTCAGTCGGAGTACCTGCTACCGTGTAGGGAATCGCATTAGTTTCTCTTATACTACTCTCTGATTTCTTCTTGTAGTGGATCAGAGGATCCTGTGAAACTTACTAAATTATCTAATCGTTCCTCGACTCTTCTTGTAGTGTATCGCAAAATTATTTTTTCTATTTTAAGACTAAGTTCGCTGAAGTTCTCTAAGTTCACGATATTTTCTTACTGTAGTTTACTGCTTCTAAAATGTTACAGGTACTGCTTCAGCCTCAGGTCAGATCGGAATAATCAGAATAATCAGAATCAAATTTGAAAAATTATACGAGTTTATATACACAAATTTTGGTGACATCATTATTATTTAATGTTGACCTGTTTGGCTTTTTATTCTCAATAGGCTGAATTTTTCTGCAAAATATTTGAAGATAAGGTACATTTTTTGGCTGTAACAGCGTCTAGACAGATAAGCAACATATTTGAAGATGAAGTAATATTTTTCTTTAAAACAGCACATTGACAGATCTGATGGTATCATGATTTGCCGAGTTAACTAAGAATGGAAACTGAAATATGCATTTTATTATGGATCAAAATTAAACATGCTTATGAGCCAAAATTAAATGCTTAAAATTTAAAATTAAGTTTTAAGCAAGACATAACTTCATCTCTTACAACTAAGAAAGAATGTATAAAGAAAATGAATATTGCAGAAGTTACCACGATTACATGATTAAGCTAAATCTAAAAAATGATTAAGTGATTTAAAAAAAAGAGATAATTCATCAATTATTCAGCAAAAATAAAATAGAAAGAAAACAAATTTTTTGGGCAAAACTTGTGTTTAAATACAGTTAGAGTGTCACGCAAGTTTGGACTTTATATGCAAAAATGAATACAAGACATTCATTATTCATTTTCACACACAAACACACACACACACACACACACACACATACATATATATATATATATATATATATATATACACAAAGTGTACATATATATTATATATATATATATATATATATATATATATATATATATATATACCGGGTGGACGAAAAAACCTGGACACTTTTGTTTTTCCTACAAATTTCAAACTAGTCAAGTTAATACACCCAAATTAGTACAAGATGTAGCCAATAGTATAGTTATCATGTGCTAAAAACTTCAATGGAAGTCATATAAAACTTACCCTATTGAAATCGATGTTTATTGGCCCCCCCCCATTTTCTTGAATTACGGCCAATACTCTCTTTTCCACTGATCTATGGATGAATTGATTTTGTCTTGGGACACCATAGGCCAAACAACCTCAATTCTTTGTCTAAGTGCTTTCATGTTTGAAAATGGTTCCCTGCGACCATGGTACACCAATGAGTTCAGCTCATTCTACACGAAGTAATCCACAGGATTTAAGTCAGGAGAATTTGGTGGTCATTCTTCACTTTTTATGAATTCAGAATGTTCGCCATCAAAAATTCTTGGGTTGCCTTGGATGAATGAGATGGTGCATTGACTTGAACAAAAATAAAATCTTCGTTCGGGTATAAGTCTTGGCATTCCGGTAAAAGTTCTCCGAGGTGTTCAATGTAATTTTGCGAGTTCATTTTTGTTTTCTGTGGATCAGTAAAGAATAATTTGGTTTTTCCATTGTAAGAAACACACAAGATACTATTAATTTCTTGGAAAATCGTGAAATTGGATGATAAAGACGGTCTGGCGGGATTTCCGATTTTGAAGTTAATGCATTGACTCAGTTGTTTTGTCGATTTGTTGATAGAGTTAATGTAAAGTCGGACTCATCTTGAAAAAACATGCGTTTAATGTCTGCTAAATTAATGTTCCTGTACAAAGAATTACACCTTCCTAACCGTTTTCCCATGGCTTCTTTTGTTATTCTGGGGCCATTCAATCTTTTAAAAGATCTGATTCCTTTACTTTTCATTATGGTTTGGACACTGCTGCGCGAAATATTTAAATTATTCGTCATTTTTCTCTGCGAAAGATAAGTACCAAGATTATTTTCCTGCAACAACGCATGCTCTTCAACGTACCTTTCGTTTTCTCGAGTCCGAGCAGTACGCGGACGACCGCTGCCAATTTTCTGTCAGTTGACCCTGATTGTCTAATTTTATTTATTACGTATTGTACTGTACTTCTTTTCCAATTTTTTCCCAGAAATTCCCTAATTCTTTTTCTAGCACTCCATCCCTTCTCGGCAAAACACGCCTTTATAACAGCTAAGTCTTCTTTACTTAAAACCATTACGATAGAATTTTGTGAAGCTGACTACGCCCTTGGATGTGTCAGATGTTCGCTACAAAGAAGCAGTTTGCGCATGCGCACCTAAGACAATGATAAGTGGCCACATGGCGAACTAGTAGGCTAGCAGTGTCAGATTTCTTTAAGAAGTGTTGGCTGATGGAGTTTTTTCTTATTTTTTTTCTTAAATTTTTTATAATTAAGAAACGGCTAAAGATAATTAACTGAGGTTTTCAGCACATGATAACCACACTATTCGCTACATCTTGTACTAATCTGGGTGCATTAGTTTAACTAGTTTGAAATTTGTAGGAAAAACAATAGTGTCCAGGTTTTTTTCGTCGACCCGGTATATAATATATATATATATATATATATATATAAAGCTCAAATTAGTATCTAAAAGTTAAATTAGGTTAAAAAAGGTAGAATAATATTAAATTTCTCTCTCTTTTGTACGAACTATATGTAAACACTCAAACGACAATTTTTTTGGAGTCCCTCCATGGAAACATTTATGGAACGTCATCTATGGGCGAAGTTTCTAAAAACAATTTGAATTTCAAATGAAGAGTGAAGATTTAAAAAATAAGTTTAAAAGAAATCTTAACATTTCCTTCAACTGTTTCTAGGCTTTGTATAGGGCAAAACTATATATAGAGAGGCATGTTGGTCATAAATTTCCTGCTTTCGACTACTGAACATATGATTTACATAAACTTTTATCATCTTTTTTGAAGGTTAAACTGTAAGGATTTATGCAAATTGAAATTTAAGACGATATATTTAATTCGTGATAACGTTTCTTACTTTCTTCTCGTATAAATGTAAAAATACGTATACACATACTGAGTGTGTTTTAAAGGGACTGGCAAAAGAAATAGGAAACAGTTTATTCGAATAAAAACATTAAAATTTACTTGAAATTAATCAAAAAGATTGAATTTTTTATTTATTGAATTTTTTATTATTAATTTATTTAAATATTTAGCTTTGTAGGTAACACCGTTTCCGTACAGGCGAAGTAACTGAGGTTGCAGGTGAGTTTTTTTTTGTGTGTGTGTGTGTGTGTGTGTGTGTTTCCCCTATAAGCGAAGTGAAGACACTGAGGTCGGGGTTTCGAATCCCGATGGTGCTCTTAATAATAATAATATGGGAGTTTAATTGGCCTGAGCGGCGTGATGGTTTCTGGTTCTTCTGAATGATTATTATTGCGTGTTTTTGTGACGATGGACAAACTTCTTCCCCAAAATGTTTTTCGGTTTTTAATATTTTTATGGAATTTTATTTGTTGGAAAACTTTCAGTTGAATGTCAATTTTTTTGTATACAATAATTTTATCTTTTTTATTTCATTTATTTATTTATTCGTTATTATTATTATTATTAGTAGTAGTAGTAGTTGTAGAGTAGTAGTAGTTGTAGCAGTAGTAGTAATATTTGTATAGAAAATTAAAGTTGAAAATTGATGGTACCGTAAATATTTTTCTTTTCGTACAATTTCTTTATAAAATTAGACATAACAAGTTTCATTCTTTAACAATATATAGTGAATGGTTAAGTGGAAAAATGGATAAATATATAGTTGTTGTATTTGTATATATTTGAATGTATCGTGGCACTTCACATTTTTACTCTTCCGAAAATACAAGTATTTCGAAATAAAAGGAAAATTGAATTCTAGGAATTCTGCTTATTTTTCTACAATTTCATTATATATACTATATATATATATATATATATATATATATATATATATATATATATATATATATATATAATTTGCGAGAGTTTCCAATAATTTTATAACGAGTTGCAGCTTAATTTAATCAAAATTACAGAATTACTGTTAAAAGTTGTGAGTAATAATAAATTAATGTTCTTATATTCTCTTCGCTACTTTGTTAACTAAACTTTAAATTTAATTTTAAAAGTTTTCCCAAAAGGTAAACAATACGAGAAATGTAATATAAATAATCATCTTTACATGAAAATAAATCAACCCCATATATATATATATATATATATATATATATATATATATATATATATATATATCGGGTGTCCCCAGAAAAGTAGCCACCTCTTTTCCAAGGGTAACGAAATGAAGCATAACTATTAAACCCTTTATATTGTCCTTTAAATGAGTGTAGAGTAGTTTATTTACATCGAATTAGTAATTTCTTTTTAAATTTAAATTGAACAATAGTTGTTAAAACATAAAGTTGATAAGGAGGATAATTAGAGATTTAGCTGCATATTAAACATTGAACATTGTAACCCTCTTTAATATTCAACAATTACACTGGTCAACACTCATTTTATTGCCAATCATATTAGAGTGATTTTGGGTTAACTTTGTGGTGCTGATTCCGAATATGACATCGGTTTTGCTAGATTGGCTCTAATTTATAAGATAATTGGTACCCCATTGAAACACGTAAAAATGCAAAAAAATTAATGTTCAGGCGGAGCCTACTTACTGGTTGGGTGGCCGATGACTTATATACGGAGGGGGAATATTCTAAAATGATCGCGGAGTAAACACTAAGAATATTCGCGTGTCTCACCATCTAGAATGTTCCGGTAGTTTCCCATATGCACGCGTTATGGTTACGTTTCCTATTAATTGAGGGTATTCATTATCTCAAGAACTAGAGCCAAATCGGAAAAACTACTTTCATTTTGGAATTCAGCAACCCCAAAATACCCTAAATTCGTACGAATTTCCTTGGCAACGAAAAAAAATTTTTTTTTGTTGAGCTGTGTTATCTTTGTTGTCAACTTTATTTTTTAAAACCTATTATTCAAGTTGAAAGTTTCATTTATTTATGTTTGAATTGCTGAAATCTCCATTTTAGGAAATTTTAATGTTCACCACCACCTTACCTTTCGCTTTCCTCCCATTTCACTAACATCCCTGATGAACTGGCTGCAATTTTTCTATCGTAAATGACCTTGAGCAGATTGTACGTACACACCCTACTCGTATCCCCGATCGCTTTTGCAATAATCCTAATATTCTGGATTTATTTATTTCCGTTCATCCTTCTCCTTACTCTGTCAAACGTTTTTCTCCATTAAGCTGCTCTGACTACGGTCTTATATCTGTTTCCTGCCCTACTTCTCCAATTCCGCCTTTGCATCCTCCCAAGAGGAGGCGCCTTTGGGACATCGGCACCACTGATTGGGAGGCCCTTAGGCAATATCTCTGTGATTTCCCATACAATGATTACTGTTTCCGTGGCCGGGACCCTTCCGAGTGTGCTGAGCGCACTACGGAGGTGATTCTCTCGGACATGGAGGCTTACACTCCATATTCTATTCCTACTACTAATACAAAAAACCTTAGTTTAACTTTACTTGTTCTAATGCTATCCGGAACAGAGAGGAGTTTTTCAGAAGGTACCGTCGCCATCCAACTACTGGCTTTCACTCGGCTTATATTTCTGCCCGGATTCGTGCAAAACTGTTCTTCGACTCGCCAAAAATTCCTTCATCCGACAAAAATGTGAAAAGCTATCCGACTCTAATTCTTCTCGCTCCTTCTGTCATCTAGCTGAGAATTTCTTCAACAACTTTACTTCCTCTTCTTTCCCTCCTCTTTTCCTTTCCGACGGCTCAGTTGCAGTCTCTTCTCCTGATAAAGCTGAACTCTTCGTTCAAACTTTCGCTTAACCTCAACTCTGGACGATTCCGGTGCTGCTCCTTCATCTCCTCCTCCCTCTGACCTTATTATGTCTGAAATTAGAATCTCTTCCAACGATGTTTTTTCTACCCAATCTGGGCTCAACTCTAGGAAGGCGTACAGTCCTGATGGTGTTCCTCCTGTTGTTTATAAGAACTGTGCTTCTGTGCTGACACCGTGCCTAGGCAAACTCTTTCGTCTTTGCCTCTCATTTGGTACTTTTCCTTCCTGCTGGAAGTTCGCTTTCATTCAGCTTGTCCCAAAGGAGGGTGAACGCTCTCAACCCTCGAACTATTGTCCATTTGCTTTGATTTCTTGCCTTTCCAAAGTTTTTTTCATCTACCCTTAATAGGAAGATTCTTAAACACCTCTGTGATCCCAATCTTCTTTCAGATCGCAGTATAGGTTCTGCAAGGGACGCTCTACTGACGATCTTCTTACATATCTCTTTGACACTTGGTCATCCTCCTTTCGGGATTTCGGTGAAATTTTTGCTCTTGCGCTTGACATATCGAAAGCTTTTGATAGAGTCTGCCACAAATCTTTAATTTGGCGGAAATTGGCGTTTCCTTTTCTCGTGACCTTTCCTGGAAAGATCACATATACTCTCTTTCCAAAACAGCTTCTAAAAGGTTAGGTGTTATTGTACCGCCTCCGCAGTTTCTTCACCCCCGCTCAGTTGCTGTTTCTGTATAAGGGTCTTGACCGCACGTGTATGGAGTACGCTTCTCATGTGTGGGGTGACCGAACCCACACAGCTTTAAAGGCTTTTCATCTCATCAATTCCCAGCCTCTTATTGACTGTCTTCAATCCCTCTCTCTTCGCTGCAAAGTTGCCTCACTCTCTCTTTACTATCGCTATTAGAACGGACTTCTGAACTCTCTAACTGTATGCCTCCTTCTTTACGGAGAGCAGGCAGTACCAGACTTTCTACACATTCACATTCCTTTTCTATCCAACTCTCTAACGCAAGGTTTAATCGGTATTTTCTATCTTCCATTTACTCAACTGGTCAACTCTGGAACATTCTTCCTCAATCCATCTTCATCCCTGTCTATCACCTTCAATCTTTCCAGCGCGGAGTGTGCAGGCATCTCGAAAACCCTGGATCTTGATTTTGGCTCTCTTCTACTTGTATAGAGGGGTGGGGGAAGTTTTTGCAAGGATTTGTCTCTGGCTCCTCCTTCCTGCATAAAAAAATGTATAACGAACTGAAAATGAAGATGAAAATGAGAATGAAAGGGTTTACTGGCAGACTATAGTCCATTGACAAATATTATTAATACAATGACAGTTCATATATTAAGGATAGAAATATATACAGTTGATTAGAAATAATACAGTAATGTCAAAGTTAAGTAGAACTACAGACAGACATTTGGGTACCAAGAATTCCATAGTTTAGAGGATAAAGGGCAGGACTCATGGATAGCTTGGATAATCGGGTTGGTTGATTTTTTAATTCTTTGCATCTGACTGTATTGAACACGTCTTGTTACTTCGGGGAAGTCGGGACATTGCGAGTAGCAAACAATTACAAAGCTGAGCATCTCGGGGGTAATTTATGTAAGAGTCTAAAAGATCTGTTGTACAGCAAATTTAGGGTTCTGCCAGAACCTTTTTTAGAATTCACCCAGAGTTGCTCTCCGTCAATATTACTGCAGAAAGTATGAAAGAGAGCGTCTTTAGCTGCACTTGTACAGAACCGAAAGTTCCTTATAATCATATTCGCTTTACTGTAGCACAAAGGCTTCGAGATTGTTTTCATCACTCAAGAAGCTTGTAATAGTTTGACCTAAATACTTAAACTCTTGTACTTCCTCAATGACTTCACCTTTCATTTAAAACCTAATACAGCAATCCCTCGATTAGTGCGGTTAATGCTTGTTTGGAAAGTGCCGCACTAATCGAAATCGCAATAATTGAAAACAGTATTCAATACAAAATAGGGTAATTGATTCTAAGATTTTCAAAATATGTACTAAATTTTTAAAAATGCCTTTTTTAAAACTATTTTTCATTGTAATATGACTGCAAAGGATAACAATAATGTTTTCATTAGTCAAAAGTTTATTTGAAACAAAAGCATATGCATAAAAAAGGTGGGAAAAATTACGTAATTTATTTTTTGGAAAAATATTTCAAAGCGAAGTTTGAACCGTGTTATTTTTCTTCTTTTCCTCATACATTTTTCTGTAGCAGCTAATATCTTTCTCCAGGTTTCGGCGGACTTGCATGCTTCGTTCAATGTTGGGATCACCATCCATAATTTGCTGCTTTAAAGTTTCAAGAGTGCGAAACATTTCGTCGAATTCTTTTAAAGTGAACTCCTTCGATGGTTCATTTTCATCTGCTTTTACAATTGTCCTCTTCTTCAAATGCACGCTGTTGTTCTAAATTAATAAGGTCATTATTACTGAGTTCTTCTGAATGAGATTCAAGCAATTCACGAACATTTGCAGTGTCAACACTGATTTCCCGCGCTTGTGCGTGCGTCGTTTGAAAATTTTAGTTTACATACAGTACTGTACTCTAAGCAGAAAACTGCACTAATTTGAATGTGGACCGTATTATCTGAAATGTAGTGTCAAATTATAAAGCGCACTAACTCGAAAATCGCATTAATCGAAACCGCACTAAGCGAGGGATTGCTGTATCAGCTGGCTGATTACAGCTTTTAGGATGAAATTGCATAACCTTAGTTTTTGTAACATTAAAAAGAATATCATGTTTCTGCGAATAAACTTCGCAGACTTTTAGTAGCCGATCCAAACATTTAACAGAGGGACTTATTAACACCATATCATCGGCATAAGCTAAGTTATTTATCCTTGTGTTATCTATACAACATCCCACTGTTGCCTCATTAAGTGACGCAATTAATCCGTCAATATACGCATGAAACAACATAGGGGAGAGGAAGGAGCCTTGTCTCACCCCGCAAGAGGAACCAAAATTTTCGGATAGTACAATGTCCCACCTAACGGTAAAAGATTGGTGGGAATACCAAAATTTCAATGAGTTTAATATGTACAGTGCTTACAAAAGTCTCACGCCTCTGTCTCGTCCCAAGCTAGTCTGTTAGGTATAAAATGGGCGGTCCTTATGGCAGCGGAGGTGTGTTCGGATTGGTGCACATAATTGCTCTAACCCAATCAATGACGTCCACATCTATCTTTGTGTTGATCACTCTATCTATTTATATATAGAGACATACTCTATATAGATATATATAGAGTATGCAGGGGATAACGTGTCTCAGTCCCAGCTATGGTAGTTGTCTTATAATTAACAGTCCCAAGAGCAAGTTACGTTAACACCTCCACGTAAACTACCCTAGACTAAAATAACATACGTGAAGCCCTTACCCACAAACCATTTAAAAGGTGTGATTTAAAAGCTCTCCCTCTCTCTCCCTCTCTCTCTCTCTCTCTCTCTCTCTGATCACACCGCATCCCATCAGAGGTCTTCAGCAGGGACATCGGCAATGTATCCATATAACGTTAATAATAACTGAAACTCGGGGAAAATATACTCTGCCTTCCGCTCTACCCCAAATCCTTTTCTCTTAGTGACCTCTCAATACAAACTAATCTATCATATTTTGCGACTTTTTAACTCTGGTAGGATTCAATTCCATTCCTATAGTGTAAGAGATACTTAAATTCATGTGTGTATTATGCCATATGATGTGCGTAATAAATAATCATTTTTAAATAGTTGGAGCGTTCAAGGTCATCTGTAATAATCTATAGACTACCCCCAAGCCCACTCTCAACACTTAGATTCCCCTAAGACACAGGCGTCTTCAAGTAACATGAATGCGTAGAGATCTAAGGTGTTAGATTCCATATTATATAATTCATGTGCTAGGTTTAAGAACGCTGGCATTGAAGGATGGAAGGAAGGGACAGTAAAAGCGATAATAGGTTTAATGAAGGAAGTGCAATGAGGATGGAGGTAAGCGTTGCTATGTCGAAGGAAACGAGGTTGGGTGGGGAATTACGAAGGGAGGAGGAAAGGGAGAGAGGGGACTAAAATGAACGCGGGGATGGGTTAAGGGAGAGGAGAGAAATTCAGATGAAATGCTAAACGCAAACTCAAATATTTATTTTAATGCCCTAGAACTTGAAAGACAAGGAGCAAAATACCTTAAACTAACAATGAATTGACAGAAACAGAAGAGTCTGGTCTTAGACGCACTGATAGGTTTAACGTATGTGGCTAGAGGCCGCCACTCAGAATTACCACTACTACCTAAGTCATAATAAGGTTATTTACTATGACAAAGTAGTCATGAGTAGTTATGGAAATAAAATATGATTATACTGTTGATGGCTGACTATATTCAGTTGGGATATAAACTATTGCTGACAATCTTTGAATCCTTGGTTTTTAAGACGAATTTTTTATGCATATGTTCAACAAAATAGGAAATTGGCTGATTATTATTACCATTCGAAGGGTTGGTACCCTTCACAACCGAAATCAATTTCAGAAGGGGTGCATGGTATCCTCATTTCCTTTATCGTCCCAGCACGCTTCACATAAGCCATTTACACAAAGATGGAAAGGCCGTCTGTGCACCACGAGATGACCCAGGCAATGCTGAGAGCAATGGTGACATTGCATGAATATGATGTGCTAATAAGAGAAATATCAAGACGACTAGACGTTCATCGAAGCACTGTGGAACGGTGGATTCATCGATATGAAGCAGAAAACTCAATCGCTACTTTGCCGAGGTCTGGTCCTCCGCATTCAACATCTCAAGAGGAAGATGCTGCGATTGTTAATCATGCCAGAGAGCATCCGTTTGTTCCAGCGACGGATATTTACAGAGACCTGAACCTTCGTTGTAGAGCAAATACAGTGAACAACAGGCTTCACGAGGCAGGGTATTTTTCTCGCCGTCCAGCTATAAAACCTGCATTGACGATTGAGCATAAAGAGGCGCGGATGGGATTTGCCTTGCAATACTTGCCGCAGTAGGAAGAATTCTGGAGAAAAGTTGTGTACTGTGACGAAAAAACATTTTCAACAGATAGTTATGGTTCCCTGCATTGTTGGAGGCAGCGCGGAAAACGCTATGAAGAAGGAAATGTTTTCCCGAGCAAACGTAGTGGTCACATCAATCTCGGTGTGTGGGGCTGGATGTCTGGCTATGGTGTCGGAGAATTGACTCAAGTAGATGGACGCTTTACTGGACAGCAATATTGCCAGATACTGGAAGAGGTGCTGCTACCCAGTGTTCGTGCGTATCTGGTTCCAGCACCGGAAGCATTTTACTTAATGGAAGAGAGCAGTCCCATTCATAGGAGTAACGTTGTGAGAGCGTGGTACGAAGATCACCCAGAGATTATTAATCTAATTCTGCTGATTTGAATCCGATTGAAAACCTTTGGGCAATAATGATTAACGAATGGGAGCAACGAAATGAAAGAACATTTGAAGCACTTTTAGCTCACACGAGGAACAGTTGGGAGAGCTTACGCCGAACACCAAACATTCCCTACAATCTGGCCTCTTCTATGCCGCAACGATTGCAAGAAATTATTGATGCTGGAGGAAGCTATACGAAATACTGATGTTAAAGCAATGACGTAAATGTGTATCGAATATATATTTATGTTAATATAGAATTTTATTATATTTTTATGTTTGACATCTATAAAAGTATATATTGTAACCATGAAAGAACTTTACTTATCCTTAATTAGAATCTTTTCTTGCAATGTCTACGCTCGTGGAGATGAAAATAGGGTGATCCAGAGAAATGGGACCCAAAACAAACCCCTGTAACTCTTAAAGTATGTCCCTTTATAAAATCATACGCATCATTCGAAAGAGGATAGTTACAAGTTTGTACAGGATTGTATAGGTTTTGAAAATACAAGACAAGATAAGATACAAAACAAAATAAAAGTGTTAGTTAAAACTAACCCTTCAAGATGACTGCATGGACTGTGGAACAGCTGCGTTTCATAACTGAGCAATATTATGAGCATGGAAGAAATGTAGTTTCAGCTCAAAGATCTTTCAAGACAAATTTTCAGATGTCAAAATCACCTTCTAAGAGCTGAAACTACACTTCTTCCATGCTCATAATATTGCTCAGTTATGAAACGCAGCTGTTCCACAGTCCATGCAGTCATCTTGAAGGGTTAGTTTTAACTAACACTTTTATTTTGTTTTGTATCTTATCTTGTCTTGTATTTTCAAAACCTATACAATCCTGTACAAACTTGTAACTATCCTCTTTCGAATGATGCGTATGATTTTATAAAAGGACTTATACTTTAAGAGTTACAGGGGTTTCTTTTGGGTCCCATTTCTCTGGATCACCCTTTATATGCATTGTTGAAACAAACTATGAAAAGGTAATAGTTTCAGGAAAAAAATAAAAACTGGCAACATCGAGGTCATCACATGTTTATGAGAATTGTCATATGATATGCTACCAATAAACTCTTATATACTACATACAGTATACTATATTACGTAATAATTACGATAAACAAATCAAATGCAAATTTCTCTGATTCACGGCCCACCAGTCTTGCTTTAGACTAATGACTTTCATAAGATGGAATAGGTTTAACATAGTTCCGCTTAATAGGTTACCACTTAAAACAATGGATAAACTATCTATTAGTGAGACGACCATGACTTCCTCGAAATGCGAGCGCGTGAGAGGTTCACTGAGGAATTTGGTCATTAAATTCTTCACGTAGGATATGTATCACAAACAACAATATTGACAACAATTCCTAACAATTACTTAATATCAATAATTGCATTTGAGCAAATAATTTAGACCTGCGTCAAAATAACAGGTATCATGCCACGATTTGGGATATTTGCCGAATTAGTCGTTCTCTATAGTTTACAGTATATATTGAGACGGTATAATGTAATGCCCAGCTAATATTATGATGACTAGGATTGCTCCATAACCATCCCAACATCCCGAAACTTGGCCATTTTGCTTCTTAATCATTTGTATTTTAAACTCTAAAATGTAGCAGAAGTGACCTAATAATGGACGTCATTGATTGGGTTAGAGCAGTTATGTGCACCAATCCGAACACTCCGCTGCCATAAGGACCGCCCATTTTATACCTAACAGACTAGCTTGGGACGAGACAGAGGCGTGAGACTTCTTGTAGGCACTGTACATTAGGGTGGATCACTTTTCACTTTTTTAAAAAGTTATAGCTGGTCAAAGTTTTTCCCATGACTTGGTTCAGTGGAAGTACACTGACACCATTTTTACCAAAATCGATCAATATTTAGGGGTCGCGCATCGACCTTGAAAATTTCAATTTTGGAAATTTGGCCAAATTGACAATTTTTTACTGAATAAAGATAAATCATCAAATGACCATATTTTCTGAATCCTCTCAGTGAAAGAAATCCTCTCAGATACTTACCAAGTTGATCGGACAAGTGGTTTAGAAGTTACACTCACCTAGAAATAACATTAAAATTTAAAATATCGTATTTGTCCCCCGTTATGGACGTAATCATAGCATCAGTAGCTGGCGCATCCTAAAATCCCAATTACACACACACGCTATGTCTATGACCAATATTTTTACTAATCACAGTTTGCTTTTTACAGATCAACTGTGTCAATTGATTCTTGTTTGATAAGTCTAGACTTTAGTACAATGGATAAACTGTTAACAACCAGGAGTGGGAAGACTCTGAAAGTTACTTATTCTGGAAAAGAGAAAGCAGCAACAACAGCACCACCTTCTCTAAGGTCAGCCACGGACGTCTTCTTAATTGGTCAGCCATCTTCCTCGATCGGTGGTGCCAAATTGCCAACCACCCATCAAGTTCTCCAGTACTTCTTCTATGCCAAGCAGGAAACTACTGACAGGAAGGCCGCCGTAAAAGACACGGTGGCCAATGTTCTGGCATTTTGGAACATGGCACGTATAAAGACGATCACGAGGCGTAACTGCGAAAGAAAACTGGAGTTACTGTGGGAAGAGTGGCGCTCGCTGCAGAAGAGCAAGATGAGAGACAGTGACGCGGGAAAAGGCAGGGAGAAGTTTTCAGAAAATCTGAACAAGCTCTGGGACATCGGAGCTCCCGATGCTATTGAAGAGATACAGAAAAGTCGACTGCCTCAGACAACAACAAACAAGAAGATATTAAATTTTATGAGGATCAACGGGGCCTGCGCCAGGCAACAATGAGTGGGAATGATAAAGTGTTCGTTGTCAAGAGAAAACGGCAACTCTCAAGACAACAATCTCGTGATGAGCCAGGCACCTCAAAAACGAAATTAGGAACCGAAGCTGAGAGCGACGATGAATCTATAGAAAGCAGATCATCGAGCAACTCCGAATCACAGCTAGAACCACCATACCGACAGCCGAGAGAATCAACTGTATCAATCAGCCTTCCTCACCGCATCCTCAATGCACCGGCTGTTATTGAAGTGGCTGATCGCTTCCGGATGTCCAATAATCAGGTGTGTATATATCAGTAATGATCTTTCCTTGACAAAGATATAATAGACGTAACGACGGAAAATTTAGTGATTATTTTGTCACATAAAAACCATACGCATCCTTGTCAATTTCCTTTCAATTTCGCACATAGGTGGCAAGTGTCGTGGCGGCAGTCCTACGTTCGGCAGATCCGCCCGCAGACCTGGACAAATTCAGTATCTCGAAGGACACGTCTCGCCGTGGAAGAGTGGCACATCGTTGTGAAGTGTCGACAGCTGTGCAGAAATCCTTCGTATCTCCGAGGCATGCTGTCGTCCACTGGGACGGTAAAGTAATCAAGGTCAGTTTTGCCCTCACCGTGGACGACAGTGAATTAACATGTTCCAGTGACGACAGTGGATTGACATATTCCAGTGGACGATAATGGATTGGCATACGTTTCAGGACTCTCTTGGATCATTGGAGCACCGCCAGGCGATTCTCATCTCCGGAGCTCCCCAATGCACAGAAGGAAAGTTGCTGGCCGTTCCGACTGTTGCTGACGGCACCGGTCTGTCCCAGGCCCAGGCGACCTTTCGTGCTCTCAAAGACTGGGGATGCGAGAACAACGTGATTGGACTGTGCTTCGACACAACTTCCTCCAATACGGGGAGGGTGCAGGGTGCGGTGGTCCGGCTGGAGAACATGCTTGGTAAACCGCTCTTCCAGCTGGGCTGTCGCCATCACGTTATGGAGCTCATCGTGGGGGCAGTGGTCATCACCGCGTTTGGAAGAACCACAGCACCAACTGAACCTTTGTTCCAGTATCTGAGGAGAAGGTGAATTTCAAGTCTAAGGCGCATTTGTTTTCTCCAATGATTTTTTGCCTTCAGAGCAATTGAGATATCAGCGTCCTTCTACTAATGATGTTAATAGCAGTCGAAAAGGGAAACTTCAGTCGTTTTCATGCAATATTTTCATAACCCCTTTCAGGTGGGACAAGCTCGACCTCTCGACTTATCGCGAGCTGGAGATCGAGCATTTGGCGGAGGTGACGTGGCTGATGGAGCTCCGAGATGAGGCAGTCAAGTTCCTCGGCACCGCTTCTGGTCTTGTCAGAGAAGACTACCGAGAAGTGGCGGAGATTACACTCCTGGTACTCGGGGCCCAGCCACGTCGTGGCACACACTTCATGCGCCCAGGAGCCTACCATCATGCGAGGTGGATGGCCAAGGTTGGTATTTTGAATTAGAAGTTAAATATTGTATTGCCTTCTGCAAACAGCCATTTGAAGTCCCTACCAGAAAAAAATAAGATAAATAATTTACCATTAAACAAACTTATATGGAGTGGTATCGGTATTTATACATCACAGTGCGTATTCGTTTCAGATCATCTACTACACGAAGCTCCTGATGTTCAGCGGTCAGCTGGAGTTCGACGACGAGCTGGTACAGAAACTTCAGAGAGTGGTACTATTTACTGCACTCCTCTACGCACCTGCCTGGCTGGCGGCTCCTGTCGCAGCTGATGCCCCGCTGAATGACCTTGTGTTGTACCAGCGTCTTCTGCAGTACAGGGCTGTGGATCGCGAGATTGCAGAGGCTTCACTGGCAGTGATCAGGCGGCACTTGTGGTATCTGAGGCCTCAGACCGTCGTTTTCGCCCTCTGCAGTGACAAAGTGGAAGACACTGTGAAGCACGAGATGGCAAAGAAGCTGTGCCGCCTCGCTGTGCCCGAGGACTTCACGTATGACAACGTCTCGGTTGATGACACGACGCGCCTTCCGGACCTGATCGATGAGTCATCGTGGTTCGTGTTCACAGGCCTGCAGGTGTGCGCGTCTACGTGGCTCACTCTGCCGGTGAATAAGTGGGATCAAGATAAGAACTACTGTGATCTGAAGAATGTCATCTCGCATCTGAAAGTTACCAACGACGTGGCAGAGAGAGGGATAAAACTGATAGAAGATTACGCGAACACTGTCACAAAAGACGAGTCACAGCTGCAGGGTCTTCTTCAGCTCGTGGAAAAGAGCCGGAAAGAACTCGGTGACTTCAAGAAGTCGTCACTTGCCAAGATGACGTAGCGCAGAGGGAAAGGGAGTTAGCAGAGAGAGTACATGGCGCACGCCTTAAGATGACGTGTGTTCTAACCACGATTCATACAGTTTTTGAACCTAGTTAGGGGCACCGGAGTAAGTGCCTTTAGTGATATCGGTAAACCGTTTTAATACAAAATACATTTGATCTTTCCTTATTCGTTTTATCTTATCCTAAAAAGCAGACAATGGCAGACAGCATATGGAGGTACGGGGACAAATACGGTATTCTAACTTCTAAACCACTTGTCCTATCAACTTGGTAAGTATCTGAGAGGATTTTTTTCACTGAGAGGATTCAGAAAATATGGTCATTTGATGATTTATCTTTATTCAGTAAAAAATTGTCAATTTGGACAAATTTCCAAAATTGAAAGTTTCAAGGTCGATGCGCGACCCCTAAATATTGATCGATTTTGGTAAAAATGGTGTTAGTGTACTTCCACTGAACCAAATCATGGGAAAAACTTTGACCAGCTATAATTTTTTAAAAAAAGTGAAAAGTGATCCACCCTACTGTACATAGGAACCTTCCTGTCTTCTAGTTTTTTAAATAAAATATTGTGGTTCACTCTAGTAGGATGGGCGCAAAAAGGGAGAGTGCAGCAATGGTGCAATGCAATTGCAAATGTTTAGTAATGTTGCAAGATGTTGCAAATGGGTTATGCAATGCAGGGGGTAGGGGGTTATGCAATGAAGGGGAGGGGTTATGCAGCATCAATGTTGCAAGGCGTATGCAACATCAATGCTGGAAAGGGGGGAAGGGTTATGCAACAATTCAATGCTGCCAAGGGGAGAGGGGAGGGAGCTTCGGGGGAGAAGGGAGGATGACCTCCCCTCAAACTGGTAGCCTTAACCTAAGAGAGGAAGAGAAAGGAGGAGGTATTTGGGGGAGAAGGTGGGATGTCCTCGCACCCTAAAGGGAAACCTAACATAAGCCTTAACCTAAGAAGAAAGAGGTGTTCGCCTGGCTGGAGCCAGACGCATTATGAGCCTCCAGGGGCCAAGCAGTTGTTATATAGAGGATCGTGAGTTGTCAGATATCACTTATTTATATATGGAGGCGGTTACCAGATATCACATTTATTTTAATTTTTATTTAGATGAGTTGCCAAATAATGTTTTTATTTATATATGAAGGGATTACCCTTTACCACCATTTATTTTAATTTTATTTACATGAGTTTGCAAATAGTGTTTTTAATTGTTCAGGTATACCTTATTAGGTTGAGTTGCCACATAATGTTTTTATTTATATATGGACGGGTTACCAGATACCGCCATTTAATTTAACTACTTATTTATTAAAGGCAAGATTGATTTTCTCCTTAATTTTGTTGAGCAAGAGAACTAATTATTTAACCCTCAAACTCCCAACGGGGTCCATATGGACCCCAGTAGGTCTTTATGAAGCTGCAGATTTTTAAATAATTTACTGAAGAGCCTGTGGTTCCATGACTTTGTATGTTTTATTGAGTTGTTTTGACATAGTATGTATTAATAAAATGCATTTGTTTTTTATTACAAAACATTAGTATATAACAGTTATTACCATGGGGGTCCATATGTAACCCTACCTAATTATATATATATATATATATATATATATTACTTTTGAAAGATGATGCAATATTGGACTGAAATTTCGTCATAATGTTACGCAATCAGGAAGGTGAGCGAGTATACAAAGAAAGGTAGGTTGCACTTACTATGAATGAATTTGAACGTTTTTTAGGTCTTCTAATACTAACTGGTGTTTATAGATCAAATAATGAGCCAATCTGTGAGCTATGGAGTACAAATAATGGCCGACCAGTATTCTCCAAAACCATGTCGAGAAACAAGTTTCAAATGTTGTTAATGGTTTTACGATTTGATGATGCGTCGAGACGACGTCAGCAAAGGTCCACTGATAAAATGTGTCCTATTAGACAGGTATTTCAAGAATGGGTAGATAATTTACAAATGTGTTATATTCCTTGTGACAATCTTACAATTGATGAGCAATTGGTTACATTTCGGGGAAGATGTCCTTTCAGACAATATATTCCCAGTAAACCGGGAAAATATGGTTTGAAATTTTGGCTTTGCTGTGACAGCCCAACACCTTACGTTTCTAACATTCAATTATATACTGGCAGAGAGGTAGGTCAAGAGAGGGACCAGAATCAAGGAGCAAGAGTAGTGATGGACATGGTGAAAGAGTGGAAAAAAGTGGTCGAAATGTAACATGTGATAACTTTTCACTTCATTAGATTTAGGGAAAAAATTGAAAGCAAATGGACTTAATATTATTAGGAACCATAAGAAAGAATAGGAAGGAAATTCCAACTCAACTTCTCACAACCAAAGGACGCCAAACATATTCATCTATGTTTGCTTTCCACACCGATGGAACTTTAGTCTCATACACACCAAAAAAGGGAAAAGTTGTAACATTGCTTAGCACCATTAACGACCAGCCCAAGATTGATACAACACGTAATGACAAAAAGCCCATTATGATTTTGATTACAATCGGACCAAAGGTGGTGTTGACACAGCTGACCAAATGGTCCGGAAGTATTTAACCAAGCGAAAATGCAGAAGATGGCCCATGGTGGTATTTTATAACATGCTTGATATTAGCGCCCTAAATATCTTCATCATTTGGATGCATGTAAATAAAAATTACAAAAATGGAAAAAGTAACAAAAGGCGACTTTTTCTAGTTGAACTAGGTAATCAGCTAATAAGTAGTGAAACTCAAGTAGCACTACAATGTCCTCCTTCCAATGCAGGAAATGAATATGATACACCAAATCCTAGTACTTCAGTAGACTCAAGGAAACGGGGACGATGCACGTTTTGTCCACGAACTAGTGATAAAAAAACTCTGGACAAGTGCGTAAAGTGTCAGAAGTTATAATGTTATAATGTTATAATGTTTCAGATCAACAAAGACCCTAGGATCCACTCATGGCTGGTCTACCTAACTGTGTTCGTAATTGTGTATTGTGCATGTCCTCCGTGGTGGCGGAGGGGACCTACAATTTTACGTGGGTTCCGAACCACAAGGAACATAAGAACAAAGAAATTTTTATAGTGGGCACAGTAGGGGCCACGTCGGCCCATCGAGGCGGTTCCACTATGTAAAAACTGCCTGTACATTGGCAACAACCAATTTTTACAAAACTAAATAATTATCAATTTAAAACTAATTAATTATCAATTTAAAACTAAAGATTGAATCTCTGGATCCAGAGGATCAAGTCATAATAGACTACTATCCACAAATATGTTACACTCTATATCTATTTATAACCGACATGCAAATATATCAGATCCAAAGAATCCAGTCAATTTCATTACGGTATCCATCAATACCAGTACCTTGCCAACAAAAAATAAGTCACGGTCCATATCAATTGCGGACCAAGTCACAATTTACAACCATATACATTACAATATATATACTTAGGAGGAAAAGTGTAGGTGTGGCTGTAAAGACTGTACAGTAATGTAGAAATGTGTGTGCACCCATTTTGGGTCTCCCATTTAAAGGTGTTTGTGGGGCAAGTGAAGATCATGAGTTTTTCAATACCTCACAGTACTATGGGGGGGCACCGCTCGGCAGAGGAATCTCTTTAAATGGGGTGTGTAAAGACAGAGAGTATCCCCTATCCCAAGATGCTGCCTCCCTATTTCCCACAACACTTGTAAAACTATGTTTTCTTAAATTTGTTCTACATATTGGCTTAAATAATTTCATACTATGAACTCTAGTCTGGTTATTGTGATCTTTAATGAAAAGAGAATCAAAATCTATCTTATCCACCCTTAATTTTACTAGCTTAAACTATACCCAATCTATCAACATATGCGTCTAATCGATTTTTAAACATGTTTATAGAGGTGCTACTAATTACTTCTACCGGCAAACTATTCCAGCAATTTACTATTCTATGCGTAAAAAAGTTTTTGGCACCTGCAGTCTCGAACCTTCTACTTGTCAACTTACACCCGTTATTTCTAGTCCTATTATATTGAAATATTTCGAAAAAGCTATCTCTATCTACGTTATCGAACCCATTCATAATTTTGAAAACCTGGATTAGATCACCCCTTAGCCTCCTAGTCTCGAGTGTAGTCAATTTTAACTGTTTAAACCTATCCTCATACGACATTGACCTAAGCGACGGAATCATCTTAGCTGCTCGTCTTTGAACTCTTTCGATTTTGTCTATATCTTTGCGCATATGCGAATTCCAAAATTGGATCGAGTACTCCAAATGGAGTCTAACTAATGATTTATAAAGAGGAACTGTAATATCGCACGATTTGTACTCAAAATTCCGAGCTATAAAACCTAACACTTTGTTCGCTTTACTGACCGCTGCTGTACTTTGTTTCGCTACTTTTAAATCACAAGTGACTATAACTCCTAAATCTTTTTCCTTCTCTACGCTTATCAACTCTTTCTCTGACATGTACTATGCGCAAAATTACCGTTACGTGAACCTATATGTAAAATTTTGCACTTATCGACGTTAAATCTCATTTGCCATGTGACTGACCAATCAACGATTTTATTTAGATCTTTCTGAATTTTACCTCTATCTTCGTCATTAATCGCCCTACCTCGCAGCTTCGTGTCATCTGCAAACTTTGAAACTGTACTGACTAGGCCGACATCTAAATCGTTAATATATATAAGAAAAAGCAAGGGGCCAAATACAGAACCCTGAGGAACGTTTTCTACCCAATTTATTACTACACCCCTGATTCCATGAGCTTTAGTTTTCTCAATGAGTCTTTTGTGCGGTACGGTGTCAAACACTTTTTGAAAATCTAAATACACAATATCAACCGCCCTATGACTATCGTAAACGTCAACCACGTTTTGAAAAATTCTAAAAGATTAGTTAAGCAATATTTGTTTCGCCTAAAACCGTGCTGCGTATTTCTAACTAAGTTATGCAATTCTAAGAGTTCGACTATACGAGCCCTAATTACTCATTCCAGTAGCTTACCTACAGCAGATGTTAAACTGATTGGCCTATAATTTCCCGCCGCACGTTTATCGCCTTTCTTAAAGATAGGTGTTACGTTTGCTAACTTGAAATTATCTGGTACGCACCCCTCAGAAAGAGACGCATTAAAAATCTATGTTAGCGGCAAAACAATGCTATCTTTTAATTCTTTTAGTTGTATGGGGTATATGGAATCCGGCCCCTGTGATTTACGCGTTTTCATTTTATCAATATAGCGCATTATCTCCCCTTCACTAACCACAATATTATCCAAAATATTACCATTATCAAAAGGTATTATGTCTATGACCGTAGGGATATTCGTTACACCTTCTATAGTAAAAACTGACATAAAGAATTCGTTTAGTAAGGTAGCCATTTCCTTGTTTTCAGAAACTAGATCTCCGTTAACATTTTTTAACGGCCCCAAGACACTTTTTACTGGATTTCTATTGTTGTCGTATTGAAAGAATCGCTTTGGGTTTTCTTTACCGTCACGAGGTCTGGAGATTTCAAATTCGCGCTTGGACTTTTTTATTACAGTTTTCACTTCACGCCTTAGAGATATGTAGTTGTTTCGTAACCACAAATTGGCTTTATCGCACATATGTAACCTATAAGCCCTATCTCTACACTTGATAATGTCTCCTACTCTAGAAGTAAACCACAAGGGCTTGTTATTTACTTTCGCACGCTTAATTTTGTACGGTACACATTCCTCATTTATAGTCCTAAATACTGTTTCAAAAGATTCCCACATTAGTTTTGCTTTGGAGTTCCCCATTAAGTTTTCCCAATTGACGTGTGACAATTTATTTCGAAATTTACAAAAGTCTGCGTGCTGGAAGTTGGGAATTTTAATCGAGTTAGCTGTTTTCGAGTGACTGAGAGGACAAACTCTACCATATTGTGATCGCTATTGCTTAACGGTTCTATTAATTGAAGATTAGTAATTAGCCTATCATCCGTAGTTATTACTAAATCTAAAATACTGTCCAACCCCGTAGGTTCCCAACCTTTTCAATAAGAGCGCTATCCTCGAGAAAATTAACTAAACGGTTACCTTCCGCGTCTCCCTGCATTGTATCGTAATTCACGTTGGCGTAATTAAAGTTACCCATAACTAGAGCCTGCTCACTACCTATTATTCTCTTTAGTTTACGATATAACGCTTCGTCCTTATCAGCTGTTTGATTAGGGGGCCTATATATAACCGCAACAAGTTTGAAATCGTTCAATTTATATTCTGCTATAGTCGAATCTATTGGTTCTGGAATTGTGTGCTTTACTTCTATAACGTTCGCAATATTATCTTTGATATACAACATAACACCACCTCCTCGCCTACCTCTTCTGTTTTTAACAAAAAGTCTATAACCTCTAATTTGATACTCCCGTACAAAGTCACGTGTTTCAGTGCTAAGCCAAGATTCATTTACCGCAGTTAAATCATAGTCTTTAGAAGCAAATAAAGAAAAAAATTCGTTTATTTCATTTCGTAAGCTATGAGCATTTAAGGATAGAACCTTCAAATTGTTTGTAAGTTCGCTTTTGCTAATCACTTCTCAAAAGTATGTCATAATTGCATATAGGTTGATGCACTGTACAATGAATGATTTTATATATATATATATATATATATATATATATATATAATATATATATACACACATATATATATATATATATATATATATATATATATATATATATATATATATATGTATATATATATATATATATATATATGTGTGTGTGTGTAATTTCACCAAAATTGTTAGTTCTATATTACAAACTGCATGCAAACTGCATGTGAGGGCTTTTTTTTCGGTTATAATGTATTATATGTTGATATGTATAATAAATAATGTTAATTAATGTTTCTTGCATCCTTTATTACATTTCCGACTTAGGGGTCCAAATGTACCCCCGTGGTAAAAATTGTTTGAAAATTTTCTGGGAGTTAGAGGGTTAAACAATACCCAATATTAACAATAAAAGAAATACACTAGACAATTGGCTTAGCAAAAAGAAATCGTTCATTTTTTCATTATAATTAAATTTCAGAGAAATTAAATTAATTGATAAAAGAATTAAATGAGAAGTCTATATACACTTTTATATTAAACAATAAATTTTAGTAAACTTCCGGTTCTTTGTTCAGTTTCTCAAATTTTAGCCAACTTCCCATATGAAAGCATGCAAGCAAGCATCCATCACCTTGCATTTTTCTTACTATTTGCAACATGAATAAAATAAAATAAAAATTTAGTGATGGATTCCGTACCATGTTACGGATTTCTCGTCTAAACCGTAGGTCTAAGGTGGTTCAAAAACATAGCTACTTGACATCTTGTACTTTAGAACGGCTGCCTTTAGCGTATAAAAGCACACGTCATTACAGTGATTTACTCTAAAGCCAAACCGAAAGCGTCTATTTACTTTTGTCGTTCCTCTGTGTATATATATATATATATATATATATATATATTATATATATATATATATACAGTGCCCGCGAAAAGTATCCGATCACCCTGGAAATTTGTATTTTTTACCTAAAAAACAATGTTTAAATGTATACTAACCTTATATTAGTATTTTGTCATCTGTCCTTTGGTTTGGATGACTTGTTCTAGACGTTTTGGCATGGATTTAATCAAGTTTTGACAAACTTCCACTGATATTTCCTTGCACCATACCTTTTTGATGGCTTCTTGTAATTTTTCGACTGAGCCAGTGTCGTGGCATTCAACCTTATTTTTTATTATTAGCCACATATTTTCTATCGGATTGAGATCTGGACTATTACCAGGCCAATCCAAAATATCAAATTTATTGTCAGTAATCCATTTTGTCACTATTTTGGCCCTGTGACATGGTGCACCATCATGCATGTATGTTTTTGTCCTTTGGATTGCCATTGCCATTGGAAGTTTATCCTGTAGCATTGCTAAATACCGTGCACCATTCATAGTTGTGTTCTTCGGAAGAAAATATAGGTTTCCACGCCCATAGTAACCGAAACAACCCAAACCATCACACTTGGAGGGTGTTTCATTGTCTTTAGGGTGTATTTAGGGTCCATCCTATTTGAGCCAATGGGCCGGCGAACCTTTTTTGGACAACTTCTGAATGTCAAAAATGTCGACTCATCACTAAATAAAACCTTCTTCCAGTCATCAACAGTCCAATGAATATATTTTTTACAAAATGCGACACGTTTTTTACGCATTTTTTCATTAATGAACGGTTTCTTAGCAGCATGGCGAGATGGTAATCCGAGTTCTTTTTGGAGCCGCTCCTGGATAGTTCGTTCAGAAACACCAGATAACAAATTATTCATATTAAATTTTATTTCTTTCGCAGTTATTGTTGGGTTTTTCAATACTAAACGTTTCATAAGTTTGTCTGTTCGTGAATTTGTTTTTCTCGGTCTGCCAGATCGTTTTTTAGGGACTGGCGTGGTTAGGCCGGCATTGTTCTTAGCCCGTGAAACCCATAAATTAACGGTACTTTGGGATATGTTTAATTCCTTAGCTATCTGTCTCTGTGATTTCCCACATGTATGCAAAGCAACAATAGCACCTCGACAATCACTCTTAAGTTGTTTTTTAGCACACATTATATATAAATTTTATTTACACCACTTTCTGTAAAAAAAAAAAAAATATCAAGAAATTTACACAAACAGTGAAATCTGACAAATTTGAGACACAGCCACCCGCAACGAAGGCTACCAGAACACTAATTTGAGAATGCGTTGGATAGCTCTCATATCAGCGAGCAACCTCAAAGTTACCAGATGTCGCTAGAACAAATAGAAAGTGAATTACGTGTCTCTGCATATCAAGGGAAAATATTGTATTTTCTTGAGTGATCGGATACTTTTCGCGGGCACAGTATATACATTAATTATACTGTGTGTTGTTTGCAGTTAAAATTTATATATATATATATATATATAACGGGTGTCCCACAAAAAAGGAAACCGAACTTTAAATGACTATAACTAAATAAGTATTTGATCTTTTTCTGCTTTGTAAATGATATTTTACTCGCCAATCATATTTCTATAAATGGTCAATTTTTTATTGGATTGGTTTAAAAAATGCTTGAACAGCATTGCTTTGAGTGAAGGAAACCAAAATGGGGTCTGCGCCAAAAAACTGAATCTATGGAATGACAAAAAATAGCTAGGCTAATAGGCCCTATGGTATTACTTTTTAGCGTGAAGAAAGTCGGTCATTTTCGGCCTTACGGTCCCAGCATAGCCTAGGCTATCATTGTTTACATTTGAAGAAACAGCTGAGCGCTTGCTTTTTTCTGATTAGTCAATCGAGCTGGTTAAACGGTAAACTTGACTTTTCTGCAGCAATCGTACCCTTCAACATGCAGTTATCAAAAGAACAACGAATATTTATTGTCACAAGTTGGATGAAGAGTGGTAGCTTTCAACAAGTACAGGATGCATTTCAGGAACGTTTCCCTGATAGACCTTCTCCTACCAAATCCACCATTTGGAAAAATATTCAAAAGTACAAGAGAGAAGGGACAAGTTTAAATTTGAACAAAGGTCGTTCAGGACGTCACAAAACAGTAAGAACAGAAGAAAATATTGAAAATGTTCGCGAACTGCTTCTAGAAAACCCACATGTATCAGCTAGGAAGAATGGGATGCAACTAACAAAATCATCATTCAATTGTATTGTGCACCTTGATCTTAAATGGCATCCATACAAAATGCATATTCGCCATCAGCTCTTGGAGACTGACTTTCCCCGCCGAAGAAGATTCGTACAATGGCTCCTCCATAAACCAGATCGTTTTTTGGACAACATAGTGATCGGTGACGAGGCAGCATTTTTCATGGATGGAAGAGTCAATAATCATAATGTCCGGCAATATGCTCCACTGCACAATCCTCCAGAGTTTAACTTTGACCGCACCATGTGCAAGGAGAAGGTGTCTCTATGGATCGGAATGTGTGGAAATGGCACTCTAATTGGCCCTTTATTTTATGATAATAATCTAACCGGTGCCCTCTACCTTACTATGATTAATGAACAAATACTTCCAGAAATTCGCTATAATTATCGTAACAGATTCAATCGAGTTTGGTGGATTCAAGATGGAGCTCCAGCGCATAGGCTAATTGCTGTGAGAGATAGACTAGTAGAAGTATTCAACAGACGTATTATTGCGCTTCATCATGCTATTGAGTGGCCTCCTAGATCTCCAGACTTGACGCCCTGTGATTTCTTCCTGTGGGGACACCTTAAGAGTAAAGTTTACTCAACGCCTCCTGCAGATTTGAATCAGCTACGGGAACGAATCACATTTGAAGTCAACTTGTTGAAAGTAAATCAACAATTAATCAAAAAAGTAGTGCAAGCAATGAGAACCAAAGCTAATCTTTGCATGGAAAGGAATGGAGGGCATGTAGAGGGCACTGGTATGTAGGAATTTTTTTTGTTATTATGATTAATGGATTATTATTGGGTTTTTAATAGATTAAAGGTTTGATTCGAAAAATGTTTTATTCACCGTACAACAATATGGTATGTTATGCCATTCCATTCCATAGATTCAGTTTTTTGGCGCAGACCCCATTTTGGTTTCCTTCACTCAAAGCAATGCTGTTCAAGCATTTTTTAAACCAATCCAATAAAAATTTGACCATTTATAGAAATATGATTGGCGAGTAAAATCTCATTTACAAAGCAGAAAAAGATCGAATACTTATTTAGTTATAGTCATTTAAAGTTCGGTTTCCTTTTTTGTGGGACACCCGGTGTATATATATATATATATATATATATATGTAGCGGATTGACAAGAAATAGACCAACAAATAGACAGACAAATCCTTTCCTTCCACGCTATCATCAAAGAGTCTTCGAAAACACACGTGGGCAAAGAGTAAAACAATGGAGAGTCTGTTTCTTCCCAAAAGGCGCGAACGCAAGCTCTTCAATTTGGTGCGAAGTCCTACGTCACAGGAACTACGTATAAAAGCGAGCACCTACTCACACTCCTCCTCACTTCATTAGCGCTTCCATTTCGTTAGACTACTCTGTACGTTGTCACCCCTCATCAGCTTTAACCGGCTCAAGACCAAGGCTCACTTCAACACCACATTCAAGAAACGAAGCATCATTGGAAGTGATCTACCAATACTTCCGCAGCAAACCACAACGGCATCAGGAATTCCCCTTGGTCTCTTCATTACCGCATCAACCGGTTGTCAATCATTCTCGAGTGCACCGGCAAGGTTGCAACGCTACTAGAAGCATCTTCAAGGTGGACACCTTGCGTGACTCGACGGCGAAAGCTACAAACCCAAATCACTCCACATCTGGTCAGCTTTTACCGCTTTACGAAGAACGGTCGTCTACGAGACTCCATTAGGCCCATCATACCTTGACTTACGGAACAAACTTCCAAGAGACACCGACAGCCGGGCCTACTCCTACAAGATCCTCTTCATTCCATCCACCACAACGGGGCCTACGCCTGCAGGATCATTTATAGACTTTCCACCATCTCGAGAAGCTTAACGGACAACGACACTTCGAGCCTACGGTAATAGGTTCGTTTTCAACACTCCTTCAACAGCGGTTTCATCGTCCCGGTAAGTTAAGTACATCATATTCTAAGTACTCGTGTGAAGCCTACATTAGCTTACCGCCGAACGGTAGGCTATACTCCCAAAGTGAGTAATTAAACGTTCCAATTGACTCTCGTTAATAACGCTGTAGACCATTTTCCTAATTCAAGTGTCCTTCAGAACCTGTAATTCACATCATCCGCTATTGTGCTCACTTATATATTTGTGCTATAAATAAGTTCTCTGCTGCAGGCCTAATTCATTTACAGTGTATATTCCCTCAACTATCATTAGGCCTATCCCAAACGCACGTGCATTCTTTATATCATTACTAGGCCCATTCAATCATCTAGTCTACTTAATCAGAGTGTCATGTTTTCCATTTAATGTACCAAACGCACGTGCATTCTTTATATCATTTACTAGGCCCATTCACTGTTCTATGTTGCATGCCATTTTACATACCATCGATGAGTATATTACTTATTACGTGTCAATTAAGCTATTAACATTTCATCTTATTAGCTAAGTCTTTGTCATAAGCATAACGTAAAACTATCAATTAATTACCGTTAATTCTTTGTTATACCACAGTGAATAAATAACGGCTTTATTTTTCATAATAAAAATAAAGTACCGAAACTTATTCTATTCAGTGTACCAAAACGTACGCGCTTTCTGTGTCATTAATAGGCCTCTTTCACAGATTATTTATGCATAATCTGTAGCATCCCTTAATCAGTGTATTACATAACCTATTTGTTAAATTATTACGTACATGCATTATTTTTGTATTCACTAAGTTTTATATTTCAGGTTGTGTCCCATTTTTTTATACCATTAAGCCTCACATAAACGAGCGTATTTCAAAGGTCATTATAGAATTGTTAAGCTTTCTAGTCAGTGTCTTTCCATTGTAATTTTCACTGTGAAAATTAATATAAATATTTTCTTAATTAAACTACAAAACCATAAGGTACTTTTTATAACCCTAATATTAATTTGCTTGGGTGTAATCCAAGCTGGTGACCCTCGCTGCCATTTCGGTCACTTCCAATAGTATGGTGGGCCTAATCAAATAACCACTTATTCCAATCGCTAATACTGTATGACATCATAAATTATTAACCCAGCCTTTCATTAATAAGCAATCAGTCATTGCATCATTTAATCATTGCATACAATTAAATCATTATCACCTTAAACGGCTAAAACTAGGTCCACAATATATATATATATATATATATATATATACACACACACAAGATGTAGCTTCTTAATTTCGTACATTTTTTTCGTTGATCTTAATGTTAATTCATTCTTTACAGTATACTAAATTGGCAAGAAACATTTTAAGTATTCTATAAGAATAATATTTAATTTACCTATAATTCGAAAGATATGAATCGCTTTCATTTTAAAGCCAAACAGAAAGTGTCTATCTACTTTTGTCGGGGAGAAAGCGTGTAACACTCGAAGGCTATTCAAAAGGCGAGAATGGAATGTAGGTGAAACCACTTCTCGTCTCCAAAACTGGTTTTCGTTACACTTCACTTCAAATATTGCTTTGACTATTGCCATTACTACTGAAGTTAAAAACCTAATTTTAAATTATAATATATATTAAAGGCAAGAGAGAGAGAGAGAGAGAGTTAATTCTGAGATGTACACACACACACACACACACACACACACACACACACACTTCGGGAGTACTCAACAATTGGAATTAATTCAAATTCAGGCAATTCAGGGAACCATTCTGAGTTCATTCCCTATATATATATATATATATATACAGAAAAAGAGAGATTTTTGTCAGAGAAAGTGAGGACGGCACACACACACACACACACACACACACACACACACACATTTTTTATTTTAAATCACTGTTAAAAATTATAATTATCAGAAATCAACTTAAAGGGTTTGCATCAGACAATCGGTCAGACGCAGCGCTCAACTCAAATAATGCAAACAATTGTCGTTACTCTTGTATTATTATTATTAAGTGCGGTGATTTTACGAAGTTCAGGCTTATCCCCCATCGTCTCTAGTTGGTCTGGTGAAGTAGTGAGTTTACTTCTTTTAATCTCTACTTCACATAGGTATACCCGACTTATCGGGGCTTGTTCTGTACCATGCGTCTAATATTCTTTTACACTCCATAGATTTTAGTTCCTACTTTTTTTTCCGTACCGTAATAGTTGAAATTTCTCAGTGTTAAACTTCATATAAAAACCCAGCGAATTCTCCTAAAACTTAGTACATTATTATCCTTGTCCCATCCTTCATGCATTAAAAAAGTTCTACTTTATTGGTAACCTTCGAATAGCATCCCCCCGAATTGTTCATTTTGACGAGGGTCAAGCTTTTCACTCCGCCTTAGACCTTCAGTTTAACGAGGAATCCGAACTACGCTCCAGCAGTGGCGTGGTGAAATTACAATGTGAAATTACAATGCCCGGACTCGATCTCTCAACCAGCACCCCAGCGTCTTAACAACTAGGATACCTAGGGCGCCCATTTATCTACCAACCCAAGCAGACATTCATTTTCATGAGCTAAACACAACTTAATCACACTCCTACGCGAGAATTGGCAAGTAGAAAGTTAAGCCGAAAACATTAATCAAAGTTGAAGATCGAATAGTATGACCGCAAACATATATTTTGCAAATATTTGAAACCATTGTGGTAGAAACTGTAAAAGGCAATTAAAACACACACACACACACACACACACACACACACACACACATATATATATATATATATATATATATATATATTATATATATATATATATAACCAAATCCACAAGTCAGGAATCTTGGGAAAGCTGGGAATAGTATGACCTCAAAAAATAAAAATGCACAAAAACATTCTGCTTGTAGAGATCTAGATTTCTTATTTTCTAATGATCTTTGTGTCATCGGATGTTACTGTGCTGTCTCTGGTAATGATCTATGTCAGGACTATGAATAGTATCTGTACTGAGCTGAGCGGCTCTGATGAAGATATTCCTATAATGACTTGCAGCCGCTCAAGTTGTCCATCTCCCTGTCCAAAATGGGAAAAATTGAGGATCAAATAGTATGACCACAAAAAATAATAATGTAAAATATTGTCGTGATAGAGATGGCAAATGTTGATCAATGTTGCAAAAGGGTGAGGGATATTGCATAAAGGGGTGGGTTCTAAAATGGGAAAACCGGGAAAAGTATGGGCGCAAATGCAAATATTGTCGTGGTAAAGACTGCAAGGGGTAATACACGATGTGAACATTAAATCTGTTGAGAGAATATAAAGTCACCATTAGTCGACCAATCAGGACGTCCAAAGCATGGACCCATAATACAGGTGTTACGATTGGTACACAATTTTATCATAGCCCGCCCAGTTACATTGACAATCAATCATTAAACTTACGAACCGCGTATTAGTCTTTTGGGGTGGTGCTTGGGGATCACGCATATAAAATGAAATATTTTCAGCTGGGAATCACATTAGTTATTTTCACCAGTGAATAAACATTCCCTCCGCCATGAATCAAGGACTTTACAGTTTACCGGATTTATATGAAGATGGTGACATTGTAGCGTTGTCCACAATTAATATTTTTAACGCGGCTGACCGGGATGGATTATTTCCAACGCAAACCTTTGATGATATTTGCAATGACCTCCTTACGATCCGAAGCAAGGGACTGCCGTAGAAATGTAAGTGCCTGTAATTTTTTTGGTAGCCAATTATTCGCAAAAGTATTTAATGTGCCTGTCAGAAAGAGCAATGTTCTGGATTATTTCATCATATATATGGAGGATTGTAGTACTTCATCTCATCACATTAATAACACTGCCCAACAAAAACATATTTTTTGCTGGTGATTTAATTCTAAGACCTGTTTCTGGATAATATTGATGTGCTGATTTAAAAAATCACCTTAGATTTTGTCCATCACATCAGGTTTTCGTGCAATGTGCAATGCAATATGCCTATTTTGGGTGATCCATGAAGGACACTAATCAAAATTGATGATTTTTGAGACCTGTTGACAGCTGTTTTGCTGTTAAAATTTTATCTGTGGAATACGCAAATCTGTGCATTAAATCTAAAGGTCATGTACAACATATTAAAATCTTGGGTATCTGTGATTTCCCGAGGTGTGAGCGTGACGTCATGATCATGGATTCATTTTTTGCTTATTTAAACACTTTTAATCACTTTGTGTCAATATTACCATTGCATATTAAAGTTCACTCCCTACACAATTGTTTACTTTTCCATGCTGATTCTGAGTATGTAAAAACTTATTTTTTGAAAAGAAAAAAAATTGGGCGTAACCCTGCCAAAATGCGATATCTGTATTTGATTGCTCGAAAACCTGACGTGATAGGCAAAAACTAAGGTGATTTTTTAAATCAGCACACCAAAGTTACCTAAAAACAGGTGTTAGAATTAATTCAGCAAAATTGGTGTTGGGCAGTGTAATGCTTCATTTAGGTATCCGCAATTATAGATTAGTTTCCAATTATGCTAAAATCCTGTTTTGATTCATTGAATTTTTTTATAGCAATCTCTTGCATGTTTTAAATAATTTTATAAATTCAAATGTTATTCGGAATTATCTCTTAAAGGAACTTCTCTGAGCGGTTCAAAGATATCTTGACATTGTAATACTCTTACTATATGTATACTCTGCATATGTTTTGGGTTTTTATTAAAAAAGATTCAGTATGAACTAATGAATTATTCTTTCTCCTTTAAGGTCCAATGAGGATTTGACACTTGTTATACAATCTTTTTTGTTTTGAAGAAACCCATGTCATGGACCTGAATACCGAGGTAGAAGATTTACCGAGCAGTCAACCCAACGACTCTCACATCATTAACGAAATAATGTAAGTATTTTTATGTTTCGATCTTTTTTTGGGGGAAGACAATGTATTTTCATCAATTTATTAAATGAAAGAAATCAAGTTTTTAGTACAATAACCATCTTAAACTACAAAATATACAAACTAACATTATTGGTTACAAATAATATATATATATATATATATATATTAGTGATGTAGGTCACATCCGCATCCGCATCCGCGGAACATCCGCACATTTTCTCGCATCCGCATCCGCACCCGCATCCGCACTTTGGACTGCGGATGTCGTGCAGATGTGGACCGTTGAGATAAAATGTCATTAATAAGCGGAAATTATCAAATTCTACTATATTAATAGAACTAGTTCATTGTGCGCAAAAGTGATGCAAGCGACAAGACGAGAGGCTGTTCTTGTATGAAGTTACTCTCTTGCAACCTACTTAGATCCACTTACAAAGCTAAGTTATTTTCACCTAGTACATTAGAACGAGTTAAATCATCACTTGGCAAAGCAGTTGAAGAGCTTCAATCTCTTGAATCTGTCGCTTCGCCACCCACCAAAAGAATAAAAGTTTCAGTGACAGAACCAACACCTTCAACAAGCAAATCTATCACAGAATCTGTCTCTCAGTTTCTTGAGTCAAGCAGCAATGACGAGACCTACGCGATGTCAAAAGATGTAGTAAAAATGATCGAGAGCTATCACCAAGCAAAACGCCTGGCTGCATGTGACAATCCTATTAGTTGGTGGAAAAATACGCAGAATATCTATCCATACTTGAGTAAACTTGCAAGGAAACATTTAGCCTGTCCTCCAACAAACGTACCAAGCGAGAGATTATTTAGCAGTGCTGGATTAATATATGATGAAAAGAGAAACAGACTGGCAGCAGAAAAGGCAGAAAAATTAATGTTCCTTAAGCATAACCTTCCTATAATTAAGTTTGAACATTAAACGATGAACATCTTAGTTTACTTTATTTTAATTACTCATTTATAAATATGCCTAATAAAACTTTAAACTTATATAAATAGTTATCAAGCTAATTAAAGATCTCTTTCTATAAGGGTGGAGGTTGTGGAAAGAGGTTGGTGGGATGCATTTGAGTTGGGTTCACGTCCCGCATCCTGGTAACACAATTATGGTTTCTAATTGTGGCTGAAACTCAACAAAATATAACGAATTTATTTGCAGACGAATTCACTAATTGATTTCTATATTAGTTAGATGCTTGATATTATTTTATATGTTCAGAGAAAAGTACAGCAATTATTGTACAATTAATCAATTATACTACATTATAGCTACAGCTCTCTCTATATAATAACTTATTATATACGTTAAACACAACAAATCTCGAATATATCCTAAAAATAACGAAAATGTAGACATCCGCATCCGCATCCGGATGTTGAAATCAAACATCCTCATCCGCATCCGCGGATGTGAAAAAAATGACATCCGCTACATCACTATATATATATATATATATATATATATATATATATATATATATATATATTAGGGCTGGTCAAAGTTGGTACCAGATAGCGAATAAACATCCAGTAGTTGTCGTTTCATCTATGAAATGTGAAAATCACAAAGAAATGCATTTTGATAAAAGATCAGAATGCGAATTTAGCTTTTAAGTTTTTAATTTTTTCTGTTGTCGCTTCATGCGTAAAATCCCGTATGCGGCATACGCGCAACCAAAACAAAGCAAACCCAAAATTATTAACTTGTTTCTATAAGCATAAATATCAACGTTTTGCTTGTATTTTTATATAATTATTAATTATGCATCTTTATTAAAAAATAATGGTAAAATATTATATTTCCTGTGACCGTTCACGCTTATTTCTTACATAATGCTATTCGCATTAACACTTTTCATTATGTTTCAGATTTTCCGGTGTAAATAATGCCGAAAGCGAAAACAACACACCTGACCCGAAACAAAAGTGAAGAAAAGTATGGAGGTGGTCCTTGTGAATTATTAATGACCGAACCAAGCACTTACAGGCAGCCGATTCAATACTATTATGACCTTAATCATGCTAACCCTGGCGCAGATTTTTGGGCCTTAGTGCAAGTTAGCAAGGATTTAAAATCAATTTCGTCTTCAGTGAATCCAAGGCTGCTTTTGATTAATGACAAATCCATTGACAGAAATTTAAAGACCTACTCACTCTTGTGAAAGACATTAATCGCAAGCATGCTAAGGCAAGTGTCAAGCGAAATCTGGATGCTAACTTGGACAAACTTTTTGATATTTCTGCCTGTTCCTTTTCTTTGGATATTTTGCCTTACAGTGATTCAAGAGTAAGAAGGACAAGTGTACACAAGAACATATCATCTGTGTTTGCCCTCGAAATGCAAAGGTGCCACTTGAAGAAAGAGCATACCTTCGTGATCAGCGATCCAAAACAGGTCCAAAGGGTGCATACCAGATGTCTTCAGTGAACACAGCTGCTGCCAAAAGAGACAGGAAGGCCAAACAAGGAAAGCAACATGTACTACCTCAGGAGGAAGTTGAGCTAGTAGGATCTTTCATTCAGCCTACAAAGTTGCCTGGACTTACAAGCAGTTCATCTGGTGGCGAGGTTAGTTTCCTTTTATTTATATTAATTATATATAATTATAAATAAATAAATAAATAAATAAATTAAATAAATAAATAAATAAACAGAAAACGCATTAAATTTTCCATTTATTTTCAGGAAGGAGAAGATGAATGGCAGCCTAGGAAGAGGCCTTCAGGAAACTACAGCCTTTTAAAGTTTCTCAGATATGCTATGGAACTTTTCAGAGGTGAATGTTCATCAAATCTGGGCGCAGCTCTTGGGAATGCCTTGCTCCATGACATCAAACATATAATGAGACCTGAAGTTGACATCAATCACATCATGATTGACAAGTGCAAATTAGACAGGGCCAAAGCCCAAATTAGGGTAGTTGGTGAGGGTGTGGAATCAGAAAAAAAGACAGCTCATTTGTGTTGGTGTGGATGGGAAGGTTGATGAGAATACCATGACTCACAAAGAAATAGAGACACCTGAAGGGGAAACTGTTCTCAGAAAGTGTGTTGACGCAGAACATCACCTCACCTTCACCTATGAAGATGGAAAATCTCCTGGCGCCTACTTGACCCACAGAACAATTCCTGTTATAGGCGCCAATGGTGAGGTCCTTGCTCAGGAGACATTCAGTGTTCTTGAAGAATATAATAGCCTTGAAAGTATCCGAGCCATTCTTCTTGATAATACCGCAACCAACACTGGCTGGAAGAGTGGTTTAGTGGTAAAACTTGAAGAAACTCTAGGGAGGAAACTGCACACTATTGGTTGCGCACTACATCAGAATGAACTCCCACTAAAAGCTCTTTTCAAAAAAATGGATGGAGTGACAACTGGCCCAAGAAGTTTCAGCGGGCCCCTTGGGCAAAGGTGAGCAGAAGATATCCAGGATGAACCTCAGGTACAGTTTGAAGCTATGGAAACTCCACTCTTTGAAGCTATGGAAACTCCACTCATTGAAGGTTACATTCCAGAGGAAGTACTGAAAGACCTCAGTCATGATCAAAGGCTTCTGTATGAGTATTGCAGAGGGATCGGATCAGGAAGAGTAGATGACAGATGGGCTGCTTGGAAGATTGGTCGACTTAACCATGCAAGATAGTTAACTCTTGCCATACGACTTCTTTGTTTGTACACAAGAGACAACAGACCAAACCTGAATTTGAAAAAGTTGGTCCATTACATTGTTCGAGTTTATGCTCCTGCATGGTTTGAGATAAAGGCATCCTCTAAGCTCCATGATTCTCCTCGCATCCTCTTCTCTGCTATCAGCCGACTGAGGCTGATTCCATTTGATGAGGTGAAACGCATTGTAAAGCAGAACATCCAGGGTAATGTTTTCTGCCTCCGACCTGAGAACATCCTCTATGCCATGGTGAAAGATAATGAAGACAGAATCAGGAATCTTGGGCTTCAGACTATACTCACTATCAGCACAGGTAAATTTTGCGCTTTTTGTAATTTTTTTTTTTTTTTTTTTGCCAAAGCTGTTATTCTCCCAAAAATATGGAAAAAATATTATAATTGTCACTTTAAGTGGGTATTTTGTTTGTATTATTGAAACGGCAATATTTTAATACTATTTTTCATTTATATTTATATTTTTATTTTTATTTATATTTTCATTTATATTTTCATTTTCATTTTTCATTTATAGAATGGAGAGCAACCAGGAAGCAGGGAAGAAAATTCCCCAGGTGAATTGGAATGCAAATCACTGGCATGAGCTCATCAATCTCACTGACCCTGATGTCATGGAACCATCTACCACACAGCACCTATCTGACGAAGAAATCCAGTCATTCATGGACACTAACACTAAGCCAGACATTCCAGACTTGCCTTCTCACTCTCAGAGTGTTGAGAGGAGTGTGAAATTAGTGACTGAGGCTTCCCAAACCCTGTACGGGTTCGAAACTCGTCACAGATGTATCCTTACTAAAGTACTGAGCAGGAAGATGCGTCCTGCATTTATGTCAAAAGGACATTATTCTCAATCTTATGATGATTTATATGAATAGTTTTTCATTTTACATGAGAACATGTGATTTTTTTTGGATTTATCACCTTTTGAAAGTATTTTTTCAAGTTCTGTAGCCAAAACATGTGAATAAATTAGCAAAAATGCATGTTTTTTCAACGAAATTTTATCATTTTACACTTAAAACATATGGTATACATTAGGCATTGTCCCCTCTTGGGATAGAAAATGATATTGAGTTGCTACATCTATAATTAGTTAATATTATGTCTTCAAAAATGACGCGTTTACCTATCGCGTATGACGAAAATTGAGTCAAAAACCATAACAAATTTTAATTGCAAATCCGCAAGCAGGCCCTTATCCGTTTGCTCTAAAAAATTTTTTGGGTTCATTTCTCAACCAAACCTAACTACTAGGCACTTATTCACCTTGCGATTTCAAAACATGTGCAAAATCGACCAGCCCTATATATATATATATATATATATATATATATATATATATATATATAAATATATATATAATAAAAAATAATTATAGTATAAGAAATACACAAGTTGAACGTCGAGGGTTTATTCTTTTCGATCTTTTCAACCGTGAATCCTTCTTCTTCAGTGCGCAAAACGACAATTGAAATAATCTAAATCTTGCCGGCAGATGACCATTATATAAAGAAATAGTTCCTCACGGTGAAATGCTTTTTGGTGTTTCTGAATTTCCCTTAAATATGTTCACAGAAAACTTCTCTCTCTCTCTCTCTCTCTCTCTCTCTCTCTCTCTCTCTCTCTCTCTCTCTCTCTCTCTCTCTCCTGCGCATGCGCAGAGTTGACTATCGTATAAACTGATAATCACCGCCCACTGTATGTCCAATCAGGAAGTTAGCGAGCTTGTGATTGGCATTCTAATCTCTGGGTAGAAATGGGCGTCGTACCACATATAAAAGATAGAATTGACAGCTGGAACCTACAGCAGTTATTTTCACCAGTGAATAAACACACGCATCATGAGTCAGTCACAACAACTTTATAGTTTACCGGCTTTATATGAAGATGGAAGCACTGCCGCGTCGGGTAGAATTAGTCTTTTTAACGCAACCGATCGGGACGGACTATTTCCAAAGCAAACAATTGATGACATTTGCAATGACGCTCAGTACGATCCGGCGCAAGGGAATGCAGTTGAAATGCGAGTATAAAAATTTATGTACCTGTTTTTCTATTTTATTATATTTTTTTGTGGCCTATATTTAGTCGCGAACTTGATATTTGTTTTAGTGTTCCTGAAGATGTCATTAGGCGAATGCTATGGAGCACCATTCTCTGTTTCCTTCATGATTATTTCATCATAAATAAATATATATGGAGGGGCTGTAGAAATTTATTTTCATCTCATTACATTTTATTGTAAAATGTTCCATGAAAATAGCAGGTATCCTCAATTTTTAATTATAGAATAGTTTGCATCAGTAATTAATAATTAATATTATGCTAAAGTCCTGCTTTGATATTTCTGTTCATAAAAATCTTTGAATTTTTTTAACTTATAACAATCAAGAGTCCTTTGCAAGTTTTAAATAATTTTATAAAATTCCATAATAATGTATGAACTAATCAAATTAATTTAAAATTATCCTTCCTCTAAAGGTCCGATGAGGAACTGACTCGTGTTATACAATCTTTTCGTGATAGCATTGAAGAAACGCATGTCGTGGACCTGAATACGGAGGTAGAAGTTTTACCGCGCATTCAACCCAGCGATTGCTACATCTCCAACGAAATAATGTAAGCTATTTTCTTTTTCTTATGTTTCGGGTAAGAGCTTTTTTTCTTTTTCATGTTTTTTGGGTAAGAAGACTCAATGCATTTTTATCAATTTATTAAATGATAGAAATCATGTTTTATAAAATAGTACAATTCTTTATATCCATCTTAAATTAGTTACAGAATTAGTTTCCATTACATTTTAAATAAGCTACAGAATATACAAACTAACAATACTGGAGACAAACTAACATTATTGGAGACAAACGGAAACCTTTATTCTATCTGTCTGCATACCATTTGATCATACCGCTTAGTGTGACATCGTTCGAGTAGTCTTTTAAAATTTATAAATTCCTTTCCAAGTGATATGTGCTTCAGAAATGAAAGGCAATACATACCACACACGTTACTAAAGTATTCCTGGAATCGATTGGGATTCCAGACAAATTCTGGAATGTGTAGCTGTTCGAGAAATTTTACAATAATAAAGCCATTCCATGGATGAGCCCGAGTGAATTAAAATAGTACAGGCGGTCCCTATTTTTAAGGTAGATAGCTATCCAATGAATCCCTTCACCACCAACAACATCGGTATTCACAGTAAGACCACCGCATTCTCTCGTAGTTGGCAATTTCAATGTTTCATTCTTCGCAAAAACACCGATAAATTTCAAGCGCGTGATTCGTTCATTATTCATTACTCTCTGAAGTGTATTCGCGTCCATTTTAAAAGTCAGTGAGAACGCCACTAAACCTGTCAACTCCTATTACGGCTTGTGAATCGAGGTATACTAGTACACTAATAGGCGCGTCTACCGGCTTGGCGAATTCCAAGCTGACTGAGATGTTTCCACTCTGTTTGGACTTAAGTGTGTAATTACACTAGCAGATAAATCAGGTGTGATGTCAAACGGAAAAAGGTTAAATTGATCGATGAATTATTTCTGCGTTACGCCAATCTCGAGCTCATCACAAGCACCTGCAAAATGGGCCAGATTACTATATGTTATCGAGCAAAGCGGGAACACAGCGTCTGATGAATAATCCATATCCATAGCTCCGCCCAACGCTACGCCATTGACGTATAGAGTTATATTTTTAAGGCCGAAATTCACGAATTTAAAGGCAATTTTTTTTATATTTTCCATTCATCGAAGCGTGTTCCAGTATTCCAATTAGTATCCTTTTAGGTAAAACTCCCAGGGCCACGTTTTCTATGTTTCGAGGCCAACCCTGCTGGCACCGTGTATAGTTTAATCTGTACTCTGTTAATTGGGTATTTTACTGTGGCATGTATTAAATTTTTTTCAATTTCTAATTGTTTTGGTGAACTTAATTTCACTCCCCGTACGCGAAAGTATTTTCCATAAATTGAATCACAACGGGCTTTGCACCCTCTTTTTGATCAGTCCCCAAATTTAAGCAAATCTCAAAATTCGTGCGGGTGAGCTTAATTTTCATATCCACCCCATTCACAAGCAACTTCTCCTGGAATGTGAAGTCGGTATGCAGGCGTCCAAAACACTCATATATCTTTTTAGAATTTTTAAATTTGTCTTTCATACTACTTTCGTCTTTAGCTCTAATAGCCCTCGGCAGTTAAAAAGGTATCCTTCGCTTCTTTGGAAAATTTCAGCACATTTTCCAGACAGGTTCGTAGGTGATAGTACCCCGTTCCTGCCGATGTTGATCTGATTTAAATATACATCACACTGGTTGAATATGGAGTGCAGAAAGTTTGTTTCAGGGTATACAGCATATTTGTCATCACAGTCCGTTCCATCAGAATGGGCTACACGTAGTTTAGTGTACATGTGCACACAGCTTGGATCAAAAAAGTAAGGGCCTGAGCTGGATATTACGAATTCTATAGTAGCACTCGGGGAACTAATTGTGTTTAACGGATTAATTGTAATAAATTCACTGTGCTCAATAGAAACTAGAGTTGGGGGCATGTCAAAGAGGGACAGCTCCGATTTAGAACATTGTGAACTACACGGATGGATGAAGCGTACCATGACGAGTCAGAAATTGTGTAGTACCACCTCTCTCGACAAGTAGTAAACCGTCTATGCTTCATGAGAGCAATATCCTTAGCTTATATCAGTAAAACAAAATGGTCAACCATAGGTTTCAGTCGCTTAGAACACTTCTCCTTTTTTGATGTCGTTTTACGTTTAACGTCACGTGCTGGTAACCTCTTCCTCCGGACAGGCCTCTTCTTCTTCTTCCCACCACCACGCTTTTCTCTCTTTGCATCTTTGATGATTTCGTCCCGTGTGCGCTTTAAATCTTTTCTTAGAGCTTCTTTAGGTTTAGCCCCCGCCATTATGTCTTCTGCACTGTTAAGACCTGATTGTAGCGCTTTCCTGCCGAGATATCTGATACCCCTCTTCAACAATGGGACAGTGTATGTAGTATGGTTAAAAAAATGGATCCAAGCCCGCTCCAACACTGGTATCTCACACCTCGATACACTGTGAAAGGCTTTCTGTCTATTAAACCTCAGTGCGTCAAAAGTGCAGCTTCACTGTTAAGCTCCCATCACCGAATGGGAATTTTTTTCCCTCAATCGTTCTCATATATATTGAGATATTGGTTATTAGCTTAGCTGCGACATTCACATAATGGGGCCTGTCATATGTAATACTTAAGCTCTTCCCTCTATGGTTTGGGGATGTGCGCTATGCGCAGCAGGCGTGCCTCTGTATCCTCAACAAACTGATGCTCCACTATATTGCTGTAAATATAGCACATGTCTGTGGATGTATAGCCAGCACCCAATTTCTCCAATTTCATCTGATACATTAGGATGGACAAGTTATGTTGTACTTCGTGAAAGGTATCTCTTTGGAAGGCTGATCGATATCGCCCCTAGGTTATAATTTTGAACAGCCCTTTGTCTTTAATATTTCCGTTAGCCTTTGATTTTAGGATTAGAGTATGTGCAGAGTTTTATTTGTTTACGATTTCGTATTCTAAATCAGCCGTAAGATTTGAGTTGTTTAAACTAACGTTTAAGTCTCTCACAACATCCTCAGCCGCACCGTAACGGCCCGGATCTAGTGTTACTACTGTACTGTAATACTGTGCATTCCCAATCCGGGCGAAACGTATGGTTTCATCCCGAGTTAGCCCGGCTTTTTCACACTCATCAAGGTCTCTAAATCGTAAAAACGGTTTCTTTATAATCAATATTTAAAAAGAGGGTGTCCAGATGAATTTCGCATATCCCTACCTCATACGAATCATGACCCAATTCAATGGGTCTATGGAGTTATGTTACAAAGTTAGCCAGGGTGTTGTTAGGATGTACAGACAGAGAAGAAGAGGACGGGAGTGTGACGTAGAAATGATTAGGCGCCATATTGCATACTATTTAAGCTTCATTTTTGCATCAGCTTTTATTATAGCTGTTGAAGCTTTCTGGGTACCCTAGCCATTTCACCAGGTACATTTTTCTCTTTCCTGAGCCTTTGCTTCCCAAAATTTTTTCAATTTTAAACACATATTTTCCTAAAATAAATGCTCCTGTCTGCAACTCGTCGCGGTAAAAGCCTCCTGCGATTTCTTCCCCATTCAAATCTTCAACGTAATACAGCATTTTCTCAACTTTAGGTCTCATAGCCGTAACATTAAAATCTCACGTGTCCATCCTTACTGAAATCCCTTCGCGAATTTATTTCCCGAACGCGACAGCCTTCCATAATCGTTGATTTTAAAACGCGCACAGTGTGGCGGTGCTCTACGAATATCTCTTCTCACATCAGGCTCTGTGCTCGTACCTCTTTCTAAAATCTCGTTAGGTGTTGTCCCGTCCTGCGTTGGTGTGAGCGGTTGTATGATGAGTAGGGCGGAGCGTTTTTACACTTTTTTCGATTTTCGTTTTGTAATAGCGCGGAAAAGTGGCTCTTCCACGTCAAAATTGAGTGTGTAAAATCTCAGAGATCTGCAATAATATCTTCTGCCTCCGCACGCGCGTTGAAAATCCAGAAAATGCGCCAAAATACGCATTTTTTTCAATATTTTCTTATAGTTTTAATTTTCATCCTACCTTCTTGTAATAGCGAAGAAAAACATCCTAAAGATTTTTATAGACTAATTTTAAATATTTTTGTCCTAGGATAATATCATCTGCCACCGCAAACGTTCTAAAATACAAAAAAATCCGCATAAATCACGTATTTTGCATATTCAGCCTATACGCTAATAAATTCACTTTGTACGTCATGTAGTACTCCCACATCGTTCTAGAAGCTTCCCCACAGCCTGGTATGGTGTGTTGGTCGTCATTGCCATATACGGCAATGAGTCAATGAGTGATGACTGATGAGTCATGACTCACAACACTCTACCAGGCCTTCTTGCTCTCACTTCCCCGCAGTGTTGTGCTACCTACGTTTCGGGTAAGATGTGGATTGTGTTGCTCTTGCTGTTAATACATCTTTGGAACACGACAACATACATATGTGGACATATACTGTATATTTTAGTGCATAATAATACGTTGGTGTAATATACAAAACTTCTGCAGAATGCAACAATATTTTACGTTTTAGGAGTAATTTCTTAATTTTTATATTAATTACTGTTTTCCACAATGTCAGTACCAGCTCAAGCAACAAGAACTTCTTCAAATTGCCCTATATTTGGGGCTCCAGCTGAGCTAGACATGAGGTGCCTTCCAACCTATAAGGACGTCATGAAATATTTCCATCAAATAAGGTTGAATCTGAAGACATCGAAGGAAGAGCCTACAGTTGCAGAAATTTCGGGTGTTCTCTCAAAAACTCGAAGATTTGTAGAAAACAGCCTCTATTCCTACTGTTTCTCATAACCTTGTCGTTGAAATGATTAAAAATTACCATGAAAAATGTCAAAACCTTCTAAAGTCAATAAAAAGGAAAGAAGATAGTGACTCATTCAAAATTAAATTAAAAACATTTCAAAATAAGGCAGAAAACAAATTATTTGACATCAGTGCTTGCAAATGTGAAAATTTTGATAAGTGTTCATGTGAAAACCATCTCAAGGTTCCAGCAATTGAACAAGACTTCCTTAAAGATCAGAGAACAACAAGAAAATTGCCAATAGGCTCTGTTGATGTTTCACAAACTCGTAAAGATCTAGCAACTATTGCTAGAAGACAACAGAGAATGAAACAGTATGAACCAAAACCATCTCCCAGTAAAGGACAAGCAACTGAAACACTGTCATCAACATCAAGTGAAACAGAAGGAGCGGATTCTGATTATGAACCGACACAGAGAATGAAATCGATGGAACAATCTCATCATGGAACAATCTCATCATTGGTTATAGCTTGTGACAGAACTGGTGTGTCAGACAGGTCTGCTGCTATAATTGCTTCGGCTGTTCTTGAAGACGTGGGAATTATAAACCAAAAAGATTTAAGTTCAGTAATAGACAGAAGCAAAGTAAGAAGAAACTATGGAGAGTATCTATTTCGATGGAAGAAAGGACAGAACTGCAGTGCAAGAAAAAGTTGGCAGTAAAGGCTATCAAAAAAATATAACAGAAGAACATGTCACTTTGCTTCAAGAACCAAACTCGCATTATATTGGGCATGTAACTCCCGATTCTGGCTCAGCACAGTGTATATCTTCTGCAATTTTGGATTTTTTTTTGCTCAAATGAGATTGATACTTCAGAAGTTAAAGCCATTGGATGTGACGGGACAGCAGTTAATACAGGACCAAAAGGAGGAGTGATAAGAAGTATTGAAGAGCACTTTCAGAGAGCACTCCAGTGGCTGATTTGCTTGCTTTACACTAATGAACTTCCCTTGCGGCACATAGTGACTGACATTGATGGTAAAACAACAGGTCCTCATAGTTTTACGGGGCCTATAGGAAAAGAGTTAATTGATTGTGAAAAGAGATCTGTTGTTGAGTTTGAAGCAGTTGAAGCGGAAGAAATTGTAGTTGACAGAGATGATCTGAGCACAAATCAGAAATATTTGGCAGAAATCTGTGATGCTGTGTCAAAAGGTGAATGTACTCCCTCTCTAGCTCAAAGGAAACCAGGCAAAATGGCACACTCCAGATGGGTGACAACTGCTAACCGCATACTTCATCTCTACGTTTCAACTGAAGAACCTTCAGACAACCTTAAGTGTATCGTGGATTATATTATGAAAGTTTATATTCCAATGTGGTTTCAAATCAAGAGAAATTCTTCAGCAACACAGGTAGCCAAACATCTTTATCAAATGATACAACGCTCGAGGTCGTTGAGTGCCCGCTGTGTAGGAATAGTTGATCGTGTTATTCAGAGAAATTCCTCTTTTTCTCATCCTGAGCATGTTCTCCTTAGTATGATTCACGATGAAGCAAAACATATCAGAGAATTAGGATGGAGGAGAATCCTTAAAGCAAGAGATTCTGAGTCAGCCGCAGTGAGTGTTTAAATTGCACACGTTGAACTTTCAGTGCAGTGAGTACTACAACATGATTAACTGGCAAACTTGTGAGCTGTCAGAGCCTCCTCTGACAAAAGTTCTATCACGCTCCGTCATCCTGAACTATATCTCATCAGGAGATGCACCTGATTTCATCCCACGCTTTCCTTGCCACACCCAAGCGGTTGAACGGCATATAAAGCTGTAACAGAGGCTTCAGCTGCAGTTTGCGGTTCAGAGGCAAGGGATAGATTTATCAGAGCAAGATTAGAATCAAGAAAGAAAATGCCAAGAATGGAAACAAAAAGTGACTACAGTGTGTAACTACCCTAAGCCCGATAATGGTAGGGTGGTTGGGTCGGGCAGGGAGGAACTCGAAATGCTCGAAATGCAGCCACCACCACGTGGTGAGTTCTGTGTTATTTTGTCAATATAGTACATTCAATATTGACGAAATAAGCGAGGAGCTACGTGCATATTACATACTAAGTCATCAAAAATAAACCAAGCATATGCAAGGTAAACTGCATTGGTGGACCTAAATTATTTAATTGCTCAAATATATAAACTTCTTAAATTACTAAAATATGATATAATGAATTGTTAATTGCATTACTTAATACATAATTAACGAATAAACTGTGGTGTAGGGCCGAAGTTGACCATAATAGCGTCAATATAAAATACGCTATTTATGTAAATTTTCTCGTATTTTGAAACGTTTGCGTAGGCAGAAGAAATTATCGCAGGACAAAAATATTTAAAACTAATCTGAAATACAACTTTAGGATGCTTTTCCTCCCTATTACAAGAAGGTAGGATGAAAATTAAAACTATAAGAAAATATTGAAAAAATGCATATTTTGGCGCATTTTTTGGATTTTAACGCGCGTGCGGAGGCAAAAGATATTGCAGATCTCTGAAATTTTACACACTCACTTTAGACGTGGAAGAGTCACTTTTTCGCGCTATTACAAAACGAAAATCGAAAAAAGTGTAAAAACTCTCCGCCCTAATGATAAGGCCAATGATTTCAGAATGTCTATATATCTGTATGTGTTTTTATGTGTAAAATAGCGATGCATGCTTTCCTTTATGGTACGTTGAACTCTTTCAGCTAAAGATGTCTTATGTATAAAATTGTTAGTGTAGTAGCTGATATTAACCTCTGCCAGCATATTCTGCAAAGCCCGGCCTATAAGTTCTTTCCCCATATCCATAAAAAATTAGCCAGGAACCATGTTTTCTTTCAAAATCAACGTTTTGGAGGCTTTAGCAATTGTTTCAGGTGATTTATTTTTCAGAGGAATTAGCCACAGATATCTAGAGAATACATCTGTTATGAATAGGATGTAGCGGTAACCATCGTTATGCACTGAATATCTTTGCACGTTTGTTAAATCTGCTTGCCAAATAGAGTCAATCGATGCCGCGGTTGTTTACCTATTTCAAACCTTTTTCTCACCGGCTTATGCAGTGTATAAGCATCCTGCTACCACAAAATCCTCTCAAAATCTTTTTTCCCTACTCCATCATTGTAAACACTTCTGTCAGTCTACCAATGCCTCCGTAGGAGGCTGGGCTAGAAATGTCATAATAACGTCTTAATATGTTAGCCATTTGCATATTTTAGAGGCACGTGAATAAGGTTGACCGTTGTTGTTGTTTGGCCTCTTCTTTCTCCTCTTCAGAGGTGCTACCGCTGGGGGTGATTGCGTTCTCAGTTGTGGCACATGCGAGGCATGTTCCAAGTCTTTTAACCTGTTCAGATTTCCTATCAATATTTTGGGGACATTTATTTCTTGTAGTTTTGCTTTTATATGCTTCCATCCTGATGGTGAGGGTCCATCCCACTTTCTCACCAGATCATGAACGATGTCAACGATATTCGAGCTCTGTACCTTTGTTCCTTCCACAATGATCGCACCTGTATCGGCCCACTTTGTGTTGGGATCCTCACTCAATAGATTATAAAGACTTAAACCTTTATTCCTCAATGTATGTGGGATGCTGCTTTTTAACACATGCTCGATATGTTGTGAGGCCGACCCGTTATTCTTTGGTTGTTCAGCTTTAACGTCGGACACAGGTTCTATGTCGCCATGCTCATCGTTGTTCGTGCTATGCCTAATAACCACGGGGATCTCTGTCAGATTCTTATAATTTTCGTACTCGTGAAGAAATTTCTGCAGAGCTTCTTGGTATAAGATTTTTTCTCATCATGTGTTTTCTCACTCTTTAATAGGTCTACCAATTCGCTTTCCATTCTTTTGAGCCTCCTTTTACGGGTTTCTAGAACCGTGTCTGGATTCTTTGAACTTTGTAGTGAAGCATACACCTCGTGTGGAATCACTACCACTTTCTTCATTATATTAATCTAGTCAGTAAAGGTCCCAAAACTGAAAATAAGATGGGGAGGAATGCCCCCCCCCTCTTTGTACAATAATTCGTTTTTTCTTCCCCACAGTCTGACTTTTACCAGCGAGTGTACGTATTATGTTGTTGTAACGGCGTAGGCGAGCCTTCTGAGGGGGTTTCATTGACACATTGCAATGTATAACGTTAAGACAGATTTCACAGATGCATTTTAAAAAGTCGGAGTCTATATTTTTAGCAAATATCTGTTGTATTGCCCCCTGGCAGGCGATGACAAATTTTTATTAATTGATGGTATTTCTTTAACCTCTTTGTCATTCTGGAATATACACCATTTCATGCTCGTTTGGAAATATATTCTTCTTAGAAGCACTCTAAACGTGTTTCGCGGGTGAAGGTCACAAAGCAAATATCCGTAACGTTGACGTCTAGCTTCTTTATAAACTTCCAAAAACTCCTTACGCTAATTCGGGAACATTTGATTGGCTAATACCCAAATTTGTGACACAAGTCTACGTTGCGAGAATAAGACTAGATAATGTGTATTTAACGACACATCGCGCATGTATCTATTTTTGAAAAATAGATACTGATTGATGAAGAACACACTTTATTAAGATGGTGGGAGAACATTGTAAATGTCTCGGCAAACGTTTTAGCCATTTCCACCATGAGATCGTGAATTACATTGACTGTATGTTCATTTCCCTTTAACGAATTAACGTCATATACACCTTTGTGGAACAAAATATCTTCTTGGTACTCGTTGAATACTGATTGGTACGTCGAATAGCACCACATAATTTTATATTTTCTGCATGAAACAGTTTTGGCACATCCTGTATGGCCAGATATAATACATGTAGATGGGCTCGTGAACCAGAATTTTTCTACAGAATCCATCTTTAACACTTCACACTCCTAAGTGGGTCATTTTCAAAATATAATAAAAATTTTAGTGGTGTCTCTTATATTCTACAGTCTTGTTTTTCTTCTTCTTCCACAGAACCGTGAATGACGATGAGGTACAGCATCATGTCCCTATCATCGCTATTACAGACGACCCCGATGACATTTAGTTGTTGTCATAGACTCCATCCCGCTAACGAGCCCACAACAGCGACACCTGTAACACAACCACGCGACAATTCAAAGCGGAGGCATGATGAAGAGCTTTCCACATCAGGTATAAAGCTTGCCAGGAGTGCACTGGATGTTAGACCGGTTGCTAATTGTAGTCCCTTATTCCTGTTCAATTCCCGGTACATCTTCCACAGCAGCAGCAGCTTCTCGTTCTGTAGAGGATGGCATAACATTCAAGTTCGTGCGCACTGCCACCCCCACCCCAGCCCTAACTAGAAATCTGTACGTAGTCAGGGTTGATCCTGGATCCATGGTTAGCAATGGTGTTGAACACGTACTACGGCGGGTTGTTGAACATATTGTGGAGTTTGCCCTTCAGAACCGCGAAGAATGTGAAGTCAGGACGAGACTGTCCTTCGGGTTCGGGTCAGATGAAGGGGATGTAGATGATTTTTAATAGTATATCATTCAGACGCTTTGCAGCTGTAGATATAGAGTATATATTAGGCCGTATAATGCAGACCTGTCAAAGTAGTGCAGCCTTCAATATGGACAACTTCACGGTAGATATTGGCCGTGTGTTCCATGATGCGAGTCATAGTTCCACACCTTATACCCTTAACTTCAATTGTCAGGTTATTTACAGGCGGCTTATAAACGCCGATCGTGGTTGCGGCTTTATATCTGTAGTCTTGGCACGTATGTTTACTGTATTAAATACACGGACGCAAAAAATTTGGTTGCCTACGGTTGTGCAGCGTGCCCGTAAACTGGCTTCAGATTGCCAGCTTGAGTTTCATTGTAATATGGGTCCTGAAGAGCTGAGAAGGGTAGAGCAGGAAATGAATGTTCGTACAAGACCCCTACTTATTTTAGGATTGTCAGGTTCAACGTATCTCCCCATCTGTAATATAAGGGTTCTTTACGCGAGTTATGATAAAAGTCGAAAATATGGAAGGCATCATGATTTGTGTAAGGGATGTATCGAGTTTGCGGATGATATAGTGAAACATTGTAAGGATTTCCACATGGCATGTGCGCAGTGTAAAAGATCCAAATGTGAAAGCCGTGTGGTTGAAGCTGAGAAGAGGGACTGTGATGTATGCAGACGCACATTTCTCAATAATAACTTTTTTGAGCTCCATAAGTCAATTGGTACGTGCAGGAAAATAAGAATCTGTGAATGTGGTATGTTTCATATGATCGATAATTGGGGGAATTTCAAGCATAAATGTGATGAAATTCACTGATCTACATACCATGATCAATATAAGGCGGTTGGAGTAAAGCACGTATGTTATATGAAAGACGCTAAGCCTAAAAATAAACCTTGTATAATTGTAAACTACGACATAGAGACTAACAGAAACCCTAAGACAAAAGAGGTTATAGACCTTGTATAACTGTGTACTACGATATAGAAACATATACGTTTGCTGAAACCAAAGAAGTTATCCCACCTCTACTTGTAAGCCAGACTATCTGCGATGAGTACATGGAGGTCGAGTGTGATGAGTGTCACAAATGTGGTAAACGGACAAACGTTTCTGAAACGATTATACACGACAGTCCCGTTAAACTCTGTGTCCTATATTGTCAAGTTAGCGGAGAAGTTAAAAAAAATTACTCTGTATATTCTTGCCCATAATGGGCAAAATTTGGCACACAGTTCCTTTATAAGGAGCTGTTTGAGCACGAGTCATCAGAGATATTTACAGGTGATCCCTTGAAAAGAGGAAACAAATTTATACAGATGCAAATAAGAGGTGATGTATAGTTTAAAGACACTTTATTATTCACACCTTGTAAATTAGCCAAGCTACCAAAAGTAATGGGCGTAGCCGCCGAAATTTCTAAAGATATTTCCCTTACACATTCCTCACTAGCGAAACTTTAAATTTTGTAGGACTACCTCCATTCAAACATTACTTTAACTATGAATGTATGAGTACAGGTGAACGTGAAGATTTTGACCGCTACTACAACAATTTTAATGAATCTAATCCTTACAATATAGGTGATGAATGTGAGCTTTATTGCGTGAATGATGTGCGCGTGCTTAGAGTATGTTTCCAGGCCTTTAGAAGGATGTACATAGCCCGTTTCAAATGCGATCCGTTGCAAGTCGTAACCACGATCGCCTCATTGTTCTTTACGGTGTTGAAGAACAATTTCTGCCTAAAGACACCTTAGCCGTCATTCACAGAAACAACCCTCCCACTTATAGGCACAAGGCTATTTACTGGCTAATACACATACAGCAGCAGACAGGTGTATACATAAATCATGCCTGCAACACGGTGGAAGTATCCATTATGGTTAATGGTTGTGTCTTTGAGTCGATGGTCTAAGCGAAAACCGTGCCACTGGTGAGAAGAATATGTACTCCTTTAACGGCTGTTGGTGGCACGGATGCCCCCGTCCTGAGTGCAGGATCGTAGGAGATATCCACGGTAGATCTACTGCTGACAGTCTTACATGGACCCATACCGAGATCAGCTTATAGGCACTCAGTTCACTCACAAGGTCTTGTGGGAGCATGAGTATGATGCACGGATGGAAACAGATGGACAGTGCCGTGAAGAGATAAACAACATCAAGAGTTGAATGGTGCTGGATCCTCTCAAATGCGGTGATAGCAGCTTGTTCGGAGGGCGCACAAATCCCTTCAAGCTATACTTTCCGCATACGGAGGGCGTGAAACTCCATTACTACGACTTCTGTTCTTTATACCCCTACGTGATGAAGAATAATCCGTACCCCGTCGGTGCAACTGAAAACTGGCAGGACCAGCCATGCCCACCATCGATGAGTTCTCAGCAAATTTGAACAAGAACTGTTTCGGTCTTTCTTTCGTAGACGTGCTGCCCCCACGCGATTTATGGATGCCGATCTTACGCGTCGTTATAGAACACAAGCTCATGTTTCCCCTGTGCGTGAAGTGCGTAGAGGAGACCAATGGGAATCGTAATCACACAACCAACCATCGGAAGATCGGAGGCGTATATACAATAGGGTGGAGCGAAAATAAAAATATTTACGTATCAATTTGTACATGTGTATAAAAGTTGTGTATTGATGCATGTAATGACTATTAATAAAATCTATACAATTCATAGTCATTTAAAGGTTCCGCAAGCCACTTGAAATATTCAGTAGTAATAAGTAGTTATTACTCTCGATGAGATCTGCTCATAATCCATTTTTACTGGAAGAGCTCCATATAATTTAAATTAAAATAATTTAATTAAAATAATTTAATTGAAAAATAATAATCTGGTTGGCAACTCTGTTTTCAGGACCAGTTGTAGCAATAATTCATAGTAAACAGACTCAGCGTGAGAAGTTTTCTTTTGAGAGAGTGCGTGTAGTATCTTTACGCCAGTGATTTAGTATTTTTTTAAATTTAGATGGTCATCATGGTTTCTACAGGAAAAGTTGAACGGAAGAAGTTATCAGCAATCAGTCAAATATCAGATTTTAAACCAATCCCCTTTACACTTAATGTTCTTCCAACAATCAGAAATGTTATTTTCTATTATCAGCACATAAAGATGGAGTTTAAACAATTGTCATCTAGTGCTGAACGGAAAGTCGCGGAAATTGCTGATAAGGTTGCTTTTGACCTTGAAGTAATATGGAAAAAGGCTTCCATACCTATCATCTCTCACAGTAGTGTGATTAGAAAGATACGAACGTGTCCGTGACGAAGTCATTGCACGTGTTCAGGCGTAAAACCGGTGCCATTAACCATGTACTTGGAACAATTTGTAGACAAACTCTAGTAAACGGAATGTTCTTTATTTAAGTGTTGAGGAGATGAATAGAGTCTTCGTGGTCGTTGAGAAGTGGAGCGAGGATCGTTATAAAATACATGCAGGTGTAGGTACAAGAAGAGAACAGATTAGTGATACCCCCTCATATGCCACATCCTCCCTTCTTCCCCCAAAGCTCCCCCTCATGTAACGTGGGGGTTACCCCTACCCCTTGTTGTATAACCCCCTTTGCAACATTGATCATCATTTGCAACATTGCAATTTCAATTGCACTCTCCAATTTTGCGCCCATACTATTGACACGCAGTATTTGTAAGCTCTGCCCATCGTGCGCCATCTTGAATCTGTGAGCTCGTATTTATCTAAAAAATTATGGCCACTTTTTCCTAAGTTTTGCTGTCGTAAGGTTGTGCTCTGCTTAGATTGCGATTCATTCTCTTTGAAATTTGAAATTTTGATTCCTCCAGAACATTTTTTTGAGAATTTCTTGTTTGAGGGTGGTGGAGTTTATACTTTACAACTTGAGCCTTTTCATTCGTGAATTCCTTTACAACGTTTAAACTTTTAAATTCCTTCATTGTAAGGATTTGTAAATAATTTTGTTTTGGCTACTATTACCAATATGGACCTTTTCTGTTCTATGGGCACCATTGAAATGAGAGAAATTAATATTTTATAAACTTATTTTCACTTTTTATTAGTAATCAGTTCATTTTGAATGGGAGAAATTTAATTTATTTCATTTAACAGCTATGAACATAAATAAAAACAAAAATTATTTGTCTATTCTTCAAAAATTTGACGATTTATTACATTACATTATCATTATTATTGGTCATACGTAACCTAACCTAACCTACCTAACCTAACCCAAACCTAACTTAACCTAGTTTAACATAGCCTAACCTATCCTAACATGACCTAACCTAGCCTAACCTCGTTGGTGCCCATAAAACGGAGAAGCCCCGCCAATATTTATTAACTATTTAAGCTTAAGAGTTAATTGGGGACTGAACTGACTGTTACATATTAGTTTACGTACCCCCCCTCTTGTCTGCTCTGTGGATTTGAGGAGTTTTGTGTTTAATAATTTAGATTTGGATTCTTCTTATCCTCGGAGTAGATCTGAGAGTACAAGGTTAAGGAGTTAACAAGGTTAATTCGCTGGTCATTACTTACTCGAACGGAGTCATTCAGACTCAGTCAAGTTTAACTTGGGTACAGCTTTGGTCGAGGGGTGATCGGCGTTAAGAACTTCGTTACTCGAAGAGCTATCACCTTTCGATTCTGTGGCTGTTCATCCGAGGTTTTGGTCAGTGAATTCCATCCAGACCATACGCCGGTCATTTTGTGTGGGACCTCCAAACTGCTCCGTACCGCAGTTGAGGTCAGAGCACGTCTCGACTGGAGGATAGTTAGTCCTGGCAATTGAGTCAGGGTAGTTAACCCCTCATGTCCCGACATACTTACAAAATTTAGCAATAGAAACCAGCATAGATATCATATGCCTAAAGGAATCACACTTACATAAATGCGAAAAGACTGAAAACTTCATCGAGGATATGAAAAGCAGTGCTTGACTACAACATATACAGAGCAGATAGTTGCTAGATGAGAGGGAGGGTGTTGTATCTACGTGAAAAACACACACACACAAATGTGAGGTGAAGGTAAACAAATCAAACAGCACAATCGAAATTATTATTTTAGAAGTAAAAGAACTGAACCTAACCATTACGAATGTCTACAGACCACCATATACTACAAAAAGTTAATTCCAATTCGCCACAAATGAAATCGATAACATGTTAAAATTACTTGAAACTCTAGCAACAAATAGTTTAATCTTTGATGTTAATTTCCCACATAACATGGAAGAAAAATGACAGTTAGATACGTTGAAGTTTCATGGTAACATTACAAAAGATGACAGAACCCAAGCCATACTGCTATTAGATGTTATGGAACATTATGTCCTTACCCACGAAATCTGTGAAGCCACTAGAAAAGGAAACGTTTTGAATATAATTTTGACAAATAACAATGAGATAATAATAAATAAAAAGGCAAGATACACAAATTTCTCCGATCATAACAATCATATGCAACTGAAGTTTGCAACCAGAGATTCAAAAACGCATCTCAGAGAGTCAGAAGGGATATTTGAAGGTTTAAATATAAATTCAAAGAAAGTAAATTGGGAAAATGTAAATAAAAATTTAAAGAAAGTAAATTGGGAATTGTTAATTCACGAGAAGACTCCAGAAGAAATATTTTGTATAATAGAAACTGAAACTAAACCTATATTACTGAAACATGTTCCAGAGAGACAAAAAAAAGAAAACTTAGCAAGCTCGAGAGAAAAATCAGGACACTATTTAGTAAAACATTTCCACAGATGCAGAATTGCTGCTAGGCGACTCAAACTAGAAAGGAAACTATGCGAAATAGAAAAGGATCTAAAACAAACATTCATACATAAGACAAACGAGGAGGAAAACAAGGTAGCAGAAACCAAAAACTAACCCAAAATACTTCCACTCGTTTGCGAAAAGAAAAATGCAGTGTAAAGAGGGTATTGGTCCATTGAAAAACGGGGATGCTGAATACACAAATGACCCAGAAAAAATTAGCGAACTGCTTTAGGAACAAGTTAACTCCGTGTTTAGCAACCGAAAGTCCAAAAAGAAAGTAAAAAACCAAGATGAATTTTTCGACATTGATACAAACCAGCCAAGAACAAATCTCGGCAAAACCCCATTAATAGACTTAGAGTTCTCGAAGGAGATGTAATTAAGGCCCTATCACAGATGGAAAACAATTTTGCACTAGGGCCAGACACATGGAGTGCCACGTTTCTGAAGAAATGTGAAGAGAGTATTGCCAAGATGCTATACTTACTATGGAGGAAGTCACTCGACACAAGATAAATTCCTAAAGCTAAAGCTATCAACAGTGGTGTCCCTCACGGTTTTGTCATGTCACTCATCTTTTGCTTTTATTTATCAATGATGTATTAAGTCGCACTTCCTGTCCTATCTACTCTTATGTCGATGATTTCACTCTTCACTTCTCAACCCGCTTCACAAGGCGTCCCTCTCAACAGTCACTCCATGATTCGCGTAGTACGGCTAAGGAGCACCTGACCTCTGATATTTCTGCTATCTCTGATTGGGGCAGAGAAAACCTTGTGGCTTTCAATGCCTCAAAAACCCAGTTCCTTCATGTGTGTACTCGCCACAATCTTCCACACGACTATCCCCTTACCTTCAGCAACACACAACTCAATCCTTCCTCGTCTCTTAACACTCTTGGCGTTTCCTTTCCCCGTGATCTTTCGTGGAAAGATCACATATATTCTCTTTCCAAAACAGCATCAAAGGGGTTAGGTGTGCTGTACGCCTTCGCAGTTCTTCACCCCTGCTCTGTTGGTGTCTCTGTACAGGGGTCTTGTCTGCCCCTGTATGGCGTATGCTTCTCATGTATAAAATGGTTTAACCCACACAGCCGTACTTGACCTGGTGGAATCAAAGGCTTTTCGGCTTATCAATTCTCCGCCTCTTACTCACTGCCTTCAATCCCTCTCTCTTGGCCGCAGTGTTACCTTACTCTCTCTTTACTATCTCTATTACAACGGACACTGCTATTCTGAACTCTCTAACTGCATGCCTCCTCTTTTGAGGAGAGCACGCAGCACAAAACTTTCGACACTTTCTCATCCCTTCTTTTTCGAACTCTCTAAGGCAAGGGTTAGTCGGTATTTTCAGTCTTTCATCTACTTAACCGATCAACTCTGGAACAATCTTCCTCGAGCCATCTTTCTCCCCCTCTATGACCTCCAATCTTTCAAACGCAGAGTGTCTAGGCATCTCGAAAACCCTGGATCTTGATTTTTGCTCTTTTCTTCTTCTATGGTTGGGAGGGGGCGTTTTTGCGGGCCTTGGCCCCTCCTTCCTGCATAAACATTTATGGAATATACTTCTCCTTAACCTTAGTAATGAAATAGAAACAAAACGGAATGAGAGACGAGGCAGATTTTGTACTGTCGCAGCTGCGATGGGACAGGGAATCATGAAAAAAAGGATGGAAGATACCCTCAGAATACAAAGCCCAAAACTTTTTAATACCCTGTGAAAAGACGTGAGGAACCTCCAGCACACCGACCTGAATAACTTCAAGAACCAGATGGACAGATTCTTGTGGAAAATCCCTGACGAGCCATCTCTGAACAGCCATGCTATGAGGTCAGGAGGAGATCGGAAAGCAATTCCATCCTTCACCAAATTCCGAAAATGAGGATGGATGCTGCAGAGGCGTCGACCGTATGTCGATCCTGAAGAGTCATTCAAACACTCACAAAAACCAAACCAAACCAAACTATACAAAGGAAACTGCAGGAAATGCACTCTCTTTCCAAGGAGCAAATATTTATGAAAATATTTTCTTGCATTTCACGTCATTTACACCAAAAATATCATATTTTACTAAATTTCAGGCCAGATAAATCAAAAAATAATCAAGCCACATATCTAAAACTTCAGAGAGATCGATTTCTCTATTAAATTAACACATCCACCAAATTTCATTAAATCTGGAGGGGTCAGTATGAAACCTGTGTTGATTTGATATGAAATCACCCCATATAAACAAAGAAGTTAGCCGGAAGAAATTCAAAGAATTTCGCAACTAAGATCAATGAATGCAAAGAACTAAATTACTGGGAAAGATTACGCACATTAAATCTTTATTCGTTGGAGTTTGTGATCTCAAACAGGATTCTATAACATCCAGACACCACTGGGAAATAGGAAGGAAGAATACAGTATGTAGCGTTCCAAAACTAAAAGCTAGATAAGGAACATCCTTAACTCTGAGGAAAAATAATTTTGTCGTCAGAAGGGTGAGACTACTTAACCAATTACCCAATGAAATTCAGATCACAAATTGGGTCGACAGGGAAGTCTTCATATGACGACTAAACAACTGTCTCAGGACAATCCCAGATGAGCCAGATGTGCCTCTCTACTCGTATGTCAGATGGAGACTTCAAGAAAGCAAATGTCTCCTTCACCAAGCCAGTTTTAGAGGTTTGGCCACGAGCCTAATCTTCATGCGAAGTGGGATCGACTCGTGGAACTCCTACAAGGTATATATATATATATATATATATATATATATATATATATATATATGAAAATTATTTCACGAAAGTGACACGTGAAAAATATTTATGATGAATAAAACCACGAAGGGAAAAGAGACACAAAGTGGTGCTCAAGCGCTTTCGTCTAATGACATCCTCAGGAACACTGGAGTGAAAAGAGAGTTCAAGACTATATATAGGTTAAAAAAAAATATATATATATATAGTAAGTGTAGAAATAAAAATTGTGGGAGGAGGAAACACGTCTGTACGGAAAACTAACGAAAGTTTACAGTCAATTTAATAGATGATGCCAAAATTATATATATGTCAAAAAGAAATAAAATAAAGAAATAAATCTAAAAAATAAATTGAAAAATAAATTGTAAGAGAAGCATCCAAATTTATAAGGGAAAAAATTACTACAGGTTTTTATAGTTATTGTCTGAATGATACATAGGTCACAAACGAATAAAGAAATAAAAATAAATATAAATTGGAAAAAATTACAAATGATGCCTCAATGATATATAAAAAATATAAGAAATACATACATATACACATGTACACATATACACATATACATATATATATATATATATATATATATATATACATATATATATATATAATATATATACATATGCATATAACTGCAATGACCACGCAGTATATAAATGAATAGAAACGACATAAGTATTAAGGAACGTTTCTGCACACGAGGAGGAGAGATAACGAATAAATGAAAAATGAGGCGAACCGCCCGGGAATCGAACCCGCGGTTCGCCTCATTTTTCATTTATTCGTTATCTCTCCTCCTCGTGTGCAGAAACGTTCCTTAATACTTATGTCGTTTCTATTCATATATATATATATATATATATGAAATACACATACAACAATAAATTGACAAATAAAAATTGTAAGAGAAGCATATAAATTTATAAGGAAAAACAAAAACTTTTTTACCAAAGGTTTAGCAACCTGCCATTCTTGTTTAAATCCATTCTGAAGGAAATCAGAGCAACGGGATCGAGTTGAATCAGACCTTTACTCATGATAAAGTTATTTGTAAGTTGAATTGTAGCAGACTCAAGAATATTTCTATTAACAATGTTGCTAGACTCAAACAAAACTGAAGCATTATTCCAATCAATACAATGGGATAACTCTGACAAATGGACAAAACGAGTACTAGACAACTGTCCCGTTCTAACGGAATATTGATGCTGTTTACATGCGTTTGCAAATCTTTTCCCGTCTGACCTATGTAAAAGGAATCACACTGTTTACACCCAATTTTATAGATAATGCCTAAATTATTGGTAGGGCTATTTTTTACTGATATTTTTCACAATATTGTTATATGAAAAAACTACACTGATATCCAAAAGTTTAAGTACATTAGCAATGCCTAAGAAGCCCGGGAAAAATGGAAGTACTAAAATATTCTTGGACAAGGTGCGAGTGTTATTATTCACACGATAGAAGGTTCGTTTAGCCTTATTAAGACAAGATTCCATGAACGCAGATAGGTAACACAGCTTACAATTTTCATTTGTCAATTTATTGTTGTTTGTGTATTTCTTATATATATATATATAATATATATATATATATATATATATAAGTGTATATGTATATGTGTATATGTGTACATGTGTATATGTATGTATTTCTTATATTTTTTATATATCATTGAGGCATCATTTGTAATTTTTTTCCAATTTATATTTATTTTTATTTCTTTATTCGTTTGTGACCTATGTATCATTCAGACAATAACTATAAAAACCTTTGGTAATTTTTCCCCTATATATATATATATATATATATATATATACAGGGTGGGCGGAAAGTAGCTCCCTATTTTGGATTGGTAAAAAAATACGTATATTATCCATTTATTTCAGAAGAAATAATATGAAAAGGTAGGCATACATGGTAGGTTTTCTCTAAAATTCAATGTGGGCTCCAACTCTTTCCACCAGCTTCTGGAGCCGCCCAGGAATGGCGTCCACTGACTTTAGCAGGAACTCCGGCGGGATGGAGGACATGACTTCCCGAATTCGGTCCTCCAGTTCTTCCAATGTCTTCGGTTTGGTGCGGGAGACTTCTTCCTTTACCCACCCCCAAAGAAAGAAGTCGCACGCTGTCAAGTCGGGGCTCCTGGCTGGCCATTGATGTGGACCACGACGACCCATCCAACGCCCAGGGAAGTGGGCATCCAGCCACTCACGGACAACAAGAGCGAAGTGCGGAGGGGCGCCATCTTGCATAAATATCAGATCGTCGATGTTCTCCCATGTGCTGACAACCGGCCAGACCTCGTTTCGCAACATAGCAAGGTACCGCTCAGCATTCATGGTGTTGCGCAGAAGGAACGGGCCCACAACCTGATCTGAGGTCATACCACACCACACCGTTACACTGAACCGATTCTGCCGTTTTTCAGCGGTAACCGTGCGACTTCTTTCTTTGGGGGTGGGTAAAGGAAGAAGTCTACCGCACCAAACCGAGGACATTGGAAGAACTGGAGGACCGAATTCGGGAAGTCATGTCCTCCATCCCGCCGGAGTTCCTGCTAAAGTCAGTGGACGCCATTCCTGGGCGGCTCCAGAAGCTGGTGGAAAGAGTTGGAGCCCACATTGAATTTTAGAGAAAACCTACCATGTATGCCTACCTTTTCATATTATTTCTTCTGAAATAAATGGATAATATACGTATTTTTTTACCAATCCAAAATAGGGAGCTACTTTCCGCCCACCCTGTATATATATATATATATTTCTTATATAGCTATTGCTTATATTTCTTTTATATGTGGTGTATATATCATATATGTCGTATATATTCCTATATTTCTTTATATATCATTTAGGTATCATTTTGTTTTCCAATTTATATTTATTTGTATTTTTTTTTTTGACCTATGTATGATTCAGACAATAACTATAAAAACCTGTAGTAATTTTTTACCTTATAAATTTGGATGCTTCTCTTACAATTTATTTTTCAATTTATTTTTTAGGTTTATTTCTTTATTTTATTTCTTCGTGACATATATACCATTTTGGCATCATCTATTAAATTGACTGTAAACTTTCGTTAGTTTTCCGTACAGATGTGTTTGCTCCTCCCACAATTTTTATTTCTACACTTACTATATATATATATATATATATATATATATAATATTTTTTTTTTTGTAACCTATATATACTGTAGTCTTGAACTCTCTTTTCACTCCAGTGTTCCTGAGGATGTCATTAGACGAAAGCGCTTGAGTACCACTTTGTGTTTCTTTTCCCTTCGTGGTTTTATTCATCATATATATATATCAACCGACTGGAGAAATAAAAGATTCCGGTCACCTTCGTCTGTTCTAAACCCTGTTACGGGAACAAGAGAATTTTATACCTGAGTCTTGGATTGCGTATGAAGGTATACTGTAAGTTTGAGAACAATTCTCTCCCCTCCCCCTTCCCCCTTCACTCAAAATAAATAAAAAAAAGCCATTATTCACAAAACGATAAAAGTCTACGGAATTTTACATTCTCTTTCTCCTTTCATTCTTTACAAGAACCCGTTTTTCTCTTGTGGTCGAACAATTTCTGTCATTCTATTTAGTCACTTTTAGAAGTTTCTATACAAGAGGCGCTCAGATGCAATGCATCAGAATTTCAGAATTCTCTTCATCTACTCTCCTTTCCAACTTTTTACTCATTTTAACTTTTGAGGAATTCGTTTCCTCCTCTTTTTTGTGATTAGAGTAAGAAGAAAAGATGTATGGCAACAACTTCACCAGAACTTTTTATTATATTGTAAAATCAGAAACTTATTTATTTTCTCCTCCTCCTGCATTCTATGAAGCATCCAAACACATTCGTGCACACACACACACACACACACACACACACACACAAACACGCTGTGCTCTGTTGGAGAAGTTGTGACAGCAATCACGTAGTGCTGACTGGGTGGGGGTGGGGATGGGCCCTTGGATTAGCTTAAGAGCACGGTGGCCGTTTACCTTCAGCGATGAAATTACGTTTTTTAAGTTTATTTACGAAATACGCTCAAAAAAATTTAAAATGCGTTATGTAAATTTGGTATATGTATACAAAGAACGTGTCATGTTATTCTTTATTGTACACTTTCTTCATTAAAATAAGTAACTGATTACACAATACAAGTGTTCGTATGGTGTAAAAACACTCCAAAGCTTTTCCTTTCAGTACACATTTTTCTTACTTTTCTATAACTCTTCTTTCATAACTTTTTCTGTCGGGAGTGACTGGCGGAAGAAGGGCTTTGTCTATTTTCTACTGTACTGCTACTAATACTTTTTCTATGTAAAAATTTTCATGCCAATACCAGTAAAAACATGGTACGAGGGCCTTTAGTTCCCTTTGTTATTCTCTCTCTCTCTCTCTCTCTCTCTCGAGCAAACGTGGAGTGGTTCTTTGATCTTTGTTATCCTGTCCTATAAATTTTTTAACTTCTTTTTCTTTTATTGTTTTTTTCCTTGCAGTACCTGATCTGTTAAAGTGGCACACTTTTTTTTTACCCAAGCCAAATAAAATATTTTCACGCGAAGTGAAAATAAATAAAGTTCCTGTAACTTTAGACAATATTTAGACCCGGTGTTGCCGGGGTGGATGTTGAATGCTATATATATATATATATATATATATATATATATACAGAGTGTCCCAAAACAACGTATACATTTTTTAAAAATTTATAACAGGAGAACCCACTAACAGATTCAGATGATTTTTATTTCTTTTTATAGCCTATAGCCTAAGGAGGTACAAAAGCGAAATTGTTAACAGCCTTGGCTAGCCTAAGGAGATACAAAATCGAAATTATTATTAGCCTTGCCTGCCTACAGTAAACATGGAAAATGGAAGTGTGCGCTTATCATTTGAGCAACGAAAATGGATACTAAAGTCGTATTTTAAAGTTGAGAAGATATCAAAGGTTCAACAACAGTGGAGAGACAATTTTGGAACTAATCCTCCAACTCGACTTACCATTTCACGTATCTGTGAGAAATTTGAAGTATACGGTACTGTGCATGATATGTACAAGCAAGCGACTGGGCGTCCAAAGACATCAACAGATGCTAACACTTCTGATGAAGTGCTACAGGTATTCAACTGATCACCAAGAAAATCTGAGACAATGTGCTCGTGAAACAGGGAAAAGTAAGACAAGTGTCCACAGAATTCTGAAGAATGCTAAATGGAAATCTTACATCCCGAGATTATTACATGCCTTGAATGAGGATGATCCGGATCGCAGAATCCAGTTTTGCGAATGGTTTCGAGTAAAAAAACACAGAAGATGGCCAATTTGCGGACAAAATTGTGTGGTCTGATGAGGCTACATTTAAGTTGAATGGTATAATTAATCGTCATAATTGCACATACTGGTCACAAGAAAATCCACACATTTATGTGGAACGACATGTAAATTTACCGGGTATAACTGTCTGGTGTGGTTTTTCTTCCAAAGGTTTGGTTGGTCCATTCTTTTTCGATGGTACAGTTACCGGCCATAGCTACCTCAACATGCTTCGGGGAAAAGGTTTTCCTGCAATTCGACAGTTATACGGAGATGAGGACATTTACTTTCAACAAGATGGAGCAACTCCTCATTACCATCAGGATGTCAGGAACTACCTTGATGAAACATTTCATTATCGGTGGATCGGACGACGAGGTAGTATCGAGTATCCACCACGTTCACCAGATTTGAACCCACTTGACTTTTTTTTATGGGGTCATTTGAAAAATGAAGTATACAGTAGAAGACCTACATCACTTGAACAACTAAAGAGCACAGTTGAAGAAGCGTGTAGAAATATCCTTACAAACATTTTTGTTGAAGTCTGCCAATCAGTGAATCAAAGAGCGCAGTGGTGCATTGATGTCAATGGTCGACATTTCGAACACTTACGTGTTTAAAACAAATTAAACTATCTATTATTTCGAAGTTGTATATTTTACCTATAAAAGAAATAAAAATCATCTGAATCCGTTAGTGGGTTCGCCTGTTATAAGTTTTTTAAAAATGTATACGTTGTTTTGGGACACTCGTATATATATATATATATATATATATATATATATATATATATATATATATATATATATATATATATATATATACACAAGGTGTTTCATAACATGTGGGACGCACTTTCAGGATGGATTCAGGACCTGAAAACAATGAAAAAAATGCATATAAACATATGCCCGAAATCACTTTGTTTCCGAGTTACAGCACGTTTTATGTTCCAGCAATTGTTTCCGTAAACTGTTTACAAACACTGCTTGTCGGAAATGTTTGTGAGTTTGTACGAGACTTATTTCATGTATGGCCTTACCGATTGTAATATTTCGTACACTCTATGACATGTTTCAATATCGTTGAGTAGAGCCATCACTCAGTCAGAGGTGCATCGCGGTGTTTCACTGTTCGTATTCGTAACTTCTTACCGTGAATAAGTGCAGTCCAGTGAAAAAAAAACTTAAAAGTTTTTGTGCTATTCAGTGATAGTGTGCATTTGAAGTGAGAATGGAGGCTTATTCAAACAGAGAAATGGTAGACATGCATCTCATGTATGGACTTACGAGTGTAATGCGGCCGCAGCAAGATGTCTGTATGCGAAAGGTTTCCGAATTGCTGTCTGCCAGATAAGAAGACCTTTCAGAGAATAGACGAGCGTCTTGGAGATGTAGGATCATTCAACAAGCAAGTTTCAGATGGTGGTAGACCACTCAGCGCCAGAAATGTTGAGTTGGAGGAGTGAGTCCTGAATCGCGTGGAGGAACATCCTGGTGTTAGTACCCAAAGGATAGCAGCAGCAGAGGGTATAAGATACACAACTGTGTGGAGAATTTTACGGGAACAATAGCTTTACCTATATCACATTCAGAGCGTACAAGGCCTCACTGAAGCTGATTTCTCACCACGAGAGGCTTTTTGTACTTGGTTCCTTCAACAGTGTGCTCGCGATCCTCTTTTTCTATCCTCCGTGCTGTTTTCTGATGAGGCTGCCTTCACAACAAATGGCGTGATCAATTTTCACAACACTCATCACTGGGCCGATGAGAATCCGCATGCCATCATCCAGTCAAGGCACCAACAACTTAGTATCAATGTATGGGCATGACTTATTGCCGACAACTTAATCGGTCCTTTCGTTTTGCCTGGAAGATTAACAGGAGAATCCTAATCCAGTTTTTTAAGGAATGTTTTAAGCGATTTACTAGATGAATTTCCTCTTGGTGTCCAACGTCGTATGTGGTTTATGCATGACGGCGCTCCGCCTCATTTTAGTCGAGTAGCCAGAGACTATTTGGATGACCATTTCCCTGATAAATGTATAGGCTGCGGAGGACCCATTGCGTGGCCTACTCACTCCCCAGACCTGAATCCACTCGATTTTTACCTGTGGGGTCATCTGAAATCCATCGTTTACGTGACACCCATTAACAACGTTGAAATGCTTCGCCAACGTGTAGAGCAAGGACGCCAGAAAATCCGGGCAATACCTGGAATGTTTGAACGCGTCAGGCAGTCTATGACAAGGCTTGTTCAGGCGTGTATTGAAGCGCAAGGCGGTCATTTTGAGCACTTCCTTTAAAGGTAAGGCGTATACTTGCTGGAACCCATAACGGGCTGTAACTCGGAAACAAAGCGATTTTGGACGTATGTTTATATAAACTTTTTTCATTGTTTTCAGGTCCTGAATCCATCCTGAAAGTGCGTCCCACATGTTATGAAACACCCTGTATATATATGTGTGTATGTATATATATATATGCGGGCTACGTAGTGGCCGATGTCGTAACACCGCTTCTCGGAGATCAGCGAAGTTAAGCGACATTGGGTCTGGGTAGTAGTTGGATGGGAGACCGTCCTCTGCGCCCAGATTATGTAGCGACCCGTGGTTCGGATCCCACGTAAAGCTGTAGGTCCCCTCCGTCATATGACGTCAGATGTTGCGAAGGAGGTTAAACAACCCAATTAAAAAAAAAAAATATATATATATATATATGCCCGGTTAGGTAAACTGAATGCCCAGTTAGGTTAATTGAATGCCCAGGTATGTTAATTGAATGCCCGGTTAGGTTAATGGTACGCCCTTGACGACTGGTTAGGTTAAGTCGTGATATTTTCGTTAAAACTAAGAAAATATCACGACTTAACCTAACCAATCGTCAAGGGCGTGCAGATGACCTAACCTGGCATTCAATGAACCTAACCGGGTATTCAATAATTTTACCATATGTTTATAGGTTTGATATATATATATATATATATATATATATGAATAGAAACGACATAAGTATTAAGGAACGTTTCTGCACACGAGGAAGAGAAATCACGAATAAATGAAAAATGAGGCGAACCGCCCGGGAATCGAACCCAGGGCCTTCCAATTGCCGGTTGGATGCGCTACCATTACACTACGGTCCGTAGTGTAATGGTAGCGCATCCAACCGGCAATTAGAAGGCCCTGGGTTCGATTCCAGGGCGGTTCGCCTCATTTTTCATTTATTCGTTATTTCTCTTCCTCGTGTGCAGAAACGTTCCTTAATACTTATGTCGTTTCTATTCATTTATATACTGCGTGGTCATTGCAGTTAAATGCATATATATATATATATATATATATATATATATATATATATATATGAAAATTATTTCACGAAAGTAACACGTGAAAAATATTTATGATGAATAAAACCACGAAGGAAAGGAAACACAAAATGGTGCTCAAGCGCTTTCGTCTAATGACATCCTCAGGAACACTGAAGTACATAAAAGGGTTACAGCCTATATATAGGTTACAGAAAGAAAAAAAAAAAAATAATAATATATATATATATATACATATATATCGGGTGGTCCGAAAAAAATGACGCATTTTTTAAAATTAATATCTCAGTAACCCCCTTCCTTATCATGACAATTTTTTATATGCAAGATACTTTCAAACTTCTTTTTTTGAATGCAAGAAACGGAATTCTGATATCTTTTATAGTTTTTCGCGCAATTAACAAAAGTAACAACATGGGTCAAAAAAACGAATATCATGAGAAAGGAAAAATTTAATCAGAAATTTAACTAATTAATTTACAGTAAATGATCGATTGGACCACCACTCTGTTGACACACTACTAAGTCTTTTCTTCCACACAAAAATAATACTTCTTACTTCATTAATGCCAATTTCTTGCCAAGATTCAAGTATTTTACTTTTTAATTCTGATTCGGTGAATTTTTCTCGTCGACCTCGGTAAACCTTCTCTTTAGTAACTCCCAAATTGAGTAGTCCATAGGATTACAATCTGGGCTTTGTGGTGGCCACTCATTTTTCGTTATTAATTTTGGTATATTGCTAATCAGAAACGACTGTGTGGCGTAGCTTGTATGCGACGGTGCTCCATCTTGTTGAAATATGAAATCATTTTCTTGATACAGGCGACGACAATCCGGCAACAATTTTGTTCTTAAAAGTTCAATGTAATTTGCAGAATTCACCTTTGTCTTTTCAGTTTCAATAAAATGAACATCTGTCTTGCCATTCCAAGAGACCCCTGCAGATATCATAACCTTTTTGGAGAATCTTGACGTTTCATGATACAATCTGTTTATTGAAATGTCACACTTTTTACCACGCCCGTAGACAACATCATTTTGACGGTTTCGCGGAATTTCTAGAGTGAAATCTTTTCATCCGTGAAGACTATCTTTTTAATATCAACGACAGAGAAATTATCAAGTAACTTTCTGCACCTTGTTTTTCTTTTATCCTTAACAGTATCACTTTTTCTAGAAGATACTATTCTTTTGAAGGCTTTTAGTTTTTGTGCTTTAATTATTCGGTGTACAGAAGTCTTTCCAATATTCAAATGTTTAGCAATTGTTCTTTGTGACAAATGACTTCCTGGTTTATCTTCTTGAGAGCAGATTTTATCGTTGATGTAATCCACATTTTTCTGGAACCGAAGCTGTTTTAGGTCTACCGCTTCCTGGTTTTCTGGCAGTACTTCCCGATTCGCGAATCTTCTTTAAGAGTCTTTGCACTGCACGCCTTTTCCACTTTTTGCCGGGAAACTCTTGCAATAACCTTCCAGTCTTCCATCCTTTTTCACAGTAACAATTTTTAATGAGAATACGATCTTCCTCTGACAACATCATTAAGGGTACTGACGAATTGTTAAAAAATAAAAATATCCACAATTTGACTTGTTCATTCCTGTAGAGTTTTGTAATAACTTGCAAAAAATCGCATGATATCGTATAAAATGATATCGTATAAAAAACGGATATTATATTGCGCTTTTTGTTTTTTTGACCCATGTTGTTACTTTTGTTAATTGCGAGAAACTATAAAAGATATCAGAATTCCGTTTCTTGCATTCAAAAAAAGAAGTTTGAAAGTATCTTGCATATAAAAATTGTCATGATAAGGAAGGGGGTTACTGAGATATTAATTTTTAAAAATGCGTCATTTTTTTCGGACCACCCGATATATATATACACACACACATATATATATATATATATATATAATATATATATATATATATATATATATATATATATATATAATATAATATATATATATATATATATATATGCAATAAACGGAGAAGTAAAAATAAAAATTAAAAATTAAAGGATTATCAGAGAGGCATACAGATTTGTAAGGAGAAAATATCGATTTTTAGCACAAGATCAAATGAATTATAAAAATACAAATTTATACTGGAAATCTGCCCGGGTTTTAACACTGCCTTTTTTGGTTAAGTTTCGATGTATATAAAATAAAATGAAAATTAAAAGTTAATAAAGTAGCATACAAGTTTACCAAAGATTTAGCGTTCTAACCTCTTATCTAAATCTGTTTTGAAGGAATTCAAAACAACAGGATCGAGTTGAAAAAGACCTTTGCTTATGTTGAAGTTATTTGAAAGTTGGATAATGGCAGACTCAAGAATATTTCTATTAACAATGTTGCTAGAGTGGAATAAAACTGAAGCATTATTCCAATCAATACAGTGGGATAACTCTGACAAATGGACAAAAAGGGCATTGACAAGTGTCCTGTTCTAACGGAATATTGATGCTGTTTTATACGTGTGTGCAAATCCTTTCCCGTCTGACCTATGTAAAAGGAATCACATTGTTTACACCCAATTTTATAGATAATGCCTGAATTATTGGTAGGGCTATTTTTTACTATGATATTTTCACAATATTGTTATATGAAAATACTACATTAATATCCAAAAGTTTAAGTACATTAGCAATGCCTAAAAAGCCCGGGAAAAATGGAAGTACTAAAATATTTTTTGACAAAGTACGAGTACAAGGCAAAACGAACTTTCTATCGTGTCAATAATAACACTCGTACTTTGTCAAAAAATATTTTAGTACTTCCATTTTTCCCGGGCTTTTTAGGCATTGCTAATGTACTTAAACTTTGGATATTAATGTAGTATTTTCATATAACAATATTGTGAAAATATCATAGTAAAAATAGCCCTACCAATAATTCAGGCATTATCTATAAAATTGGGTGTAAACAATGTGATTCCTTTTACATAGGTCAGACGGGAAAGGATTTGCACACACGTATAAAACAGCATCAATATTCCGTTAGAACAGGACACTTGTCCAGTGCCCTTTTTGTCCATTGTCAGAGTTATCCCACTGTATTGATTGGAATAATGCTTCAGTTTTATTCCACTCTAGCAACATTGTTAATAGAAAATTTGAGTCTGCCATTATCCAACTTTCAAATAACTTCAACATAAGCAAAGGTCTTTTTCAACTCGATCCTGTTGTTTTGAATTCCTTCAAAACAGATTTAGATAAGAAGGGTAGAACGCTAAATCTTTGGTAAACTTGTATGCTACTTTATTAACTTTAATTTTCATTTTATTTTTATATACATCGAAACTTAACCAAAAAAGGCAGTGTTAAAACCCGGGCAGATTTCCAGTATAAATTTGTATTTTTATAATTCATTTGATCTTGTGCTAAAAATCGATATTTTCTCCTTACAAATCTGTGTGCCTCTCTGATAATCCTTAATTTTTAATTTTATTTTTACTTCTCCGTTTATTGCATATATATATTATATATATATATATATATATATATATATATATATATATATATATATATATATATATATTATATATATTTATTTTTCTTTTCTTTTTTCTGTAACCTATATATAGGCGTAACCTTTTATGTACTTCAGTGTTCCTGAGGATGTCATTAGACGAAAGCGCTTGAGCACCATTTGTGTTTCCTTTTCTTCGTGGTTTTATTCATCATATATATATATATATATATATAATATATATATATGTACAGGGTGCTTGTACCCTGTGGTGAATGGACGTGTTGTTTTGCTCTCTCTATTTAACACCCAAATTAAAATCTACTCGGCGGTTTATTCTGTTTGCACCCGAAAGTGTATAAAGTATCAGTGAATCCGTGCATATAAATTATAAAGTGAAATTCATTAAAATTAAGAAAGTGCAATACAGTTTACATAATTTATCACCAATTTTAACGTATATATTCAAAACGAAATACGGTTGGCATTCGAGAAAGTTTGAAACAAAGCAGGAAAAAGGTCATAAAACGCAAAGGTCAGAAAACCCTCGAAATACCCTCGACCATCGAAAGGAAAGAAACAGGAATAAAAATAAAAATAAATAAATAAAGAATTTGTGTGGGTATTTCTTCTTACGCTAATTAAGGAATAGCATGGATATGGGTCCAAATTCTCACTTAATCTGTAATTTGTGCAATTTAGTAACAACGGAAAGCCTAGCGATTAGATGTGATTTCTGCCAACGATTAAACGACTTTAACTGCATGAATTGGAATGATAGGGAAATAACTCTTGTCTCGAACGCGAAACACGTCGTGGGGATCAAATTTCTATGTGGCGCATGTACACAGACGTAAATTCTTTCGCGGTCTTTAAAGAAATGGAGATAGCAGACTCGAAAGTTACAAAAAAGAATGAAATAATGGGGACACATGGTCCGAAATGGTCCCAACGAAAAACAGGGTGGATGAGAGAGAAGACGAAATAACGATAACAGCATAATAACGAACAACAATTTAATAACAAATAACGATATAAACAATATAATACGGAAGGAAGACATAGATGAAAGGAAAGAAATAAGTAAAAGTGGCGAAGTAGACAAACGGTCCAACGAGCGAAATGATAAAAAGATAATAACTAAAAACGTAGAAAATAAACAGCCAAAGAAAAATAATGATAATGCCAAAACTAAGAACTTGGAAAATAATAAGAAAGAAAGCAGAAGCGTAGAAAATATCGTATGCAAATACTACGCGAAAGGAAACTGCAGATATCGGGATGGGCAATGCATATATGCACATCCCACATTATGCAAAATGCATTACACAAGTGGATACTGCAAGTTTGATAAGAAATGCATGTTCCACCATCTTACGGTCTGCAACACTTATGAAAGATATGGGAGTTGCAAATACGAAAAAAAATGCCGATACCACCACCCTCAAAGGAACGCAACGAGGGAACAGAAAAAACGAACATCAAAGAAGAGTGGAAATTTTTTAGACGCAGCCAACACATTTCAGCTGCTAAATACTCTCCAGCAATTACAAAACCAGCTGACAAATATAAATATAGAAATCCGAGAGCCGGACAGAAGGTACGAACAAAGGCACTTCATGCGTTATCGGGACAACAGGTACCGACAAAGATAAAAAGAGGTAAATTCTCGGAGGACCACAAGGCAACGAAACCGGCACCCCCATTGGAAAACAAATCGGAACCACCTGTATGCGAAAAAGAAAGAGAAAAAATAAAAATAATCCTAGCCAACATACAGGGCCTTAAATCAAACCAGTCCACGAACAAAGTTGCATACCTGAAAGGACTCATGCAAGAAGCCGGAGCAGACTTTGCATGCCTCACGGAAACTCATCTAAAGGACTGCCAGGCGAACTGTGAAAATTGTGAGTCCTGTATTGACAAAAAAGAAATACAAATTGACAACTATAACATCCTCCGAGCCGACAGAACAGTGAGACGTAAAGGAGGATGTGCTATTTACACACGCGAAAGGCACATAGCAGAAATGGCTATAAGTACCTCAAACAACTACGTAGAATGTGTAGCAGCAAAAATTGAAAAATTAAATATGGTACTAATTGTAATGTACAGACCCCCAAACACGCCAACCTCAAAATTTTCAGATTCCATTACAGAGGTAAGAAACTTAGTAAAAGATCTACACTCTCCAACCCCAAATATTTTTCTCTGTGGTGATTTTAATTTCCCATTCATGAAATATAAAAGGATAGGAAAAAATATATGTATACACCAGGACAAGGGGGGCACACGAGAAGACCAGGAGCAGGTAAAAATGCTACTAGCTTTAGCTGATGAATTTATGTTAACGCAAGAAATAACAGAAAACACAAAAACAACTGCCTAGATTTGGTATTCACAAACAACAGTAATCTAATTGATAATGTAGAAATATCCCCAACTATGATATCAGACCACAACATCATTGAAATAACAACTAATATAAAGGCAACAGGAAAGGAAAGAACACGCACAACAGAAAGAAGCAAATTCGAAATTTTTAATTTTCACTCCAAAGCTATAAACTGGGAAGATGTGACATCCAGCATGGAAGTAATAGATTGGAAAACCATTTTCGAGGCCAAGACAACGGAAGAGATGCTAATGACGTTAGAGGAGAAGACGTTAGAAATTGTGGAAAAACATGTCCCAAAGATACAACAAAGAGGAAAGAGAAGCAGGTTCGAAAGACAAAAGAGGGCATTGTTCCGAAAGAGAAAAAGAGTGACTGCAAAATTAAGTAATTGTAAAGATAACATCAGAAAAATATTAAATGATAAACTACAAAGTATCGATGTCGTCATACAGGAACTAATCGAGAAGCATACAGAAAAAGAAGAGATGACGCTATAGAAGCGATAAAGGCTAACTCAAAGTACTTCTATAATTTCGCAAAAAGAAAGTCGAAAAACCAAGCGACTATCGGACCTTTAAAAAATGAGAACAGTGATTTATCTGATGATCTAACAGAAGTATCTGAAATATTAAAAGCTCAGTATGAATCATCTTTCAGTATCCCAAAAACTGACAAATTGATATGCGATAGAAACGCGTTCTTTGAAGAAGAACCACAAGGGGAAAGTATAACGGATTTCGACTTTACGACGGATGATATTACACAAGCCATAGGGAAACTAAAAACACACTCAGCGGCAGGACCGGATAAATGGAATGCCACACTGATCAAAAACTGCAAGAATGCAATCGCTGAGCCCCTATACTGGATATGGAGACGATCATTAGACACGGGAGAAATACCGGGCATCCTGAAGAGCGCGAACATAGTCCCAATATATAAAGGAGGAGATCGATCCGAGGCCAAAAACTATAGGCCAGTGTCGCTTACATCTCATCTCACTAAAATATTTGAAAGAATAGTTAGACAGAAAATCTATGACTTTTTGGAAACTCAGAAAAAATTCAATGATAACCAACACGGGTTTCGTCAGGCAGATCATGCCTATCACAACTAATGGAACACTACAACAACATTATTGATTCACTTGAAAGTAATGAAAACTATGATGTACTATACACAGACTTTGCTAAAGCGTTCGACAAGTGTGACCACGGAATCATAATACATAAACTGAAATATATGGGAATAACAGGAAAAGTAGGGAAATGGATATATAATTTCCTTAGTGAGCGGAGGCAAGTCGTTACAGTACAAGGAGTATCTTCATCAGAATCAGAGGTCCTCAGCTCAGTACCACAAGGAACAGTATTAGCTCCACTACTCTTCATAATCATGCTAACTGACATAGATGAGGACGTTACCAGAGACAGCACAGTAACATCCTTTGCGGATGACACAAAGATCAGTAGAAAAATAAGAAACCCAGAAGACATAGGATCTCTACAAACCGACATAAACAAAATCTACAAGTGGACGGAAGACAACAATATGAAGTTTAACACCGAGAAATTTCAGCTATTACGGTACGGAAAAAGAGAAGACCTAAAGTCCATGGAATATTATACCCCAAATGGACAGGAAATTCAGAGAAATTCCAGAGCAAAAGATTTAGGGGTTGTAATGACAGATGATGCGAAATTTGAAACACAAAATAAGATAGCAGTAAACAGAGCAAAGAGAATAACGGGTCAGATATTGAGAACCTTTAAACGAAGGGATAGGAATGTAATGATTCCTCTACTGAAAACCCTGATAATACCCAAATTGGAATACTGCTCGGTCCTAACATCCCCATATAAAAAAGAAGACATTAGACAGCTGGAGGGGATCCAAAGAAGCTTCACAGCCAAGATCAATGGGTGCAAAGAACTAAATTACTGGGAAAGGTTACGAGAACTAGACCTATATTCATTGGAAAGGAGAAGAGAGAGATACACCATTATTTACACTTGGAAAATAATGGAGAAACTAGTCCCTAATCTTACTCTGAATCACATAACTCCCAAAACAACGGTGGAAAGTAGAAGCGGTAGACTGTGTCGTATTCCCAAATTGAAGGCGAGACAGGGAACATCCTTAACCCTGAAAGAAAATAGTTTTGTAGTGAGAGGACCAAAACTGTTTAATCAGTTGCTCAAAGACCTAAGAAATACGAAGGGAGTTGCAGTGGAAATCTTCAAAAGAAGACTAGACGCCTGGCTTAGAACAATCCCCGATGAGCCGGACGTACCTGGCTATGTGAGGTGGAGAGCGCAAGAATCCAACTCACTACTTCACCAGGCCAACTCGAGAGGAGGGGTGACAAACTTGACCTTCGCAAAATGAGAAATCATCGCGCGGAACCTTTGTAAGGTTGTAAGGGTTGTTTCAGGAGGAAACGTCAATACTTCGGGAGGTGATAGTATCGGTCATTGTGAGAAAAAAAGTTCATATGAAGATGTGTCTAATTCTGAATGGTTACCGAGATAGAGCTGTTTGAATCTACAAATACAAAAGCATCGTTAATGGTAATCAAGAAAGAGAAACCAATTACTGATTCTAACATTTAATATTTAAACATTGGCATTTTGAATAGTATCAGATAAAGAAATGACAAATTTGTTACAGTTTACAATACGTTTTCGAAAATCCCACCGTCAACCTCAATGCACTTTGCAACTCGTGTGCGAAGATCGCGTGTTGTTTGTCTGAGTTGATCTTGACGTTCCTTTATGCGAGCAGCAGCATCTAAAATGCGCGCGAGCAATTCGTCTCGTGTATCCACTTTTCTTTTGTAAACTTGACTTTTCATCCACCCCGACAAACAATAATCTAACGGAGAGAGGTCTGGAGACCTTGGTGGCCATTGAATGGGACCACCGCGGGGGGAGGAAGAGCTGCGCGCGCATCAGATTCAAACAGCTCTATCTCTGTAACCATTCAGAATTAGACACATGTTCATATGAACTTTTTTTCTCACAATGACCGATACTATCACCTCCCGAAGTATTGACCTTTCCTCCTGAAACACCCTGTATATATATATATATATATATATATAATCACGCAATGATCTTGATTACGTCATTTAATTTTTTAAAATTTATTATTTAATTTATTAACACCCAGGTGCATAACCTCGGGACCTAACCTAACCTAACCAATCGTCAAGGGCGTACAGTTGACCTAACCGGGCATTCAATGAACCTAACCGGGAATTCAATAATTTTACCATAGGTTTCGATATATATATATATATATATATATATATATATATATTATATATATATATATATATATATATATATATATATATATATATAACTGGTGTGCCATTAAAAAGTACATTTAAAAAGGCTATAAAATCAACATTTTTCATTTAATTTTAATAAAACTTCTACACAATAACAATTTTTGAATGATGATCTCGCGTAAATGAGCGACATCTTTTATCCTAGTCCTGTAGACTCGCTCTGTTAAGTTCTCCCATATTCCGGCCAAGAATAAAAAAGTTATTGAAATGGAAGGAAAGCATTTCGAACAATTTTTTTAATAATTTCAGGTAAATTTTACGTTAAAAATTATTTCTATAAAAAATATTAAAAAGGTTTAATAATTTTTGCATGTCAAGTAGAAAAATCATACTCTTTCGTTAAATGTTGATACAATTTGAATTATTTGATATTGTAGTCTGAAAACTCGTTTGCATATAGAAAAATACATATGTTTTATTGTGTAGAAGTTTTATTAAAATTAAGTGAAAAATGTTGTTGTTGTTGTTTAGCCGATCAGCCCACCCTGATCGAGCAAGCCGGCGGCACGCAGGGAACCGATCGCCGATAGCTTTTTTAAAATGTACCCTTTTTTATGGCACACCCGTTTTATATATATATATTAGGGTGATGCACAAATCATGACCATCGTGGATTTTTAGGGATACCCCCTCATTTGTTCCAATTTGTCACAAAAACACGCTGTGAGAAATTCCAGGTCAAACAAATAACATTCAGAGGTCGCGCCCGCCAATTGAAAATTTGAAAATTACAAAAATTAGAGTAAAATCAAATTTTTTGAATTTGTTCTTATTTTTGTTGGCAGTTTGTTGCAGGTTGCAGGTTTTGTGCAGGTTTGCTGCAGGCAGAGTGGTAGGTGATGCGTATATGAGCAAATAGCGTTCAAGGAAATCGTATCGCAGTGTGCTTGTGGCAGTGTCCAGGAGAGGTGCTATATCAGTGAGTCTCTCCGCCTCAATTTCTCTTCTATTTCCTCTATCTTAATTGTGACAAAAATGAGATCAAGAAGCTCAACAGATATCTGGCTGATCGGTCAACAAATAGATAAATTGAATCAAAGTAAGCTTCCATCAAAGAAAGAAGTAATTTCCTTATTCATGAATTATAAACATATCAAGAATGAAACTGTCAGAGAAGCATTAACTTCAACCGTTAATGATGTATTGGAAGTGTGGCAGAGAGCAGGAATACCAACAACCCAGAAATGTAATGTTGTGAAGAAATTAAATAAACTGTATGATGAGTGGCAAGGGCTGAAGAAGAGCAAAGAAAAAAATCGAAGTTTTCAATAGAGAAGAGAATACATGGAAAGAAAAATTGGATGGACTCTTTGATATTGCGCATGCAAATGCTAACGAGTTAATAACTATTGAGGAAGATAGAGAGTTTCTACGGCTACAAAGGGAAGGTCGAAAGGGTAAAATGATGGCAGTTGATAAGGATGAAGAAAAACGTCGAAAGGAAGCTGCGAAGAGACATGAAAAAATGGATAAGAAAAGGTTACATGAATCAAGTGCATTTGATGAACAGTTGTTCTTGCAAGCAGCAGCAGTTCCTGCAGTGATTCACCTGCATCTACGGAAGAAGAAGTAGATCTGGAAGTTCCCTCAACATCCAAAAGAGGCCTTCCAAGAAAAAAATTCAAGATTATGAATGAAAATCTGCTTTCCTCATTGGATGTTGCTAAGATCAGCGACCGATCAGCCTCTTTAATAATTATTCCAACGATCGCAATGTTGGAAAAGATCCAGAGAATTACAATGTTAGCTACTCATCGATTCGCAGGGCAAGACAGAAATCAAGAAAGAAGTTCAGTGAAAACTTGAAAGAAGAATTTCAAGCTGACAAACCCTTGATTGTTCATTGGGATGGCAAACTCCTCGAAGACATTACCGGGAATGAGGTTGTTGATCGGTTGCCAGTCCTAATCTCTGGCAGTGGAGAAGATCAACTGCTTGAGTGCCAAATATAGATCATGGCACAGGAAAGGATACTGCAAATGCAGTACATCAGGCGATCATTGATTGGAATCTAATAGATAAGGTAAAAGGCATGTGTTTCGATACAACTGCATCGAACACAGGTCGTAAAAACGGAGCTTGTGTCCTAATTGAACAGAAAATGGAGAAAGATTTGTTGTGGTGTCCTTGTCGACACCATATCCTTGAAATCATGTTGGAAGCAGTGGTATCCCTGCATTACAGGCTTCATCAGGCCCTGACATTCAGTTATTCAAAAGATTCAAAACAAACTGGAATAAGATTAATCTAACTTCATACGATAAATTAGAAAATTATCCACAAAAGGAAAAAGAGGAAATCATCAACTTTGCAGCAAGAAAAATCAATGAAGATCAACCTCGCGACGATTACAGAGAGTTATTGGAACTGACAATCATCTTGCTTGGCGGTACTCCAACGACTGGAATAAAATTCAGGAAGCCTGGGCTTATCATAGAGCCCGTTGGATGGCGAAAGTCATTTATTCAATGAAAATCTTTATGTTCAAAAGTCAGTTCAAAATAACAGCAATAGAAGAAAGAAATCTAAAAGAAATTTGTTGGTTTTCTGTTTCAATTTATATTAAGCATTGGTTTTCAGCACCCTGCGCAGCAAGTGCTCCACGAAATGATCTGAGTCTTCTCAAGAATCTTCACAGCTACAAAAGCACAAATGAACAACTAGCAAATGCTGCTTTAGAAAAATTCAAGAATCATTTGTGGTATCTCTCAGAAGAGTTGATCGCATTGGCTTTCTTTGATGATAAAATCAGCTTTGACACCAAAAGAAAATGAAGGAGGCTCTTACAAAATCTTCGGAGCCAGATCCTCCAAAGAAGACACAAATAGACATCAAAACTATTGACAATAAGCAGCTTGAAGATTTTGTAACTGCTAACACAAAGTCCTTCTTCAGTATACTCGGATTGTCTTCAACGTTCTTGAGCAAACAGTAGAAGATTGGCTTCTCGATGAGAGTTATTGGGTTGCAAAGAACGTAGTGAATCACATGAAAGTTGTTAATGATATTGCTGAAAGAGGAGTGAAATTGATTGAAGATTATAACAAATTAATTACCAATGATGACAACAGAAGCAATATCTACTGCAGTTTATCAAATTATCGGAAGAAGCTTCCGGACAACTAAGAAAACTCTCGTATCTTTGACGCAACAGTAAAATTTACGAGTATATCCATTCTATGTATCTATTGTAAATATCTATTGTATTGTATCTGTTTTATGAGCAAATGGAAGAGGAAGGTGGTATGATAGGCCTCGTGGGGAACTTCCACTCAAAAAAAAGTAACGTGACGCTTGCTGTACCTCCTGGGTGTCATGGAAATCAGCAAATTTTCAAATGGCGGGCGCGACCTCCAAATATTCGAATTTTGACCCGAAATTTCCCCAGGATCATTTTTCCACCAAATTAAACCAAATGAGAGGGTATCTCAAAAATTTGAAACAAAAAAATTTTACTCCCCCACTTTTGCATCACCCTAATATATATATATATATATATATATATATATATATATATATATATACAGTATATACACACAGACTCAGAATGGTCCCCTGAAAAACTTATATGTTAAACACAGACCGTGCATGGAACAAGGAACTCTTCTGGGAAAATTAAATCCCACTATAGTCCGAATAAGTAATGGTAAGTGACAAATACCATAGTTTTTCTTTTTCATATGATGCTAGCCGACGTGGGCAACGGGTCTCTCGTCGCAAAGAGGTCCCATAATATAGCTTCCCTCACCAGCTATCTGCAAAGCAGACAGGATCCAGCTTTGGGACATGGATCTAGGGTTTAAAGCAAGCCTAGTCCCACTACATTCACAACCTCTGTATAAGTAAAAGACTCGTTGCATTCACGTCGGATTGAATAAATCAAAGAAAAAGGGGTAACTATTGTATTTTTAGCCAAAAAAACAAAACTTAAACCTCAACCGGGACATTGAGCGTCCACTTTTCAAGGCACGTAACACGTCCGTTTAATATACACAAACTCAGAATGGTCCCCTGAGAAACTTATATGTTAAACACAGACCGTGCATGGAACAAGGAACTCTTCTGGGAAAATTAAATCCACTATAGTCCGAATAAGTAATGGTAAGTGACAAATACCATAGTTTTTCTTTTTCATAGTTACCCCTTTTTCTTTGATTTATTCAATCCGACGTGAATGCAACGAGTCTTTTACTGCATCCTTTTATTATTATAGATTATTATTACGGGCGGCAATGTGAAGCTCAAGATTTTCATGACTGTTCTTTTCTAGTTTTATTGACCAAATAATTGAACCGATAGTAATTGGGGGGGTTTAATTATTTGGTCAGTAAAACTATAATCATGAAAATCTTAAGATTCAGAAATATTGACACAATGTGAAGCTCAAAATTTTCACGGCTGCGTTCTTTTCTGTAGTTTAATCGCGGTGCTGGGGCCTTCGGGCCCAGTAATTTTAATTATTTAATTTATTAACACCCAGGTGCACAACCTGGGGACCTAATCAATATGTATGTGAAATTTCATATTTGTAACTGCTTCCATTTTGGAGTTTTGGCTGGAACAGACAGACACACACACACACACACACACACACACATGTCCTTTTATTATTATTAATAGATATATATATATATATGTGATACATTATATCGCCCCGTGGATCATTCGGTTAGGGCACTGCTCAGTAGTAATGAGACTTCTGAGACGTAGGTTCGAACCTCAGTGCTGTCCGAAGTTGGGCGGCTGTCTTTTCCGTATCTTACGTCACGGCGAGGTGGCAGGCCGGCCAACCCCCTTTCATTGACTTCAGTGACTTCCCCACTTCCAAGAGATATGAGACATTGGATGTTATATATATTATATATATTATATATATATATATATATATATATATATATATATAAGAGGCGGGGTCACCAGCTTGACCTTCGTGTAAAGAGAGACCAACACAAGAAACTGCTACGAAGCTACGAGGTGTATATATTGTGGTGCTCATAAGTATTCGTATAGAGAAATATTTCAATTATATTCGTCCTTATCTTTTGTACCATGCATAGGGTAGTTATGATAAATTTTTAGTTTGGAAAATTTTAAGAAATAAAAAAATTAGTTCAACTCCAACATATAATATAAACTATCAAAGAATTTGAGGAAAACAAAAAAGTTAAAATACAAAAGTTTTCGTACATTTTCTTACAGAATTATTTAATAACCTTCGTTAACCTTGGTTTTTGGCTTCCGCCCAAATTGTTCATTCTGACGAATGTCAAACTTGTCACTCTACCTTAGACCTACAGTTTAATGTGGAATCCGAACCCCGCCCTAACAGCATCACAGCGTCTTAACCACTAGGCTAACCAGGGTATCAATTTATCTACCAACCAATTTCTTTATTGTGTTGAAGGATGAGCAGCTGGGTTTTGCTGCGCGTCGCCTGCCGTCACCGGCTTCTCGATCCTGGGGACGACGGATTCGTAGTCAGTGACGCTAACCACTACACCACTAAGGCGCATACTTTGCATCCACCTTTTGCTTGAGTAGTATGTGCCCAAAAAGGTTGCATGCAACATTGCATGCAGCAAGATGCAAGTGTTTTTAAAACCCCTCACCCCCACCAATAAATATATATATATATATATATATATATATATATATATATATATCTGTGTGTGTGATCGCCAAGGGATAACCTAACTTGGCTGCTCAGGCCCACAAAAAAATATATATATGTATGTGGGTGTGTATGCATATATAGAAAAGTTTCTCATATATACATATATACAGGGTGTCTCAAAAAGATATACACACATTTTAGGAAGGAAACACAAACTATTACAAACCTCAGAAAAGGTATTCATTTGGTGTGTACAGAAGCAATAGTTTGTGGACACATGCTGAACTATCACAGATTTTCAAATCGACCACCGTTTGCTTCTAGGCACTGTTGACACCGGCGAACAACTGAATGACAAACGTTCACCAAGGTAACTGGTGGGATAGCTGCACACGACTATTCAATTTCATTCCTTAGTTCTTGAAGTGTGGCTGGTTTTCTACTGTACACTACATCTTTCAGGTAGCCCCACAAGTAAAAGTCAGGTGGAGTTAAATTAGGCGAACGTGGGGAATACTCAGCACTTCCTCTTCGGCCTATCCACCGGTCTGGGAAATGTTCATCAAGATAGGCCCTGACATCAGGATGGTAATGTGGGGGTGCCCCGTCTTGTTAGTAGTAAACTTTCTCATCTCTATACAGTTGATGAATGGCAGGCACAATGGATACCTCAAGCATGTGGAGGTACGCAGCACCAGTAACTGTCCCTTCAAAAAGGTGCGGTCCCACAATACCCCTGGATGACATACCACACCTGACTGTAAGTCCTGGTAAATTCATTGCCTTCTCTACATGAATGTTCGGATTATATATATATATACTGTACTATAACTACGTGATTAGATATTCATTATAAAATTGTGTGTACATTTTTGGAGACACCCCTGTATATATATGTGTATGTGAACTCCAAGGGGTAACCTAACCTGGCTGCTCATGCCCACCCAGAAATATACATATATATATATATGTGTGGGTGTGTATATATGTAAATGTTGGTCGGCTAAACTAAAACACAAGAAGGAGTAGAGAGAACCTCTTACTGCGGCGGCTCGACGCATTTTGAATTCTTCAGCATCACGGCCATCTGGCTTAGAAGGCAGCCAGTCGTATTTGACGTGCACAGCTATTTCCTTGTACGTACACATAAAGGTGAATGACCATCGTTTTGCCTCACACACACACACACACACACACACACACACACACTCTCTCTCTCTCTATCGTTTATATATATATATATGTACATTATTTCCATTAATATTTGTTTATATGGTGTAAATAAAACAACTGCAGCGTTCTGTCTATTTAATATATATCGAAATACAAACTATGTATGTACATCAGGGAGAAAACAGTGATAATACACACATGGTTTATATATATTTACATCAAAAATATCACAACAGTAGAGGCGAATTGCATTAGACGCAAAAACAGGAATAATTGGTGTTATTTAACATATGTATATATATATATACGAATAAAAACAAAAAATAATACAGCCAACACAGATGAATTCTATGTACAACAAAATGCAAAACACATGTTTAATATATATATATATATATATATATATATATATATATATATATATATATATATATATGCTGCAAACCCACAAGGAAGGAGAAAAACGATTCCAAGGCCTTTCGTGTATTCAAAGCTACACCTCGTCAGGGAATGAAGATAAAAGGCGAGATGCCCATAAATATATACAACGTACAGGAAAAACAAAACAATTAACACATACTTAACAAGGGTTAATGAGAGGCAAAAGAAATTTTAACATGATATCGTCAATTTTATACGTCCCCGCAATGTTATTGAAAGTGTTTTTAAAATGAATAAATGCACATTCTAGAATATTTCTTTCTGTTATATCTCTGTTTTTAACAAGCGCTTTAGAACTATCCCACTTGATGCTATGGTTACATCTATACATATGGTTAAATAAAGCATTGGAAGTATTAGCTGTTCTACACGCATATTTATGCTGTTTTACCCTAATATCTAACGTTTTACCGGTTTGACCTATATATACTGAGTTACATTGTGTACATCCGATCGAATACACACAACCAACAACATTATCAGGGCTATTCTTTATTAGGCGTGATTTAACAGTATTATTATACTTAAAGATTACATTAATGCCAATTGCTTTAAGTACAGTACGTGATTTTTAGAAGTTACCGTTCTGCTATTGCTCATGCACATTCTCTTAAGAATCAATTCGATTTCCTTAGGAAGTGTTATAGTGAAAAAGTCATCCCAAAATCCCTGCTTGGAAGACGATACCGTATGTTGGACGATACGCCGTTTGGTGACACCGAAAGGATTATTTTAAAGAAACATATGAATATAGCCCGCATTGAAGTGAAGAACGCCTTCAGAGAGTCCGAAGTAAGAAAAAATATATTTTTTTCCACCGTTCCTCATGCGTGGAGAAGTACACTTTTGGATGAGATTTACAACAACTTACGTAGAAGATGCAGAACTCAGAATAGGAAATTAAACAATACAGTAGACTGGAGGATTTAATTCGTAATAGTTACTGGACTAAAAAAAGTGATTTTAGTAATATTGTTAACTTGTCGTCCCAAGAGCTAGACTTCAATACGAAATGTGCGTTAGGCTTTGGGTTAGGTTTCTTAGTCCCAAAAAAGCCCAGCAGTTTACTGATTGCTAAGTCTTTTATTAATTTTGAAAAACAGTAATATTTCCGAAAGTGAGGTGACTTTAGCCAAAGGTTGTGTGTATAGTGCTTTTAATACGAGGTTTGAATCGAATTATCCTTTGAGGTTTGAGAAAGCCCTAAAAACACTGAAAAATAATGATTCATTACATATTACTAAAGCGGACAAATCCAATTCGATCGTCATCATGGACAAAAACAGTTATGTTGAAAAGATGAATACGTTATTAAGTACTCGTGACACGTACAAACCTCTAAATAGAGACCCATTGGAGGATGTTAATAAAATGTTTAACAGAAAATTAAGAGAAATATTAAAAAATAACTACAATGGACTTTCACAGCAGTTTCTTAGTATCAATCCGTCACTACCATATCTGTACGGCTTAGTAAAAACACACAAAGTTAATAAATAATCCCATGAGGCCTATTGTTAGCTCAGTGGGCTCCGTAACCTATAAACTATCAAAATGGTTAGTTAGTTTATTAACGCCGTTAGTTGGCTCTATTTCTGAGTCACATATTGTAAATAGCATGGATCTTATTCACAAACTGAAATTCCCTAATGACCCTAATTTCAAATTGGTAAGCTTCGATGTATGCTCGCTATTCACAAAAGTCCCTGTTGATGACCTACTTGATTTTTTAAAAGATAAGATCTCTGAATATTCTTTCCCTGTTCAACACAACACTCTTATTGAGTTAATTAAGCTTTGTGTCAAAGATTGTAAATTTCAGTTTGAAAATAAGTTTTATGCTATGTCGTTTGGATTGGCTATGGGAAATCCCCTTTCACCTGTACTAGCTAATTTATATATGGAATTTTTTGAAAGTAGAATTTTGCCTACGATTGTTAATTTTAACCTGGTTTGGTACAGGTATATACTGTAGATGATATTTTATGCCTTTGGCCTAATAATTTGGATGTGGACTTATTTCTTGGTAGGCTCAACAATTTAGTCCCATCTATTAAGTTTACAGTTGAAAAAGAAAATGATGGAAGCCTATCTTTTCTTGATCTAAAAATTTGGAGATGCTCTAATCAGTTCAAATATGAAGTCTACCGTAAGCCTACTAATAATAACTCTTATGTGCATTTTTATTCTGACCATCATCCTTCGATTAAATCCTCTATTTTCTCTGCTATGTTTCTTCGAGCATTGAGAGTTGTCAGTCCTGAATTTTTAGATTCCGAGTTATGCAATATCATGAATATTGGTACTAAATTATGTTATCCTATTTCATTTTTAGATAACTGTCTTAAGAAAGCCAAGAATAGGTATTATAATAATGTAATTGTAAAGGAATTTCAGCGTAAAAATATCCTTAGCCTACCTTACCATGTTAATTTTCAATACCTTCCAACTGTACTTAAAGCAATTGGCATTAATGTAATCTTTAAGTATAATAATACTGTTAAATCACGCCTAATAAAGAATAGCCCTGATAATGTTGTTGGTTGTGTGTATTCGATCGGATGTACACAATGTAACTCAGTATACATAGGCCAAACCGGTAAAACGTTAGATATTAGGGTAAAACAGCATAAATATGCGTGTAGAACAGCTAATACTTCCAATGCTTTATTTAACCATATGTATAGATGTAACCATAGCATCAAGTGGGATAGTTCTAAAGCGCTTGTTAAAAACAGAGATATAATAGAAAGAAATATTCTAGAATGTGCATTTATTCATTTTAAAAACACTTTCAATAACAGTGCGGGGACGTATAAAATTGACGATATCATGTTAAAATTTCTTTTGCCTCTCATTAACCCTTGTTAAGTATGTGTTAATTGTTTTGTTTTTCCTGTACGTTGTATATATTTATGGGCATCTCGCCTTTTATCTTCATTCCCTGACGAGGTGTAGCTTTGAATACACGAAAGGCCTTGGAATCGTTTTTCTCTTTCGTTGTGGGTTTGCAGCATTTATTCATTTCACGTGTTTTATTGTGAAATTCATCCCATATATATATATATACAGTACTGGCCAAATTATTAGGAATTTTTTAAAAATTTCATTTTTTGGTATAAAATGTTAAATTAAACCAATTTTAAACGTTAAAAAGTTATTTATTTCTACACAAGAATACATGGTCATTATTTAGCAATAGTTTAGTACTTAGTTTGACCCCCCTTAGCTGCCTTAAGGGCTGCGACACGCTTCGGCATGCCATGAATCAATTTTTTGCATAATTCCTTAATACGTGTAGAGTGAAACCAGACTTGAATAAGTCGCTCTATGAGTTGGTGTTTTGTTGTTATCGGCGTTTTATGGATTACGTCCTTTAAAATACACCATAAACTTTCGATTGGGTTCATGTCTGGAGAATTTCCAGCCCATGGGAGCAACCGAACACTATTTTCATGACACCATTTTTTAACCGACTTTGCCGTGTGGCATGGAGCTGAGTCTTGTTGAAAAATCCAACGTCTATTACCATACCATTCCCTTATTTGAGGCAGTAGACGTCTTCTTAGTACTTCTATATACTTGACTTGGTTCATATTCCCCTCAACAATGCTCAAACGACTAGTTCCATGCACAGAAATTGCTCCCCAAACCATGATCTTTTGTGGAAATTTCACCGTTTTCATCAGACACTCAGGCAAAAATTCTTCTCCAGGCCTCCTTCTTACACTTTGAACACGATCGTCAAGCACGGCAATCGTTGACTCATCGGAGAACACCACCTGCAATCAAAGAAAGCCCTGTGAAAGAGTCAGTGCATAGCGTATGAAGTACAGCTAAAACGAAGTACAGTATGACTTGCTGCTTTACAGATATTTTTACTGCAGTTTTATCACGTACTGTAAATACACTTCTATGCATACTGTATTTACTGTATTAACATTCTATTTAATGTTAAATATTATTCTTACCTGTTCCCAATCCTCACTAGTCCAGTTAATGTGTTCCTTTGCCCATGCAAAACGTGCCTTCTTCATAGCCTCAGTGAGCCTGGGCTTCTTCCTTGGGCGGTAGGCTTTGAAGCAGGCAGTTAGAAGCCTCCTGTTGACTGTTCTACGACTAATATTGATGCCATCAGCCGCTAGACTACTGGAAATGTTTTTGCAAGTAGCTCTTCTATTTCTAAGAGACAAAATTGCAATCTGTCTATCAGTTCTTGGAGTCGTTACCCTTTTTCTGCCGCATCTTCCAACCCTTATGGGGCCTACATTTTCTCCAAATACCATTTTTTTCTTAATACGAAGTACTGACTGTGGTGAAACATGGAGTTTGGCAGCGATTTCCTTTTGTTTAAATGTAGAAGTTAATAAAACCTGTATTTGCCCAATTTTCCGTGGACTCAAGTCATTCTTTCGCCCCATTTTCAAATTCACTTAAAAACTGTAACAAATAATTGCCGAAATTGGGTAAATACACTATTTAAATTAAACGGTAGTTACAATGACACGTAAAAGAAAGAGAAACACACCCGCATCGCACGACAACCAAACGACGACAACTGACGAACAAACACGCTTCGTTCGACTAAAGAATTATGCAAAAAATTGATTCATGGCATGCCGAAGCGTGTCGCAGCCATTATGGCAGCTAAGGTGGGTCAAACTAAGTACTAAACTATTGCTAAATAATGACCATGTATTCTTGTGTAGAAATAAATAACTTTTCAACGTTTAAAATTGGTTTAATTTAACATTTTATACCAAAAAATGAAATTTTAAAAAAATTCCTAATAATTTGGCCAGTACTGTGTATATATATATATATATATATATATATATATATATATATATATATATATATATATATATACACACATTATATATATATATATGAATCAAAACAAAAGAAAATAATACAGCTAGTACAGAAGAATTCTATATAGAACAAAATACACAACACATGTTTAATATATAGAGACAGTCGAGAGGACCAATCAGTGAGAAGTATACAGCGTGCCACATCCCCCATTCCCCGCCCCCGGAGTAATGGAAAATTCTTTCCCTCACCCAGATTGAGTCATCCCCCACCCAATACCTCCCATAATACCCCTTTTTTATTCACTTCACCAACATGGAAATTATTACATACCCGCAACTCTGTGGTGTCTGTAAGGATGCAACAGATGAGATAGGAGCGATGAGGTGTGATTTTTGTCAGTTACCTTTTGATTTTAAATGCCTAGAATGGAGAGATGAAAAAATCTCCCTTATAACGAACGCAAAGCAGTTTAATGGGCTAAAATTTTTCTGCAAAAACTGCTTGACCGAATAAACTCTTTCACAGTGTTTAAGGCAGAAGAGACTACGAGAAGAGAATGAAAGAGGAAAGTGGGAACAAAGAACAGTGGAAAACGGAAGAAACGGAGAAAGGCGAAATAGAAAAAAATCAAATACCGTCACAAAATGAGGCCGAAAACACACAGGCCACAAAGAGCGTAAAGACAACACACAGCATAAGGGTAACGAAGGACACAAACACAACTACCACAAATAGCACAAATAGGACAAGACAAGAGGGCAGTCAAGAAAACGGAGTGAAACTCTCCCCCAATAAAATAAGGAGCAAAAAACAAAGGCCACGAGTAAATATGGGGAAGGAATTATATGCAGATATTATATAAAAGATAATTGCAGATTTAAAGAGGACAATGTGTATATGATCACCCCTTAATGTGCAATTTCTTCTATAAGAATGGTCATTGTAAATTCTACCTCCCGGACATTTGCAGGACTTACGCAAAATATGGAACCTGCAAACTCGGGAAAAAATGCTACTATCAACATCTCTCGACGGACTCAAAGAACAAATGAAAAAGTTTTAATGACAATAGGAATAACAATAACAATAGGAACAACAATAGGAACACAATAAGCGAAAAAGAAAAATTTTTCAACATCGCGGACACGTTACGGTTGCTAAATGTCATCCACATGCAGTTGACACAGCTGGAAATCCCCGAGCCAAACCGCTACCGGGCAAGAAGCTACCAGTACAAGTAGACGGAAACGGATCTCTCTCGGAGGATCATAGGGCAACGAATCAAGATATATCGAAGGAAAACGAACTTGAAATGCACAAGGGGCAACGAAAAACAGAGAACATAAAAATTGTCCTGGCTAATATTCAAGGAATAAGACCAAACCAATCACTCAATAAGTTTTCGTACCTGAAAAGATTTATGGACGAAACAAGAGCGGACATCGCATGCCTCACAGAAACTCATCTTTAGGATTGCTTTGGAAATTGTGAAAACTGCGAACATTGTATTGATAAGAAAGATATAAATATAGAGGGCTTCAACTTACTAAGAGCGGATAGAACGACGAGACGTAAAGGTGGCTGTGCTATATATGTACAGGAAGGCTATATGACAGAGACGATAAGTAAATCAAACAGCTATGTGGAACTCCTAGCAGTGAAAATAGAAACACTAAACGTGATAGTAATAGTCATCTATAGACCTCCAAGCACCCGAACCGAAAAATTCTCGGAGGCCATTCATGACATCAAAAAGCTAATAAAGGCCATAAACCCTCCATCCCCCAATATAATGATCTGCGGAGACTTTAACTTACCATTTATAAAATACAAAAAGGTGGATAGGAATATACTGTATATATATTCTTTAATAATTATATACATATATACTCTTTAATAATTTAGAAATTTTGCACCTTGCCTGTAATAATCCTTGCTCAAATGATTCTCACTGTAAACTCATAGATAGGTATTATAGTAAGATAATATCCCTGTTAAGAGAAGCAGGAAGCCCCCTGATTAAATCTTACAACTATCATACTAAGATTATTCCTGGATAGAATGATTTTATTGCCCCCCTGAAGAGGGAATCGAAAGACGCCTATGATTTGTGGTGCTTTCATGGTAGACCCAGATTAGGACCAGTATACTTGAATATGCGTAGAAGTCGGGGCCAGTATAAGGCCCATAAAGCGATGTAAGCAGGAAGAAGAGTCTATTCGAGCATCAAAAGCCTGTGAAGCTCGCATAAATAACGATAATAACAAATTTTGGAAATTTGTTAAGAATTAAACGGGTGTCAGAAATGTCCTCCCTCCGACAATCGATGGGGTGTCGGGGACGGATGAAACTGCAAAGCTGTGGAAAAACCACTATTCTAACATTCTTAACAGTGTGAGTAGAGATAATCTTAAGATAGATTGCAGCGAAACGATTGTGAGAGGGACAAGGGAAAATACTTTGATATCATTTTCTGAAGTAAAGAGGTTAATTAAAGAGTTAAAGACTGGTTCTGCGTCAGGGGTAGATGACTTATCGAATGAGCACTTAAAATATGCCAATGACGTAGTATGTCTGCATATATCATTGCTCCTATCAGCCATGCTGTCTCACAGCTATATCCCTGCAGAGTTCATGAGGGTATATATCTTGCCCCTGGTCAAAAATAAGTACGGAGACATTCTGTCCAGCAATAATTACAGGCCTATTGCTGTCGCTTCCTGCTTCTCGAAACTACTAGCAAAACTCTTGTTACGCCGATTAAATTATTTCCTATGGACATCTAATCAGTTTGGCTTTAAAAGGTCCTGTGTATCTATGTACTTAAAGAAACAGTATCTAAGTACATTGACAGTAATTCAACTATTTATAGCTGTTTCCTAGATATAAGTAAGGCATATAATAGGGTGAACCACAATATTTTATTTGCAAAACTAGAAGACAGGAAGGTTCCCATGTACATATTATATTTATTGAAATTTTGGTATTCCCACCAATCTTTCACTGTTAGGTGTAGCAATGTACTATCCGAGTGTTTTGGCTCCTCTTGCTGGGTGAGACAAGGCTCCTTGCTCTTCCCTATGCTGTCTAATGTGTATATCGATGGATTAATTGCTTCACTTAATGAGGCAACAGTGGGATGTTGTATAGATAACACAAGGATAAATAACTTAGTTTATGCCGATGATATGGTGTTAATAAGTCTCTCTGTTTAAGGTCTGGATCAGCTACTAAAAGTCTGCGAAGTGTATTCGCAGAAACATGATATTCTTTTTGATGTTACAAAAAGTAAGGTTATGCAATTCCATCCTAAAAGCTGTAATCAGCCAGTTGATATAAGGTTTGAAATGAATGGTGAAGTAATTGAGGAAGTACAAGAGTTTAAGTATTTGGGTCAAACTATTACCAGCTCCTTGAGTGATGACTCGGATATAAGAAAACAATCTCGAAGCCTGTGCTAAAGCGAATATGACCATAAGGAACTTTCGATTCTGTACAAGTGAAGCTAAAGACACTCTCTTTCGTACTTTCTGCAGTAATATATACGGACAGCAACTGTGGGTGAATTATAAAAAAGGTTCTGGCAGAACTCTAAATTTGCTGTACAACAGGTCTTTTAGACTCTTACATAAATTACCCCCGAGATGCTCAGCCTCGCAAATGTTTGCTACCCGCAATGTCCCGAGCTTCCCGGAGGTAACAAGACGTGCTCAACACAGTTTAATGCAAAGAATTAAAAAATCAACCAAACCGATCATCCAAGCTATCCATGAGTCCTGCCATTTTTCCTCTAAGCTGTGGACTTCTTGGTACGAAAACGTCTGTCTGTAGCTCCACTTAACTTCGACATTACAGTATTATTTCTAATCAATTGTATATATTTCTATCCTTAGTATATGAACTGTCATTGTATTAATAATATTTGTCATATGGACTATAGTCTTCCAATAAACCTTTTCATTTTCATTTTCATATATTCATCAGGACAAGGGGGGCACAAGAGAAGAACAGGAGCAAGCAAAAATGTTGATGGCTCTCACAATGAGTTTATGCTGACACAGGAGAAAACAGAAAATACCAGAAAAAATAATTGCCTGGATCTGGTATTCACGAATAACACCAACTTTATTGCTGATATAAAAATAACCCCAACCATTATCTCAGACCACAATTTAATCGAGATATCAACAAATATGACGACAGCATTAAAAGACAATACACACATTGAGGAAAGAAGTAAATTCGGGGCCTTTAACTTAAACTCCAAGACTATAAATTGGGAAGGAATCAGATCGCACATGGCCCAAATAGCATGGAGAACAATTTTCGAGAATAAAACAACTGAAGAAATGCTAACAACCTTGGAAGAAAAAACGCTGAGAATTTTAGAAAAATATGCTCCGAAATCACAGCCAAAAGGAAAGAGGAGCTGGCTAGAGAGGCAAAAGAGAAGATTATTCAGCAAAAGAAAGAGAGTGGAGGCGAAGTTAGGCAACTGCGGAGATAATGACAGGAAAGCAATAAAAGAAAAACTGGAGGGTATCGATAGGGAAATACAAGCCCTGATTAAGGACAATACAGAGAGGGAAGAGGAAAAGGCGGTAGAAGCAATAAAAGAAAGTCCAAAATACTTCTATAGCTATGCAAAAAGGAAAACAAAAACGCGCGCCGCTACTGGGCCCTTAAGGACGAAAAATAATGAACTAACCGACGATCCAAAAGAAATATCTGATACATTGAGAGCTCAATATGAATCAGTTTTCAGTACCCCAAAAAGTGACAAAGCGATACCTGACACAAATGCATTCTTTGAAGAGGAATTGCAAGGAGAGTATATAACAGACTTTGATTTTACACCAGAAGATGTAGCGAGAGCTATAGGACAAATGAAACCACATTCAGCTGCAGGTCCGGACAATTGGAACGCATTATTGATTAAAAACTGTAAAACTGAAATACCTACACCTTTATACTGGATATGGAGAAGATCCCTAGACATTGGAGAAATACCGAGCATCTTGAAAAGAGCAAACATTGTCCCTATATATAAAGGAGGGGACAGATCTCAAGCAAAGAACTATAGACCAGTGTCATTGACGTCCCACCTCACCAAATTATTTGAAAGAATAGTTAGAGAGAAAATTTATGATTTCCTGGAGACACGGGAAAGATTCAACGAAAATCAGCATGGATTCCGATCAGGTAGATCATGCCTATCACAACTAATAGAACACTACAACAATATCCGAGATGCATTGGAAGGCAATGACAACTACGATGTTATATACACAGATTTTGCTGAAGCTTTCGACAAATGTGACCATGGTATAATAGCACATAAAATTAAATATATGGGAATAACAGGCAAAGTGGGAAAATGGATCTACAACTTCCTCAGAGAACGTCTGCAGGTCGTCATAATTCAAGGTATATCATCATCAGAATCGGATGTACGCAGCTCAGTACCACAAGGGACAGTACTGGCCCCACTCCTGTTCATTATCATGCTAACAGACATAGATAGCGGAGTAAACAGCAACAGTATAGTAACATCCTTTGCAGACGATACAAAGATCAGCAGAAAAATCAGCGATGTACATGACGTGGAGGCTTTGCAGAAGGACACGAACAAAATATACAAATGGTCAGAAGACAACATGTCATTTAACACCAAGAAATTTCAGCTCTTGAGATATGGTAGAAGAGAAGAACTTAAACAGACTGCATATTATGCTCCAGATAGACAGGAAATTCAGAGAAGCACGACAGCGATCGATCTCGGGATAATAATGACAGATGATGCGAAATTTGAAACACCAAATCAGGTAGCGATAAATAAAGCAAAACGAGTCGCCCGACAGGTATTAAGAACTTTCAAAAGAAGGGACAGGACAGTAATGATTCCCCTGCTAAAAACACTGATTATACCAAAATTTGAATACTGCTCAGGTTTGACGTCTCCATATAAAAAGGAAGAAACTAATAAACTAGAAGAAACGCAAAGGCTTTTCACAGCCAAGATTGATGGCTGCAAAGAACTCAACTACTGGGAAAGACTACGTAAACTAAATCTGTACTCCCTGGAAAGAAGAAGAGAGGTACACCATAATCTACATATGGAAAATGATCGAAAAACTGGTACTAAACCTAAAACTAAACCCAATTACCATTCAAACAACACTGGAAAATAGTAAAGGCAGAATGTGTAGTGTTCCCAAATTAAGGGCCCGACAAGGGACCTCCTCAACTCTGAAGGAAAATAGCTTGGTTGTCAGGGGGCCAAGACTTTTCAACCAGCTTCCAAAGGACCTCAGAAACGTAACGGGGGTCAAAGTTGAAGTCTTCAAGAGAAGACTGGATGCTTGGCTCAGGACGGTACCAGATGAGCCGGGCGTGCCTGGCTCTGTACGATGGAGAGCACAAGAAAGCAACTCGCTCCTCCACCAAGCCAAACCAAGAGGCGAGGCCACCAGCTTGACCTCCGTGTGAAGAGAGACCAACGCACTAAACAACATAAGGTTCATAAGGTTCATATGGTCCCATTTTTATAAAGATTCCATGACTTATCTTTTGAAATGTGAAATTAACTTAAAAATCAAGCAAAACTCTTCTCTGTTGGCTTCGGTTGAAAAATTAGAAGCTAATCTGAAAACTAAGCTTTCATTTTTGGATTTCATAATGATTAAAAATTTTAGTCTACGTAACTTAAACGCGTTTCTTGATAAAGTTTCAGTTACGCATGAAAGGAAGTTACGCAGTTTGGGTCTGAGTGGTCCTAGATTTGTAGATTCTTCTAAGACTATTATTAACCTTTCAGCTTATATATATATATATATATATATATATATATATATATATATATATATATATATATATATATATATATATATATATATATATATATATATATATATTGGGCCAAAAAAAACAATACCCTGATTTGAACGATATAATTTTACCTTTATCAAATGTTATTTGTACAATCAATATATGTGTCCCGTACAGAATTTCCTGGTCTATCTCGTGGTGAAGTTCGATGTTTGCTATATGTAACCATTATTTTGTAATTCACTGTTTCTATACAGTTACCTAATTGAGTCCAAGATTATGCCGAACGTGCCCTCCTCCATTATCAATGCACGCTTGCAACCTTGCTCGCCATTGATCTATTGCAGCATTTATGAATCGTTCTGATATCTTTCTGTAGCCTGCAGTAATACTTTCCTTCAGATCTTCGAAGGAATTGATCTCCTTTCCTTTATAAGCCAATTCTTGTAGAACACCCCAGAGAGGTCCATCTGGGCTATTCGGCGGCCAGAATTCTGATTCAATATAATCCAAAACATTTCGATCGAGATACTCCCGATTTATACGAACTGTATGGCTTGTGGCACCAGCTTGCTGGATCACAAAGTTGTTTCTTGAATTCTCTCTTATTGACGGCAGTACCGCATCAAGGATTTTTTTTTGGTAATAAGCAGCAGTGATTTTGGCATTTTGATCAACAAAAACAATCTCTGACTTGCCTAACTTTGAAATAAAGATGGAAACCATGACTTTTTCAGAAAAATCGGGACTTTCCCTGCAAAGTCGATCTAGACTGATAGATTTTTTGTCCTGTCTTCCATAAACTAGTCCATTTTATGTGTGTATTGTTGAAACAACCGTAAACGTCTTCTCGTCACTGAACCATATTTTCGATACTTCTCTCTCTGGGAATCGATCTAACAGAGCACAACGTTTTTCAACTCTTGCTTGCTTATTTGATGCAGAGAGCTTATGAACTTCGACTATTTTGAAACATTTAAGACCCAGATCATCTTTTATTATACGACGAACACTAGAACGAGAAATACGAGTAGTTTTTGAAATTTCTATAACAGACTTGTGGGTGGTGGGCCGTTCTTCTTGCCTGCATATCATGGATGAAACCGTGTCAATATTTTCCTCAGTACGTGATGTTTTTGGCCTTCCACTGCCTTCTTTTCGTTTGGTCGACCCTGTGATAGCGATTTTTCTTTACAAGATATTGAAGTCCAGGTATTGTCCATCGTTTATTTGGAAACTCTTTTTCATTCGTTTTGAACCCGTGTTTCTCCTTACACAGGTTCAATATCAATGCTTCATCTTCCAAACAGTATTTCTTTATGTTATAAATTCTTCACCAACTATAGCAGAATGATAAACGAAAGAGTGAAAAATTAACTAAATTAATTATTTTGTGTAAAAATGAGGAAAATTAATTATTTATGGAGAAACTGATTGTCATCTGAAAGTATCAGTTGCTGACTTTGACCGCTTTTCAATTGAGCACCATATTCTGACACCACCCTCCAGTTGTGAGCCTGTGCCTTTACTCCTGGGGCGTTGAATCTAGATTAAAAGCCAGCGTTTGAAAGATTAAAAGTGTGGGTACAACATACGGCCTCAGCTGTAAGATCAATATAGAAGGTGAGCCACAATATTTTTTTCAAAATTCGGTAATGGTTTTCTGGCCCACCCGGCATGTATATATATATATATATATATATATGTGTGTGTGTGTGTGTGTGTGTAAAAATGAACAAAGAATAATTCCTACATTCATATATTTTTATATTCATATTCATATATATTTATATTCATATAATACTTATATTCATTGCATGTACGTTCTTGTATTCATTTTTACATATACAGTACAAATTCGCATAACGCTGACGAAGTTCGGATAAAATTTTTGATTCGCTTTCTATTTTATTTCTGCTAAATAATTGGTTAATTATTTCTTTTTAAATTACTTCATCATTGTTTAGATTTAGCTTAATAATGTAATCTTGTTAAATTCTGCAATGTTCATTTTCTGTATACATTCTCTCTTTGTTGTAAAAGATGAAGTCATATCTTGCTTAACGTTTAATTTTAAATCTTAAGCATTTAATATTTGCTCATATGCATGGTTAATTGTAATTCATAATAAAATGCATATTTCATTTTCCATTTTTAGTTAACTCGGCAGATCATGATAACATCAGATCTGTCAATATGCGGTTTGAAATAAAAATATGGCTTCATCTCCAAATATCTTGCTTATGTGACTAGACATTGCTACAGCTAAAATATTTACCTAATCTTTAAATATTTTGCAAAATAAATCAGCCTATTGAGAATAAAAAACAAAAACAGATCAGCATTAAATAATAATAATGTCATTAAAAATTTCAATATATAAACCCCTAAAATTTCTCCAATGTTCATTCTGATTGTCTGATCTAACTTAGAGGCTGAGCATTAACTGTAACATTTTAGCAGTAAACTAGAGTAAGAGAATATATTTGTCTTCTCCTTCGAGCCTTGCTCTCTTCAGAGAACTTAGTCTTAAATAAAGAAAAATAATTTCCCGATACGTTACAAGAAGAATCAGGGAACCTTCAGAGAATTTAGTAAGTTCCACAGAATCCTCTGACCCACAAGAAAAAATGAGAGAGTAGTATAAGAGAAACGACTGCGATTCCCGTTTCACTACCAAATACTCCAGAGTAACAAATCCTGCCACCTAACCAGAACCCCAGTCAACTTCGAACCGCCCAAGGCCATAGACGGAGGGGTTAACAACTGGCGACCTCTGCAACCAGGATTCTTCCAGTCTTCTAGACCTTGGAAATAGAACCAACATTAAGTTGACCAGGGTATCACGACTTCCAATTCTTCACATCCATCTTTCGACCAGTGTGTCACGACTCCAAGTTCTCGCCCATTCTTCGTCCAGGAACAAGTGGCAGGAAAACACGTCTTCAGGACACGTCTTCAAGGATTTCGCCGTAGGAAACGTGTTAAGTACAGATCTTTTTTCAAATTAATTACAAAACATTTGAGAAGAGAGTATAGTTAACAGTTAATAATTAGTATCAAGCCAGAATTAGCAAAAAACACAGTGAACATTCCATATACCAGTGATACATTTCTTTTTATTGAAACCGAGTTATTTCCACTATTATAGTTAGCATAGAATAATTTTATTTAATATGCCAATCATAATATTACCGTACATTCACGTACATTTGACTGAAATTTTGTTTATATTTTTTTATTATTTTGTTTACAATCTTTTCAAATTTTTCCCTAGTTTGACAAATTGTTGCACATTTATTTGTGTATTTCTTACATAGAGTAGTTAGGAAAGCCACTCAAGTGATCATTTCATAGATTAAGCTCGGTCAAGCAGACCCAATTAGAATACATTAACAGTACCTTCACATATGAGCGATTCAGACGGTGTGCTTTCTGACAATGAAAATTCCCATGCACCCATTTTTCCACCTACCCCGCGCCCTTCAAAGATATTTCCAAATACGCAAACTTCAGATCAAGCACAAGCCAACATGTCTCAAACCGCTTCCCCAGCATACATTAACTTTGATAGACTTGCAAACCTTCCCCACACTATCCTAATTTTTAAGGGAACCATAGATAATAACTACGTTGAACCATGCCTTAAACCTTGAATTGAGTCCCTAGAACATCATTTCTTACGCGAAAACATCACAGATGATGACATAAAAATTAGGGAAGCTAAAAGGTTTATTGACCGTAAAGAGGGGAATGCTCATGATACAGTTACATATGTCCCATCCATTAGCGAAGCTACAACTTGGGACAACTTTAAAAAAACACTTATTAGAATTTTTCAAAGAAATAACACTCGCACAACCTTTGGCCTCATTAGAAGCTGTTTTCCAAGCTAAATAGAAGAAAGAAGAACATGAAGATTTAAATAATTTTATTACACGAACACACAAACTCGTATGAGAAGCCCTCCCAGCCGCAGAAAATGCATGCGACGTACAATCACTTTAAAGCAAAGAAACCTAATAGTAGCAGCGTCCATTTACCAAAACCTACCGTAGCACCTAAAAAGAAATTTCAAGAGTGTCTAAATATTGATAAACCAGTAAGTGAAGCCATAAATAAAAAAGGGAACATTACCCAGACTTGGCGAGCCAAAACTACCGGAAGGGTAGAAAGAGCCCCCCCCCCATACACTACATTTAGTAGCATCAGCAACAACAACAATAACAACAACCCTATAAATCTAGGTCGATGCAGGGAACACCACTTCAGAAACAAGCTCCACAAACCCAGAATGCACGCCCTCCTCCTCAGCGTTTTAATTGCGATAGTTTTGGGCACATGATGAGTCAGTGCAATTCTCCGTATTGCTCCCACTGTCATGAACATGGTCATCGCCGTAGAGACCGACAAAAATGTGCCGACAAAGCCCCTGTAGGGTACAGGCCCCACTTCCAGAGATCAAATCACCAACGTTCCCAAAAGCCCTCCAATTCTCAGAAACCATTTAGTTCCCAGCCTCAACAGAACCACCCACCAAATAGATCACGACCACAAAGTCAACCACACTATTACCCGATGTCCAGACCCCATTATAATCAGCAAAATTGAATGGCTCGGTACGTAGAAGTACCCGTTGGAGAATCAGTTTTCCCAGAGTACACTTTTCAAGAAGACACGTCAGTGTATGGTGATCCCGTAGCATATGACTCAGGTTCTCCCATAGTAGTCAGTTCACGTTTTTTTTTATATCCCACATTGGAGGCAGCAGTTCAGCCTCCTCCCTCTTAAATAGTAGTAATAAACCCAAATACACACATAAACTACCCATCAGGATAATAGGTGCGAACCTACTACATTTAATAATAAATTGCACCACACATAATCGAGATTTAACCGCTCTTCTAGACACAGGAGTACGTGCAACATTAATTAAGAAACAATATGCAGATGATTTACTAGAGTACAGATTATAAATATGAAATTAAGGCACCTTCCTGCTAACTTGAAGGAGTTACAGGCACACCCATACCTATATATGGAGAAATCGAATTACATTTAGAAGTTGATAACGCGGTATATCCCGCAAAATGTTGGATTGTGAACGCAGTCGTCACCTTTCAACCGGAATCATTGGGAAATTTACCCAGCCGGAAAATTAGTTAAGTGCAGAAATAGGACACACCCTCTCCATGAGAGTAATAGACAGGTGACGCACGTTCAACGTAATGCTAACAGAATCAGTTTAGTTCTGTTTTCCGAAAGAAATAGGAAACCTACTCCAGTTTATAGTAGTTCAAGTCAGTTGGTTGCATCCAGAAAGACAACCGCCCCAGAAATCAGCCCCAGAGTAAACAGTTCCAGTTGTTGAATCCAGTAGGATCAACACAGTCAGTTTCCAATCATCCAGAGTCCAGTCAGCCAGTTTCAGTTAACTTTAACTCAGCACTTGAGATTCAAAATCCAACTGAAACGATTTTTCAGCCAATAAGGCAAATTTTAATCACCGAACCAGAGTCAGATTCACAATTTTTCATATGCTCTACAGAGCATATAACAGTAGCACCTTAGGAGAAGATTTGTTTCCTGCATGAGTAGTAAACGGTCAAGGAAAATTATTAGTCAGATCGTACTCTTATTACAGGGAAAAGTAATTTCAAGCGAGATGTTCTTATTGCCCAAGTTCTTAGTCATAGTCAGAATTCAGCTATCCCTGTTGTTTGTTTAAACAAAAGAAAAAGCCCTATTGAATTAACTTCAAATCAGAGAATAGGAACTGTTTCCACAGTAGAAATAAATTCAGATTTCCCCACCAGTACTATAAATCGTGTTTCCAGTTCCTAAGAGTTGAACCCTTCAGCATTAAAAGAAGAATATAAGAAATGTTTGGAGCACTCCCTTCACAAGTCACCAGCTTTACAGGATCCCAAAGTACTGGAATCACTTCTCGATTTCCTGATAAGAAATGGAGATGTGATTGCCTCAAAAGGAGATCCTCTGGGCCGAACTAATTTGGTCTCTTTCGAAATCAAGCTGGAACCCAATTCCATACCCATCTTCATTCCTCCCTATAAGGTTCCACATTCCCAATTAGTAACTATTGAGGAACACATGAAGGACATGTTGGAGCAGGATGTCATTCAGCCTTCAGCTAGTCCCTGGACGCTCCTATGATTCTTGTTTCCAAAAAGGACGGAACATCTCGCCCTTGTATAGGTTTTAGACGCCTAAACTACATTACCATCCCAGACCGTTTCCCTATTCCAAACATGCAGGAAACAATTCTGAACGTAGGGAGAGCTAACTTCATTTCATCCCCCGATTTTGCATCCGTTATTGGCAAATGGAGGTCAGTCCCGAAAGTCGGGCATTGACTGCTTTCTCCACTAACCGAGGCCATTACGAATTACAGGTTTTACCTTTCGGAGTCCGAAATGGGCCTGCTAATTTCTTTAGGTTGATGAATATAGTCCTTTCCGACCTATTAGGTGTCGAAGCTCTCGTCTATCTTGACGATATTATTGTTTATAGTTAGGATATAAAAACACACTTTCAACGCTTTCAGAATGTTCTATCACGTTTGAGAAAAGCATACCTTAAACTGAAACTTGCAAAGTGCAACTTTTTACAAGAATCCCTGGTATACTTAGGATTTCTACTATCATCCATTGGAATTAAACCTCATCCAACCAAACTTGAAGCACTGGAAAGGCACCCTGTACCTAAAACCATCAACGACGCTCGTGCATTTATTGGATTTGTCGGATTCTATCGAAATTTTATCCCTAAATTTTCAAACATTGTTAAACCCATTGCCAATTTGTTCCAGAAAAATGCAAAATTTAATTGGAAATCTGATCACCAACATGCTTTTGAAACTTTAATCGGTAAACTCACTTGTCAGCCCATCCTCCAATATCCCGATTACGCCAAACCTTTTTGTCCTAGCCACAGATGCTTCCTCCGATGGACTAGGAGCCGTCGTATTAGAGGACGTAGATGGTGTGGAATTACCCATTGCTTATGCCAATCAGTTTCTCTCTGGACCTCAACGGAATTATTCCACTACGGACTGAGAGGCCCTAGCGGTATATTGGGCTTTGAAAAAAATTAAAAATATCGTTTACGGCTACAATGTAACCATCAACACTGACGATAAGCCACTCACTTATCTCTTCAAGGACAAGCTACTTGAAGGACATTTGAGTAGATGGGCTCTGTTGATTCAGGACTTTGTGGCAAAAATCGTATATAACCAGGAAAACTACAAGTTATTCCAAACGGATTGTCGAGACTCAAGCCCGACACCCAAGTGAATAAGATAGAAACGTTTCTTGTGTTCGACTACGAATGTCTACAATATTCCCAACAAGAGGATCAGCACACCCAGAACCTTCGGGCTCGCATGGAACACACGGAACCATCGAAGGTAAAAGAACAGTACAACCTAAAAGATGGGCTCGTACATTTTAGGAACGAAGATAGGAACGACCTCGTGGAAATTCCAAAGGATCTCGTAGATATAGCCATCGGATTTTGTTACGACTCACCTTTGTATGGCCACATGGGGCAGATCGCACCATCAAGAGTCTTTTGGAGCAATACCATTTTCCAGAAATGAACAAAACGGTACATGAATACATCGCTGAATGCCCGTCTTGTTTAAAACATAAAGGCAACGTACCATCCACAGCTCAATGCATAAATATCCAGTATGCCAACGGCCCTGGCAAAGAACTGGAATGGACATACTAGGACCTTTCCCCAAAACATCAAAGGGAAACCAGTACATCATTGTGTTTCCAGACCACTTCTCGCGTTACAGCGAAATAGTTGCTGTTCCAAACCAGACCTCGGAAACTGTGGCAAGATCTCCAGTGGAACACGTAAACGAAAACCACACTACTCTTTCCATCTTAATTTCGGATAACGGCCTTATTTTCACTTCCAAGCTGTTCGAGTCACTCTGTAACGTGTAAAATTAAAAACACACATTGTCGCATACCATCCGCAGGAAACGGCTTAGTAGAAAGACACAATCGGAAGATCTTAAAGCCCTCAGCCATGTTGTCGATGCATCCTCCCGTACATGGGATGTTTCCCTCCCCATGGTGCAAACAGCCTTCAACAACGGTTATAACGTGTCCATTGGGGACATCCCTCATTTCGTCTTATATCACTACGACAAACGGCTAACTTTTGATTTGCCTGACCAAATCGACCCGGCAGTTCTAACACCTTCCAAGATGGCAGAAGCAAATCAGCAACTAGTTGAACGATCTTTCAAAATTTTTGACATAATTCGATATGCCCTAGGGCCTAGACCAACGAAACCAATAGATGGAGCAAGAGCAACATAGGTGACATCCCCGTCAAAGAACTATAATCGTCGGTATGCGCTGTTACATAAAGAGCGTTAAACCGCTAATTGGTCATCACAAATTATACCCAAAATGGGATGGCCCTCATAGGATTATGAAAAACCTCGGAACGAACCGTTACGAAATCCTCGATCTCCGAGATCATTCCAAACTAAAGATCATTCACGCTGATAAACTGAAGATAGCTGCCGAACAACACCTTCCCAAAAAACATCTGCCAGGAGTTCGAGCCGCCTACCCTTCGAAAGATCAAGGTATTAACAAGTTCAGCAGGGACCACAAAACCGAAGTGGTCACCGCGGAAACCACTCCCCGTGGCGAAGATTGGTACCTCGTAGTACCACCAGTACTCGAGCCAATCTCTGAACAAGAAGAGATCCCAGAACCGAGAGTCCCATCCGAACCAGGCCCTGAAGAAACCCCTTCTAGAGGATCACTCAGTGGAACTCCACCATCTCCTCCGTCACCACCCTCACCGGTTGATGATCGACGCACGGACCCTACATAATGGCCGAAAATGCATCAACCACGTAAAACAGAACCTTCACGAAAAAAACGAACACACTCAGAATCCGAGCTTTACATTCGACCTCCACTACCACCTAAACGAGCCCGACCACTCCGCACACAAACAGAAACATCTACATGATCACCAACAGCTCCGTATAATTTAAGACGTAGATATGAATAAAATTGTACCCCTTATAATATTGAGATTACAATTAACAACTCATACCCCTTTCTGTCTCAAACTAAATTCGAACCGACTATACCAATCTTGGATTCTGCCATGAAACCGGTGACCATCTTACCTGGACTTCATGCCTCTAAATGGAATGATCAATTGAGTCGTTTTTAAAAAAATTTCAGATGATAACTAGAATAACCTTTTAAAATACTGTAACCAGTAACAATTATTTACCAACATCTGCCGTCAGTATTATCACTCTGTGTGCTACTATCCTCGGTATATTGGTAGTGAAAAGATTATTCTCGCAATGGCAAAGAAAAAAAACATTGTACTATGTCAAACTATTTATGCACTGCCAAGAGTGCGTCTTCATACTGCTTGAACTAGACTTTGTTTTGTATATAAATCTGTATTATAAAAACCATTATTTATCATCAAGTTAGAAATGGTGAGGATGTTATATTACTGTATTAATATCATTCTAGAAGGGAGAGAAGTGTAAAAATGAACAATGAATAATTCCAATATTCACATATTTTTATATTCATATATTTTTTATATTCATATATATTTATATTCATAAATTTTTTATATTCATATATATTTATATTCATATATTTTTTATATTCATATATATTTATATTCATATTATCATTATTATTATTATTATTATTATTATTATTATCATTATTGTTCCGAATTATGTTCTCTCTCTCTCTTTCCTCTATTCGTAGCAAATCTGGATATATAAAAATTTCCGAATAGTTGATTATTATTATTATTATTATTATTATTATTGTTCCGGATTATGTTCTCTCTCTCTCTCTCTCTCTCTCTCTCTCTCTCTCTCTCTCTCTCTCACTGCTCTCTTCGTAGCAGATCTAGACATATAAAAAATCCCGAATAGTTCATTATTATTATTATTATTATTAATTATTATTATTATTATTATTATTATTTCAAATATATATATATATATATATATATATATATATATATGTATACACTTAATAATTAACATGCCTACGAACACCGTCTATGTAAAGTCTCAGTAATTTTAAGTTCTAAAAAATTTTGCAAAAATTATTCAAAACATAATGTAGTGCCATATACACGCACACACACACATATATATATATATATATATATGTATATATATATATATATTTATATATATATATGTATATATGTATATATTTATATATATATACATTATTAATAATAATAATATTAATAATACCATACATTAATAGCTAGAAAATAAAACAAAAACAATTATATATATAATATAGAATGACCACTTATTAAATTTTTAAAAAATCTGGGGGATGCATAATCCAATTTTGGCGAAACCACACCCACAGAGGCATCTAGAGCCAATCAGAAAACCTGCGAGCTGATGAGTGGTGTTTTCAGCATACGAACACGTCGCTTGAAATAGAACGTTGCCCTCCGCCATATAAAAAAGAGAGCTTCATCCCTTGAGCGGACTCGTTATTAATTTTTACAGTGAATATTCTCGCACGGTTAGCCACAAAGATGAGCTCTAACACGCCAGAATTCACAAACAGTAAAGTAGAACTCTATTTTTCACCAGATGTGTTCGAATCTGGAGACATGGTGTAAGTAATATACGTGAAGTGCATAGAATATATACACACCTATATTAATTTTTATATATATACACATATACTATATATATATATATATATATATATATATATATGCAGAAGCGTGTTTTTTCTGCTGTTCTACAGAGCAAAAGCGTCGATATACCTTTACACGATCATGGCCAATGAGGAGCTCTTTGCTTCATAGCATGTTGCTGACATTTGCGAAACTATCAGACCGAGGCAATGGTCTGCCACACACACACACGAATTGTAAGTAGAAAAATTATATTTCCCTATTTCAACTCAGTTTTCTTTGTCAAAGCGCTCAAATTCTGTCACTTTCCTGTATGTTTTAAATCGAATTTTCTATATGAACTTAAACATACCCTTAAAATTTTGTAAAAATGCTTAGAATTTACTATTTAATTTATAACATAATCATATAGTATGGAAACTTTCATTTCTGTGTACAATTTTATTCGAATACACGTGCTACTTATGCGTAAACTTATTTTTTGAAGTGTAATAATGTTCGTCTTTTTTCTCTTAAAGTGTGTTTAGGCTGCTTTATGAAATTAAATGTTTTTCCGACTTTTATATAACAAAATACAGGCTCCGTTCAAAATAGGATTTTTTTCTGAAAATAAATAATCTAGTGCTAAAACTGGGTTAAATGAATATTTTTTATGGTTAAAGCAGAAATTTTTTATATAATTATTCTTTAAGGCGGAGTAAAAGCAGCAGAAATCATTATGCATCCACCTGTATGTCTAAGGCAGGATGCGAATAAGAAAAACGGCATTAAAAATTTCTTCTTTTCCGAAAGTTGCTCTTCTCATTGTTTTAAATCGAATTTTCTATACGAACTCAAATGTACGCATAAAATATTTTAAAAATTTTCTGATTTTACGATTTAATTTATAACATAATCCAGTAGAATGGAAACTTTCATTTCTGTGTAAAATTTTATTCGAATAGAGGGGCTGCTTGTGCCTAAACTTAATTTTTGAAGTGTAATAAATTCGCACGTTTTTCTCTTAAAGCAGTTGGACGGAGATGGACCGTTTCACGGAAGTGTTCATTGGCTGTGTTGACGAAATTCATATTAACGTCAATGAAGTTGGAGATGAACCAGAAATTTTACAAAACACTAGACACTCCTGTAGTGAGCCACAAAGCGAGTTTGATGTAATTAAAGAAAGAATAAACCAAGTATTTTCAACATTTTATTAAATAATAAAACTATGGGGAAATATTTTAAGTATATTAAAAAGTTAATACATAATTTCGTTTAATGTATACCACAATTTTTTTTACGTAATATTGCCTTCAGTGTTTTTCGCACATATACAAATAGAAGTGGCAATAATTTCGTTTTTATACATTATATATATAATATATGTGTGTGTGTGTGTGTGTAAAAAATGAACAATGAATAATCAATATTAATTTTTTACATGAGAAACCAAAATCGCCTGAGCGAGTTTTGGATAGAATTTCGATTTGTACTTCTTTATTCATTACTGTATTTCTCTAATTCATCTTTTCTAATAATGACTTAAATTGTACATATGATATAATGTGAATAACTATGACGTCATAAAGTAACTTAATTCTCTTCACGTTTTCCGTACCGTAAATACTGAATCTCCCATTTGGTATGTGGATATCTTTCATGTTCAATGTATGGTAAATTCTTTAATAATAATAAAAAAAAACCTTTACACTCTATACGACATTATTTATATGTTGTGGTGTTATGTAGTATAAATATTATTATTCAACCATATTCATCCATACGTCCATATCTTATCATGACCATTACCCTATATCAGTTTTTATTAAATATTCATTTTTTACTCGTGTCAGCCTATGAAATGTACAAAACTTTAGGCATTCGTACCTGTTCGTTCAAAATCGTGCAAATACGTTCTCATGTATTATTTTTTTTATTTTTTACGTTTTATTTTAATTATTTCACCTCCCGCAATGGACTCGAAAACGCTTATGCATGTGGACGCAATTCGATGATTACAGCATACATCGAATATCTGAAAACGTGAAACCTCCTGTCCCTCTGATTCAAATTTATAACATATTATAACATTATAACATAAGCACACCGGACAAAAAATTAGTCACCCCTAATAGCACCGATAGTAGGAAGTTCAAGGTCACACAGAGGGCGCTGATGTAGCATTGGTAAGTGACAAGTAGCGGTGACGTAGCAAACAGGATCAGATCTGTTTCGTGAGGTGGTGAAGAACAAAGTGTGTGTTGGATATAGTCTGCAAAATAGGTCGTGAGGCAGACGTTACTCAGTGGCAAAAAGGAGCCATCGTGTTTGGCAGAGCCCACGGACACAAAATGTCTGAAGTAGCCCAATTTGTTGGTGTGTCAACGCGTACTGTCCAGCGAGTTTACAAAGAGTGGTGTAGTTCGCAATCAACTGAAAATCGACGGCGTAACTGTGGCCGGAAAACAATTCTCGACAATAGGGACCGCCGCCATGTTTCTCGTCTAGTAACTGCAAATCGTTTTCAAACCAGAGAACAATTGCTCCAAGAAACCAATGAGGTTCTCCAGCGACCAATTTCCGAACGGACATTGCGACGAGAACTGCATGCGATGGACATCTGGAGCAGGGTACCACGGAAGAGGCCGCTGTTAACAGCAAGTCACAAATTGGCACGTTATAAATGGGCCCAGAGGCACAAAAACTGGACTGCGGCAGATTGGAAACGTGTAATTTGGTCCGATGAGTCCCGTTTTTGTTTGTTTTCCAATGATGGGAGGCGACGAGTACATCGCAGGTCCAATGAAGCCTTTAATCCTGAATGCGTCGAAGGTGTTGTTCAGGCTGGAGGTGGTTCCGTGATGTTCTGGGGATGTTTTTCGTACCACGAAATGGGCCCTCTCGTTCCAGTGACGATGAATTTGAACCAGCAGGCGTACCTCCGCATACTAAATGATGAATTGGTACCCTTTGCCCTACATCTCCAGGAGCAGCATCACATTGCCACTCCTGTCTTCCAAGACGACAATTGCCGTGTGCACAGGGCGAGAAGTGTGTCTGAGTGGCACGACGAACATTCTGCAACACTGTCTCACCTCGAATGGCCCGCCAAATCCCCTGATTTAAATCCTATTGAAAATCTGTGGGATTATTTGGAACAGAAAGTGAAGCGCAGGAATAGACACCCACGGACTCTGGCGGAACTTCGGGACCGGCTGATGAACGAGTGGCAGCAAATCGATGTTCAGTACATGCACAACCTCGTAGAGTCTCTGCCTCGCCGGATTCGTGCGGTTATCAAGGCCAGAGGCGCCGTCACACGTTATTAGGTACATCCTGAGAGCGGTGACTAATTTTTTGTCCGGTGTGCTTATTATGTTTTATATAAATACATACCGTATGTGCCCATGTACTTCGTGTTGTACTAATAACCGTTATAAATATAAAAACTGTAAGAATTGTAAGTGACTAATGTACTTAATAATGTAATTGATGTAATGTACTTTAATGAAACTGTAATTAATGATAATAATTTAATATATAATGTAATAATGTATTTTAAATGGAATTGTAATTAACGATACTAAGAGAAATATGAATTAATTGGTAATTATAATCATAATTTTAATAAACCCAAAATTACAACGTACTCAGTGATGTACTTAGGATTGTACTTAATGTACGGGGCTCCAATAAACCTTAGCCACCCCGCCCATGGCCTAAACCATTAGAGGTACAGTAAAACTGAACATACCTTACAAAAGAGAATTTAATCCTGCATTTAATGAGAAACAATTAAAACTTGGTGTTCCCACCATTGGCTTCCAAGACAGCCTGAATTCGCTTTGGATAGCTTGCCAAAAGTGACGTGAATGGATCTTGATCGTTATCCAAATTTGCTAAAACAGTTTCAATACGTTGCGTCATTGTATACTTCGAAAATCGATTTGCTGCAGGTTCTTGAAACAAGAGACATTCAACCTTGTCCTTTATAACTGATCCAATGTGTTCACAGATGTTCAGGTCAGGAGAATTTCCTGGCCATTCTTAACTTCCAAAGAAATCGATCTCATGGTTCCGCAACAACTGTTGATGGCTAATGTCTTAAAGCAGGGGGCCTTATCGTGCAGAAGTGTGACCTGATCGACATCCATAACATTGTTTGGGTTTCTTAGAAAAGGAATGACATGCTGGGATAGAATAATATCACGAAAATTCTGTCCATCCCAACTCTGACCATTTGGCTTCAGCACCCACATGAGCTTCTTTGCAGTGAACAAAACAAACACACCAACACAGTCTGGACTTTTTAATAATTCGCGGTAATGTTCATTGTCATCGATTTCATCTGGTGTTGTGGCCTACACTCGATCACTTACTAAATGCATGAAATCATCCACATCCCAATCTTCAAGATAATGGGCAAACCACATTCTGTCATCGATGTTAAGTTGAGTTTTTCTTGGCTTTGGAAGTTCATGCCAAGGCTTTAAACCTTGCCTATAACGGTACAGTCGAATGATCTCACCACTAACGATCTTTCCTCTCAACACTTCGATCTCTCTAGAAAGTTTAGCACAGCTGTTTTTCCGCTTACGCGTACCGCTTTCAATGATGTCCTTTGTTTCCTGAGAGAGTGGCAAATTTGGGCGCCCAGATTTGGTTGTATCCATTTCACATTCATCCAAAGTTTTATTCCAATTTCTTTTGACGACGTCCTCACTTCTTCGCAACTTTTTGGCAACCCATGAACGTGTTATAAAGGTGGCCCCAGCATCATGAGCTTCCCGAAATGTTATTGCTCGTATGCGATCTATCACACGTTGCCTCTCCGAATCACCAATTAATTGAGAAGCCATTATATTATCATTTTATCAGCTAGAGTAATTTTAATACCTGCAATAAATAAAGAATTTTATATATCTTTATAATCACTAAAAACTATTTCGATATAAGTAAACATGTAAGCTGCAAATGGGGGTGGCTAAGGTTTTTTGAAACCCCTTGCAACCCAACATTATGTCGACATTTAGGAATATACACTCAGCAATATTAGTATTATTTTTTTAGTATTATTTTTTCATTGGGATAAATTTTGGAGTTATAAAAAATGAAGTCATGTTTTTTGCCTTAAACTTTTAATTATTTGCTCATATACATAACTTAAGATAAAAATGCATTTGAATTCCGTTTCTAATTAACTCTGCAGACCCTGAAAACATCAGATCTGAAAATCTGTAGTTTAAGATAAAAATATGGCTTCCTCTTCCTATATCCTGTTTATCTATTTAAGATTATTTTTTTATTATTATATTTTTTAATCTTTATTTGGAATCTTTCCAAATTCTGATTCCGTGTTTAAAGGGGGAAACAACCTTCAAACTGCACGTCCTCAAAATTTAGATCATATATACAGCATGTAATTGTAAAATAGGGGCAGACTTCAATTACTTCGATCACTTCGATCACTTCACTCAAGGAGGAGGGAGCAGAGGCCCCTTGCCTCGTTATTTTTGTAATTCCGGCCTGAGCCATGGTAGAAAGAGGTCGAACCTATACCCCTGTAAATTCAGAGCACTACCTGTACATTTTTAGAAGTAAATTACAGTAAAAGAAAGTTTTTTTTATCTTTTCCTTCGAGCCGTGCTCTTGTCCGAGAACTCAGTCAACAAAGTAAAGAAACATAATTTCCCGATACAAGAAGAATCGGAGAAACCTCAAAGACTTTAATAAGCCTCTCAGAATCCTCCGAGCCACTATAGAGAAGCTCGGAGAGTAATATAACAGAAACCACTACAACTAATCGATCCGTTGCTGCCTCCTAACCAGAACCCCCGTCGACTTCGAACCAGCCCAGGGCCATAGACGTAGGGGTTAACATATACACATATATATAAATATATATATAAATATATGAAAATTATTTCACGAAAGTAACAAGTGAAAAATATTTATGATGAATAAAACCACGAAGGAAAGGAAACAGAATGGTGCTCAAGCGCTTTCGTCTAATGACATCCTCAGGAACACTGAAGTACATAAAGATTTACAGCTGATATATAGATTACAGAAAAAAAAAATATATATATATATATATATATATTTATATATATACAATAAACGGAGGAATAAAAATAAAAATTAAACATTAAAAGATTGTGAGAGGAGCATACAAATTTGTAAGGAAAAAAACTACCGATGTTTTAGCACTTTGCTCGAATCCAACACAAGATCAAATGAATTGTTTCCAACCAATGTTATAGTTAATTAAAAAAAATAATAAATTGAAAAATAAAAATAAAAATAAAACTTATAAGAAGAGCATACAAATTTATACAAATTTATAAAACCTGGGCAGATTTCCAGTATAAATTTATATGCTTCTCTTATAAGTTTTATTTTTATTTTTATTTTTCAATTTATTGTTTTTTTAATTATCTATGAAATTGGTTGGAAACAATTCATTTGATATTGTGTTCGATTCGAGCAAAGTGCTAAAACATCGGTAGTTTTTTCCTTACAAATTTGTATGCTCCTCCCACAATCCTTTAATGTTAAATTTTTATTTTTATTTCTCCCTTTATTATATATATATATATATATATATATATATATATATATTTCTTTCTGTAATCTCTATATAGGCTGCAACTCTTTATGTACTTCAGTGTTCCCAAGGATGTCATTAGACGAAAGCGCTTGAGCACCATTCTGTGTTTCCTTTCTTTCGTGGTTTTATGCATCATATAAAAAAAAATATATAAATATATATTTTTTTTTATGCAAACCCACAAGGGAAAAGAAAAACGATTCCAAAGCCTTTCGTGTATTCAGAGCTTCACCTCGTCAGGGAAATGATTTCCCTGACGAGGTGTAGCTCTGAATACACGAAAGGCCTTGGAATCGTTTTTCTTTTTCCTTGTGGGTTTGCATCATTCATTCATTTCACGTGTTTAATTGTGAAATTCATCCCATATATATATATATATATATATATATATATATATATATATATATATATATATATAATATATATATATATATATATATATATATATATATATATATACCGGGCGTCCCAAAAAAATGTATACACACTTTAAATACTTATAAAGGCAGTGTTTATTAAAATACATTTCATTTTCAAAATGTCATAGAATCTACAGACATTATTTAATTGTTTTGTCAACGCCTGTTTTCAAACTGACGTCCGTTCTGGTCCAGGCACTGCTGATAAGGCGAAGCAATGGAATCGCAAACATCACGAAACATTTCGTTTGGTATTTGTGTGCATTCTCGTTCAATGGCTGCTCTCAATTCAGCGACTGTTGCAGGTTTTATAGCGTAGACTTTGTCTTTTAAGTATCCCCATAAAAAAAAGTCTAGTGGTGTGAGGTCTGGTGAACGCGGAGGGTATTCTACGAAACCCCTTCGTCCAATCCACATCCACATCGTGCCAAGTACCACTCGCAATACTCCACTCTTCGGTCCGGATCATCTTCATTAATAGCATGGACTAATCTTGGAATGTAACTTTTCCATTGACAGCGCTTCAAAATGCGTTGGACAGACGATTCTGAAATTCCTACCTCACGACTCGCTTGCCGCACAGATTTTCTTGGACTTTGGTGATACGTTTCCAGTACTCTTTCTTGCTTTGTGGGGCTTGTCGATGTCCGTGGTCTTCCGGAACGCTTCTTGTGGACATTCTGAACAGTTCCATCGGCTTCAAACTTATCTCTAATTCGAGTGATGGTAAGTCGCGTTGGTGGATCTGTTTGAAACTCCCTCCTAAACTGTCTTTGCACTTCAACTGCGTTTTCACACTTCCAGTAGAATTTTAGAATGAATTTCCTTTGTTCAAAGCTTAGTCTGACTGCCATTATTAATTCTAATGGGTTTAACTTGGAAAGAAAGAAACATCAATTGAGCTATCAGCTGTTAAAGTGTGTATACATTTTTTTGGGACGCCCTGTATATATATATATATATATATACATTTTAACTGCAAACAACACACAGTATAATTAATGTAAAGAACGACGCTTGTGTAGAAGAACGTTCCACACAAGATGATGAGGGAGAACGAACAAATGAAAAATGAGGTAACCACCAGGGAATCGAACCCGGGATCTTCCGATTGCCTGTCAGATGTGCTATCCACTACACCATGGGCCTCGATTGGTTTCTGTTTTTTACATTAATTATACTGTGTTGTTTGCAGTTAAAATGTATATATAGGTACAAAATGCGAAGGTGACCCCTCAGGGCATTGGTTTCTGCTCGTATGTAGGAGAATTACGACTTCTGATCAATCGAGGCCCATGCTGTAGTGGATAGCATATCTGACCGGCAATAGGAAGATCCCGGGTTCGATTCCCTGGTGGTTACCTCATTTTTCATTTGTTCGTTCTCCCTCCTCATCTTGTGCGGAACGTTCTTCTACACAAGCGTCGTTCTTTATATATATATATATATATATATATATATATATATATATATATATATATACATACAGTGTATACAGTATAACCAACTTTAATTAGTTACAGATTTAACAGACATGACATTTCAAATTAGTTACAGAACATGATTCCCATCCTTAAGCGATACACAAATCACTATTAGGGATACATTTTTAAATTTATTCAATATATTACTAAAAGCTATACTGCGCACTGTGCATTAGGGCGGCTCGTTTTCACACTTTTTTCGATATTTGATTGGGGGTAGTGCGGAAAAGTTGCGATTTGGAGAGAAAATAGTGTGTAAAATTTTTTTGATCTACGTCAATACCTTCCGGTGGCGGCGAGTCCTTAAAACTCGAAAAAGAGGCCTAACGGGGTAGATTGGAAAATGGTTTTAAAGACTTACAAAATAAACAATAAAAATTTCAGCACAATCTGTTAATAACTTCCGGTGGCGTCTTAACCGTTAAAATATCCAAAATATTGATTTAAAGCAAGTTTTAACAAGATGTTATACAAATGTTAATTCCGGTATATTTCTGTGCAAACAACCCTGAGAACACTATTATAGGCTTGAATAAATTAATAGCAGTCATTGAACAATGAACATTATATAAAAATTATATAAAATTATATAAAAATTTTATGTGTTTTTAGGCCTATTTTTCGATTTTTAAGGACTCGCCGCCACCGGAAGGTATTGACGTAGATCAAAAAAAATTTACACACTTTATTTTCTCTCCAAATCGCAACTTTTCCGCACTACCCCCAATCAAATATCGAAAAAAGTGTAAAAACGAGCCGCCCTACTGTGCATATTTGTTACAATTTAAAATAATTAACTGAAGAATTTACAATTATATATATACACATAAAACTTCACACAACACATCGAGTGAATACAAAAGGGAACTGTTTTTTATCGGCTGCATATAAGTTGATCATTAGTTTTAGAGTTACACAAGTCGAACAATTTCTTAAAAATTTTAAATTCGTTTCCGCAGGCCATATGCATGAGGAAACAAACAGTACATACCACAGACATTGCTGTAGAAGTTTCGGAACCTGTAAGCCTGTAAGGATTCCACACTATTTGCCGAATTTGCAGTTGTTCGAGAAATTTTACAATAATAGTGTCATTCCATGGATGTCCGCCCAGTGAATTAAAGTAGTACATTCTTTCCCTATTTTCAAAATAAACGATATATCCAATGGATCCTTGGCTATTACTAACATCTATATTCAAAATAAGTGTGCCGCAGTCCCTCGTGGATGAGAGTTTCAACGTTTCATTCTTCGCAAACACGCCGATAAATTTGGTGCGTGTGAATCGATCACTTTTCATCACTCTCTGGAGTGTAACCGTGTCCATTTTTAAAAGTCTGTAACTACACCCCTAAACCTGTCAACTTCGATTAGATCTTGCGATTCGAGGTTAACTACTATGCTAATATGTGCGACTAGAGGCTTGTCGAAAACTACTCTGACTAAGATGTTTCCGCTCTGCTTGGGGCTTATGTGTATGTTTATACTCCCACAGAAATCTGGCGAGAGGTCAAACGGGTACAAGTTCGAACTCTGGCTGAAATCATTCTGCGTTACGCCTGTCCCTAAGCTCTCGCAAGCGCCGACACTATTCGCAAGATTTCTATACGTCCTCGAGCAAAGTGAAAACTCGTCATCTGTGGAATAACTCGGTACCATTAGCCTACATAAAGCCACATAAAGCCAGAGTCACATTTTTAAGGCCGACATTTTCGAATTTAAACGACGTTTTTTTGTATTATAAAGCTATTATAAACCTGCAGGAACTGTAAACATCTTAAGCTGGACTTTATTAATTGGGTACTTTACTCCAGCATGTAGTAGATTTTTTCAATTTCCATCTGCTTAGCAGAGCTTAATTTCACACGCCGTACGCGGAGATATGTCTCCATAATATGAATCACCACAGGGATCACGCCCACGTCATGGTCAACACAGAGATTTAAGCATATCTCAGAACTCGTACTGGTGAGCCCATCGACCCCATTCACAAGCAGCTTCTCCTGGAATGTGAAATCTTTGTGGAGGCCTCCATAGCAGTCATAAATCTTCTCTTTAAAATTTTTAAATTTGTCCTTTATGTTACTTTCATCTTTAGCTTGATAATAACCATCGTCAAATTAAAAGGTATCCTTCGCTTCTTTTCAAAAGTTGAGAACATTTTCCAGATAGGCCTGTAGGTGGTAGGAGCCAGACCCAGCAGAGATGTTGACCTGATTTAAATACACGTCACACTAGCTGAATATGAAGTGTAGAAAGTTGGTCTCTGGGTATAAGACGTAGTCGTTTTCGCAATCCGTTCCATCTGAATGTGGTATCCGTAGTTTAGCGTACATGAAAACACAGCTTGGGTAAAAAAAATTAAGTGCCTGAGCTCGGGATCACGAATTCTAGAGGAGCACTCGGCTAGCTAATAGTGTTTAGTGCATTAACTCTAATAAAGTCGTTATGCTCTATAGCTATTTGTGTCGGGGCATGTCAAAGTGGGCCGCCTCCGATTTACAACACTGTGAACTACACAGACAGATGAAGCGTGCCATGGCGCGTTGGAAATAGTGACACCTCTCTCGACAAGTAGCATTCAGTCTATGATTCATGAGAGCAACGTTCTTAGCATATATCAGTTAAAACAGTGGTCAACCATAGGTTTCATCTCTTAGAACATTTCATCTTTTTTGGTGTCCTTTCACGTTTAACGCCACGAGTTGGTAACCCCTTCTTCTTCTTCCTCCTTAAAGTGCGTTTCTTCTTCTGGTTTTTATTCACGCCACCACGCATTTTTCTCTTTGCATCTTTGACAATTTCGTCCCGTGTACGTTTAAGTGTGTTTTTAGAGCTTCTTTAGGCTTAACACCGGCCATTATGTCTTCTACCATGTTAAGACCTGATTGTAACGTTTTTCCCCCCGAGATATCTGGCACCACTCTTTAGCAAGGGGACAACCGTAAGCAGCATGGTTGAAAAAATGGATCCAATCCCACTCTCACGCTGGTATCTCACCCCTCGATAGACTGTGAACGGCCTTTAAGTCATTGTATCACAGTACGACGGAAATGAAGCTTCACTGTTAAGCTCCCGTCACCGAATGGAAACCTTTTCCCCTCAGTCGTTCTTATATATATTTTGAGATACTGGTTAGTAGGCTAGTTACGACTTTGACATAATGAGGCTTGTCATATGCAATGCTCAAGCTCTTTCCTCTATGATTGGGAATGTGGGCGATGCGGAGCAGCCGCGCCTGGGTATCCCCAACAACTTGATGTTCCACGATATTGCTGTGTATATATAGCACATGTCCGGGGAAGTCTCTCCATCGTTCATTCTCTCCAATTTTAACTGACACAATAAACTGCAGAAGTCATGTTGTGTCTCATGAAAAGTATCTCTTTGGAAAACTGCCCCATATCTGCCTTCGGTTATAATTTTCAACACTGCTTTGTCATTAATAATTCTGTTACCCTTTCACTTTAGAGTCAAAGTATGTACCAAAAAATCTTTGCTCACGCTCTCGTATACTAAATCAGCCTAAGATTTGAACTTTTCAGACTCCCATTTAAGTCTCTAACAATATCCTCGGCTGTGTCATAATTATCTGGTCCTAGTGTTACTTCTGTAGTGTAGTACTGTGCCTTCCCACTCCGGGCGGAACGCATGGTATCGTCAGAGTTACTCCGGCCTTTTCACACAAATCAAGGTTTCTAAGACCCATAAAAACGTGTTCTTTCTTGACAATACTTAAAAACTTGGTATCCAATTGAAATTCGCATATTCCAACCTCATTTGATTCACGACACAATTCAATAAGCCTATGGAGTTCTGTCACAAAGATTGTCAGGGTGTTGTTAGGATGTACAGAGACAGAAGAGGAGGATTGGAATGTGACGTAGAAGTGGTTAGGCGTCATGTTGCTTAATATTTAAGCTTCAATACTGCATCAGCTTTTATATAGGTGTTGAAGCTTTCTGGGTACCTTAGCCATTTTACCAGGTACATTTTAAACACCTTTTTTTTCCTAAATTAAATGATACCTTCTGCATCTCCTTGCCATAAAAGCCCCCTGCAACTTCTTCCCAATTCAAATCTTCAACGTAATACAGCAGCACCTCCACTTTAGGTCTCATAGACCTAACTTTAAAAATCTCACGTGTCCAACGTTGCTCAAATCCCTTCGCGAATTTATTCCCCGAACGTGACAGCCTTACATAACACAGGTCAACAAAAAAAAAATTTTTTTCGTTGCCAAGGAAATTCGTACGAATTTAGGGTATTTTGGGGTTGCTGAATTCCAAAATGAAAGTAGTTTTTCCGATTTGGCTCTAGTTCTTGAGATAATGAATACCCTCAATTAATAGGAAACGTAACCATAACGCGTGCATATGGGAAACTACCGGAACATTCTAGATGGTGAGACCGAATAAAATGCCATTATTTATTTCATGTGTTTACTTTTGTATGATTTGAGACAATTTCAATGCGATTTGTAAGTAGACTCCGCCTGAACATTAAATTTTTTGCATTTTTACGTGTTTCAATGGGGTACCAATTATCTCATAAATTAGAGCCAATCTAGCAAAACCGATGTCATATTCGGAATCAGCACCACAAAGTTACCCCAAAATCACTCTAATATGATTGGCAATAAAATGAGTGTTGACCAGTGTAATCATTGATTTTGAAACGCACAACCGGTTGTAGGATGAAGCCAGCGAATCGACAATGTCTATATATCTGCATGTGTTCTTATGTGTGAAATAGCGATGCATGCGTTCCTTTATGGTACGCTAGACCCTTTCAGCTAAAGATGCCTTATTTATAGAATTGCTAGTGTAATAATTGATATTAAACTCTTCCAACATGTTCTGAAAAGCTCGGCCTATAAATTCTTTCCCCATGTCCGTAAAAAAATAGCCAGGAATCCCGTTTTCTTTCAACATCAGCGCTTTGGTGGCCTTAGCAACTGTTTCAGACGATTTATTTTTCAGAGAAATTAGCCACAAATATCTAGAGAATACATCTATAATAAATAGGATGGAACAGTAGCCCCCATTATATACTGAATATCTCTGCATGTCTGTTAAATATGCTTGCCAAATAGAATCATCCGAGGCTCATAATGTATTGGCAGTTTTACACCTGCTTCTCACTGACTTATGAAGTGTATTAGCATCCTGCTCCCGCAAAAACCTCTCAACATCTTTTTTCCCTATTCCCTCATTATAAACACTCTGTACAGTCTATTAACAATCATATAACGTTTTCTTAATATCTACAGATCTACAAAAGCTAAGGCAAACAAAGACCCTAAGATCCACTCTAAGGTTAGCCCTAGAGAAAGAAGAGAGTAGGGGGGTTAAAAGAAGAGAATAGAGCGTTAAAAGAAGAGAATAAGGGGTTAAGAAAGAATCAAAACCTATCATTCGTGGGTTAACATTCATTCAGAAAAAGAAAGACTCACCATCATCATCCGCCGGCCACTGCCGAAAGTCGGAAAAATAGTGGAAGAGAATAGAAAAGGGGTGAAAGATGAAAAGAAGGAAAATAAGAACTCTTACAAACCATGCAAACTACAGACATGCAAGTAAAGAGAAGATGAGAAAAGAAAAAAAAGTTTGAAACGTATAACAAAAAGTGGATTAGTTTACCCTACGAACTACATCTCAGTTCGTGTTAGTCTATTGTTTTTTTAATTTAAAAAAATTTATTTATTTAATTTTTAATAATATAAATTAACGCTGGCATATTACACGCTGGCATGTCACAAGCTGGCATCAATCGTCAACATACTCAAACCTCGACTATCACCCACAGAGCACCTGTTGTTAATTGTTTTATTATTTTAAACAACGTTAATATTTTTAAAATGCCTCTCTAAACGGTTCTTAAACATAATAACGCTGGCACAGTTCACGACGGACGAGGGAAGATTATTCCATTGATCAATTACTTTAAACGTAAAAAGTTTTTAGCGATGTCAGTAATGAACCGCCTACCACGTGATTTATATCCGTTATTAAGTGTATTGCTATTATCGAAAATGAACATTGTAAAAATTTACGTTATCGATTTTATTAACGATTTTCAGAACTTCAATAAGCTGCACCCTTAATCGCCTAGTCTCGAGTGAATGCAAGTCAACTCTTTAATCCTATCTTCGTAAGACTTATTGCGTAGTGGCGAAATTAGTTTCGTGGCGCGTCGCTGAATCCGTTCCAACCTATCAATATCCTAACTTTTAAATCCTTAGATACGCATACGCCTAAATCTACTTCCTCGTCAATGCTCGCTAACTGTCTGTCGTCCATCGTGTACATGTAATTATTGCTACGAGAACCTACAGTATATGCAAAACAGAGAAATATAGGAATAAGCACCCCAAATCAATTTAGGGTGCTTTTCCTTAGATTGCTCTAAAATGGAGTTAAAATGGAGTTAATTTCTCTAAAATGGTTAATTACATGCCAGGTTAGGTTAATTGTACGCCCTTGACGATTGGTTAGGTTAAGTCGTGATATTTTCGTTAGTTTTAACGAAAATATCACGACTTAACCAAACCAATCATCAAGGGCGTACAGTTGACTTAACCTGGCATTTAATTAACTTAACTGGGCATTCAATAATTTTACCATAGGTTTCGATATATATATATATATATATATATATATATATAGGGGCAATACGACAATCAGCACCCCATAATAATGGTGGCACTTCAAACTGAAGTGTTACCATTATTGGTTGAAGATCCTTTACCTGTAATAAATTGGTGTAAGGGAAAAAATCTTATTAAAAAAGTGATGCTGTGTGCTAAGTGCGATCAAGCAATGACCTGGACAAAGTTTTCGAGGAATGTTGATGTTAAAATCCTTTAATTTGGATTGAGTTCGAACTGAGGTGCTGTTTCTTGGATTGGTGTCTAACTGGGGTGATTTTTCTTGGAGGATTGGAGACTTTGGGATGCTTATTCTTGGATTGCTCCTGCAAAATTTTACATTTCTCTACATTAAATTTCATCTGACACTTCTCCGTCCACTCCATAATCCTATTTACATCGTCTTGCAGCCTATTTCTGTCGTTCGAGTCAAGAACTTTAGCGCCTATTTTAGTATCGTCCGTAAATTTGACACGTTACTGGTCAAGCCTACATCTATGTCGTTAATGTAGATCACGTATAGCAACTGAACCCTGAGGGACACCGCTACCTACATCCAGCCACCCGAGTCACTACCATTAACAGCGACCCTCTGTTTCCTGGGACGAAACCATTCCTCTCCCCAGTTAGCTACCTGACCGCGTATACCGTGCGCTTTAACCATCGCAATTGATCTTCTATGCGAAACTGTGTCGAAAGCTTTTTGAAATTCTAAATAAAATCAGCCGCTCCATGCCTATCGTATTCGCGCACTATTTCGTTATAAAACTCCAACAAATTAGTTAAACAAGATTTATGGTGTCGAAACCCATGCTGACTACTATTAATCAAATCGTGACTTTCTAAGTGATCGACGATACGATCCCTAACTACGGATTCCAAAAGTTTACCAACATTTGACGTTGAGCTAATAGGCCTATAATTGCCAGCTACTGTGCAGTGGCCTTTTTTAAAAATGGGCGTAACGTTAGCTAATTTGAATTCTTCAGGAATAATCCCAGCTTGCATGACTTATAAAAAATTTTTGTTAATTGGCGTACGATAATGTCTTTCAATTCTCCAAATGTCTAGGATAAAGCGCGTTAGGGCCTGGAGTCCTGCTCTGACTTTTAGCTTATCGATATATTGCGCAATCTCACTCCCGTAAACAGTAATTTCATTCAAAATAGTCTCGCTACTAAATGGAACGATATCGTCCACGTCGGGGACATTATTTACGTCTTCTACGGTAAAAACTGTTGCAAAAAAGTTGTTAAAAATAGCCGCCATCGCCTGAGCGTCAGAAGCCAAAGCGCCGTTAACGTCCACTAGAGGGCCTATATTATCTTTTATCGGCTTACGATTATTGACGTAGTCAAAAAACTTTTCCGGATTATGTTTACTCTCCGCAGCTACAAGTATCTCAAAATTACGCTTAGCATTCCTAACAGATCTTTTAACCTGACGTCTAGGTTCGATATATCTATTAAAGTTAGCTACCGTGCCATTGCGCTTATTAAGTCTATGCGCTCTGTTACGCTCGTTTATGAATTCACCCATTTCCCTAGTCCACCATTTGGGCCTACCATGATTTTTAGCGCGCTTGGGCCGACGTGGAATAAACTCCCTTTCGATATTCAAAAGAACTTGCTTTAAACGTCTCCCAGTGAAAATTTGCATCATTACACATAAATAAATTATCCCAGTCCACTACTCTCTCTGTCCACAAACTTATCAAAATTAGCCCTACAAAAATCAGGTACTTCTATTACGTTTCTATCCTTACTGTTTTCTATCAATAGCTTAAACCTAATAAGTTGGTGATCACTACATCCCAAACTCTCACCTACTTCCAAACCTTCGACTATATTTTTGTCGTTCGTCATCACCACATCTAAAATATTCTCGGTAACTATCTGTCGTAAAAAATTATCTTCCATGAACTCAATCAATCTCAAACCCTCATTACCAGTAAAAGTCTCGTAATTAACGTTAAGGCAGTTAAAGTCTCCGACAACTATACTATCACGATTAATAATAAAGTTACCTAGAAGGGCATAAAACTTAGTATCGGTATCGAGGTGTTGAACGGGAGGTCTATAAACAACCAAAAAATTAAAGCTAATACTACGCGCCCTAACTTCAACGCACATAGCATTAATTGTTGCCGGAAAATCTATCTTAAACTCGATAGCCCTTTCGGAATTACGCTATATCAAGTTCCCCCAACAAGTCCCGATTCACGGTATTTTACCACGTTTCAGTTATTGCAACTATATCGTAGTTCCCGGAATAAATTATCGCCTTAAATTCGTTCAAATTATTTCTAATACTACGCGCGTTACAATAAAAGACGTTTAAATTATTTTTTACCACGGATCAGTGTTTTAAACTAGTTTTCACGTCGGACCGGCGTTTCCCGAACCCACAACGTTGAAAGAGGGCTTCAACCTATACAGCTTTCGAACGTTCTCATCGATTAACTGGATCTTTTAAACTATTTCCTCCCCCCCCAGCTTCAAAGAGGGGGGACATAATTTAAAAGGTCAGGGTTAGGGGGGAAATAATTTAACATGTTTTACTTATCTTATTTACATAATAGAATTTTTAAGATATGTATATAAGATACATATCTTGAAAATTCTATTATATTCTATCATATTTCCAGTTTATAGAGAACCATTATTTACATAAGATAAAATTTGAATGTCCGGTTAGGTCAACTGTACGCCCTTTACGATTGGTTAGGTTTAGTCGTGATATTTTCGTTAGCTTTAACGAAAATATCACGACTAAACCTAACCAATCGTCAAGGATGTACAGTAGAGCGGCTCGTTTTTACACTTTTTTCGATATTTGATTGGGGGTAGTGCGGGAAAGTTGCGATTTGGAAAGAAAATAAAGTGTGTAAAATTTTTTTGATCTACGTCAATACCTTCCGGTGGCAGCGAGTCCTTAAAAATCGAAAAATAGGTCTAAAAACACATAAAAATACGATATTTGAAAAAAATATTCATAATTATATTTGTGAGTATTTTTGAACGGGGTAGATTGGAAAATGGTTTTAAAGACTTACAAAATAAACAATAAAAATTTCAGCACAATCTGTTAATAATTTCCGGTGGCGTCTTAGCCGTTAAAATATCCAAAATATTAATTTAAAGCAAGTTTTAACAAGACGTTATACAAATGTTAATTCCGGTATATTTCTGTGCAAACAACCCTGAGAACACTATTATAGGCTTGAATAAATTAATAGCAGTCATTGAACAATGAACGTTATATAAAATGCACACTGTGCATTGCACACTGCACACTGCTACATCCCCCGTTCCCTACCCTATATAAGCTGGGAAAGGAAGCGACGTTGTCAGTTGTTGTGTGTCACGTGTGGCGAGAGGTTGTGTTATAACTTGTTCATCAACCGTGGTATATCACCATTTACCCGCAGTTAGTTGGTAAATATCGTAAATAGATTTATAATGTCTGAAAAGAAACCTTCAAAAGTAACCAGAACGTTAGCAAAATGCCATAGCATCGGTCAACCAGCAGATTTTGTTAATAATGTTCTACCTACTTATGGAGATGTGCTAAGAGCTTATATCTGGCACCGGAACAACAGAAAAACGACAGGCCAAGATCCTCCATTCCAGATTATTGCCAATGACATCATTTCCAAACTTCAAGAGATATGGCTCACAGCTTCAATCCCAACTTTATCAAGGAGAAGAATACATGATATGCTCAAAAACTATCATAATAAGTACAAGACCTTACTTAAAACAGGTAAACTAAAAAGGAATTCTGAAAGTTACAAAAGTAAATTGAAGTCATTTCAGGAACATTCGGAACAACTATTTGATATTGCTTCTTGTAAATGTGGTAATTGGAATTCTTGTTTTTGCTGTAAAGAAAAAAAAGTGCCCCCAACCCAAATGAAAGAACATTTTTAGAAGATCAGCGTACAATGTACGCTGATCTTCTAAAAATGTTCTTTCATTTGGGGGCACTTTTTTTTCTTTACAGCAAAAACAAGAATTCCAATTACCACATTTACAAGAAGCAATATCAAATAGTTGTTCCGAATGTTCCTGAAATGACTTCAATTTACTTTTGTAACTTTCAGAATTCCTTTTTAGTTTACCTGTTTTAAGTAAGGTCTTGTACTTATTATGATAGTTTTTGAGCATATCATGTATTCTTTTCCTTGATAAAGTTGGGATTGAAGCTGTGAGCCATATCTCTTGAAGTTTGGAAATGATGTCATTGGCAATAATCTGGAATGGAGGATCTTGGCCTGTCGTTTTTCTGTTGTTCCGGTGCCAGAGATAAGCTCTTAGCACATCTCCATAAGTAGGTAGAACATTATTAACAAAATCTGCTGGTTGACCGATGCTATGGCATTTTGCTAACGTTCTGGTTACTTTTGAAGGTTTCTTTTCAGACATTATAAATCTATTTACGATATTTACCAACTAACTGCGGGTAAATGGTGATATACTACGGTTGATGAACAAGTTATAACACAACCTCTCGCCACACGTGACACACAACAACTGACAACGTCGCTTCCTTTCCCAGCTTATATAGGGTAGGGAACGGGGGATGTAGCAGTGTGCAGTGTGCAATGCACAGTGTGCATTTTATATGATGTTCATTGTCAATGACTGCTATTAATTTATTCAAGCCTATAATAGTGTTCTCAGGGTTGTTTGCACAGAAATATACCGGAATTAACATTTGTGTAACATCTTGTTAAAACTTGCTTTAAATCAATATTTTAGATATTTTAACGGCTAAGACGCCACCGGAAGTTAACAGATTGTGCTGAAATTTTTATTGTTTATTTTGTAAGTCTTTAAAACCATTTTCCAATCTACCCCGTTCAAAAATACTCACAAATATAATTATGAATATTTTTTTCAAATATCGTATTTTTATGTGTTTATAGACCTATTTTTCGATTTTTAAGGACTCGCTGCCACCGGAAGGTATTGACGTAGATCGAAAAAAATTTACACACTTTATTTTCTCTCCAAATCGCAACTTTTCCGCACTACCCCCGATCAAATATCGAAAAAAGTGTAAAAACGAGCCGCCCTAGTGTACAGTTGACCTAACCGGGCATTCAAATTTTATCCTATGTGAATAATGGTTCTCTATTTATTATATGTTTAAAAGATCCGATTAACATACCTAGTCTAGCATTCCCTATTTCATTGAAATGCACCCCCATCTTTTATAAAATGGCTAGGATCACTAAATTTTGACCACAGCTTGGTACTTGTAGGTTATTTCCCTCCCCCCACCGCCAATTTTGACAGAATATTTTCGTTAAAAGTAACAAAAATATCACGAATTAACCTAACCAATTATCAAGGGCGTACAGTTGATCTATTAGACTGAATGCCCGGTTAAACTGGGCATTCAAACCAATCCTTTGCACAATTTAATTATTGCTTTTTCAGCCAGAATGAATTTACTGCGACTTCCTGCTATTTGCCACGATGACAAATCAAGCGTCACATTCCTGCAAGAAAAGGGTATCGTCCACCAAAAGCGGTTATGTAGAAATGGGCAAGAAATGGTATTATCAATAGGGGTGCAGCATAGATGGCGGTGCAGAATTAGAGGTTGTCGCCAAGAAAAAGGTTCACAGACGGACAATTGGCTTCAGGGATCAAGGCTACCGTTACAAAAACTTGTCCTGTTCATGTACTGTTGGGCACATAAAATGACGTCGAACACGTTCTGCGAGCGAGAGTTAGAAATAGAAAAGAGTGCAACGATTGACTGGAATAATTACGTGAGAGAAGTTTACGCCTCAGACCTCTTGAGAAACCAAGCTCCAATCGGTGGTCCCAACACAACAGTGGAAATAGACGAGAGTCTTTTTACTCGTCGAAAGTACAACGTCGAAAGTAAATACTATTCCAGAAACAAACAATGTTATAATTAATAATTCACAGGCCTGCGATGGAAAAACTTTTTTCATAATTTTAGCTGTTCACAATGTATTTTTGTGTGCTGAATTCGAAAAACACAATAAAAATGTCATACGACACAAAGTTATTTCACAAATTCGATTTTTTTGTGAAGCGACTTCGAGAAAATGCCAGATTTCCGGAAATTACTAGAAACTTCTAAGAGACTATAAATACTGGGTTGCCAAGCCGTATGAGTCAGTTGTTACTCAGATTTCATGACGTGCGCACAATGATTCATCCGAAGCGAATTTTTCAGTGATTTTGAGTTGTTTTTTGTGTTTTATATCAGCGAACTAGCGTGTTTTGATAGTGTTAAGAAAGCCTTATTTAGCCTTTATTAAATTAAATTCAAGACTCTTATTGTGTTCTGGGTACTGTAGTAAGTTGTGAATCATGGCTAGCCGTGGATGTGTCAACAGTCCCGACAGCTTCTGCTACATATGCGGGGAATTTGTGATCAAGAAACATCAAAGAAACGTAACAAATTTTATTAGGCAAGTGTACCATGCCTACTTTGGAATGAAACTAGGAAACCAAGACAAACCATGGGCACCACACAAAGTTGTTTTATTTGCGTAGAGGATCTAAGGAAATGGTGTAAAGGCAAAAAGAAAGCATTCAGATTTGGTGTGCCAATGGTATGGAGGGAGCCAAAAAATCACTGTGATGACTGCTATTTTGCTCTTGTGATGTTAAAGGCTATAACTCAAAAAATAAGAAAGCCATATTCTATCCAAATCTTCCATCAGCTTTTCGACCTGTTCCTCATGGGCCAGAAGTTCCAGTTCCACTTCCACCAGAAACATTGGAAGATTTGCCTAGTAATTCTGGTTCAGATACTGATCATGAAGAATTTCAGTGTGATATAGGAAGTCAAGACCCCCAGTTGTTCACTCAATCTGAACTAAACGATTTAGTGAGAGATTTGGGATTATCCAAGGAATCTGCTGAACTCTTAGGCTCCAGATTAAAAGAAAGAAATTTATTATCAGCTGGAACATCGATATTTGTATATAAGAAGAGAAAAGGAGTTTATTCACTACTTTTCACATGAGGGCAATTTAGTTTACTGTAGTGATATTGATGGTTTCGTACAGGCATTTGGCATTGAGTACAAAGCGGATGAATGGAGACTTTTCATCGACTCTTCTAAAGAAGTCTAAAAGCTGTTCTTTTGCACAATGGGAACAAGTATGCCTCTGTACCTGTTGGTCACTCGGTACATCTCCAAGAAAGTTATGAGAATTTGGAATTGGTTCTTACACAAGATAAAATATTATGATCATCACTGGATGATTTGTGGAGACCTTAAGGTATTGTGCATGCTTCTGGGGCAGCAGGGAGGATATACTAAGTTCCCATGTTTCCTTTGTGAATGGGATAGCAGAGCAAAGAGTCAACACTGGGAGCAAAAACACTGGCCACAAAGAAGATCTCTAGAACCTGGAAGCAAGAATATTTTGCGTAAAAATTGTTGACCCAAAGAAAGTACTTCTACCACCTCGTCATATAAAACTAGGCCTTATGAAACAGTTGTTAAGGCATTAGAAAAAAGTGGAGAATGCTTTAAGTACCTCTGCAAGAAGTTCCCTAACCTATCAGAAGCAAAATTAAGAGTAGGTATTTTTGTAGGCCCAGACATTAGAAGACTGCTGTCAGATGAAAACTCTTGTCTACGATGACTGAAGTAGAAAAAGAGGCTTGGAATTCCTTCAAAAGTGTGGTTACTAAGTTCCTTGGGAATAATAAGGACCCTGAATATGCACTCATTGTTGAAAACATGCTGGAGAAATTCAAAGCTTTGGGATGCTCAATGAGTATCAAAAATTCATTTCTTGAATGCACACTTGGACTTTTTCCCAGAAAATCTAGGTGCAGTAAGTGAGGAACAGGGAGAACGTTTCCATGAAGACATTAAGGAGATGGAAAAGAGATACCAAGGCCGGTGGAACGTAATATGATGGGGGATTATTGCTGGATGCTGCATCTTGAAAATCCGGAAGCAGCGCACAAAAGGAAATGCAACAGGCGCAGCTTCACTGGCAAAAGAAAACGGGACTACTAAGCCATTCCACTAAGTAAAGATGTAAGTATCCAAGTTTTATAGTTTTTTAAAATAAATATATTCAGAAATGGTCAGGAAATAGGTTTCATGTGGTAATTCTTCACTACTTATTTTATTCAGTAACATATAACAACATAAAAACGTCATAGCAAATTGTGAAAAAACTATACGTGATGGAGCAAATCTGAGGCCGTTTTTGGATTTAGCACCCCAAATTCCTATAAAACCAGCATACAATTTCAAAAAAGTTTTTAGGACCCTCAATTTTGCAGGCCTGTGATAGATCAACTGTACGCCCTTGATAATTGGTTAGGTTAAGTCGTGATATTTTCGTTAGTTTTAACGAAAATATTCCGTCAAAATTGGTTGTGTGTGGGGGGGGGGGAGATAACCTACAAGTACCCACAGCTTTACGAAAGGTACATTTTCCTGAGCACAAATCTCTTCTAGTTTAGTGTTCAAAAATATTGTTTTTAACGTAATCCTAAGACCTAAACCGTGCCTAGGAGCAATACCTAGAACTAAAGACCTATCTGACCTTGCCTGCAGGGACCTAATTAACCCCCTGTATCTCTCCAAAAGGTCAGGTAATCTCGTATCTGGTCTATACGTGTCGTTGGCCCCTACCATCGTCACGAACATCGAGTGACGGGAGGCAACATCAATCCTATCTATTTCGTCTCTAATTCTGTCAACCCTGGTCCCTGATAGACAGACCCTCCTCCTCTTGGTTGGATTCCGTTCAACGAACTCCTTATCCATATGTCGCACTAAGGAGTCCCCAATTAAAATCGTTTTCCTCTCGTTCACATCCCTATCCAACTGGGTGAAATGGTTCGAAACCACGATGGCGGGGGATTCCTATCACCTAACGTTCGTGGCCTAGCTCAACCCTTAACTACTCTAAAAACCACCCCGTCTACTAATCTCGGGGCAACCTTATCCCCTTCCTCAATTCAATCTAACCTTCCCAATAAGGTACCTATACCAGAAACTAGGTTCCTAACCTCACCCTTCAACTTACTAACGTCTTCAACGTATTTTCGAGACGCGCGGATAAGGTTGTGCGTTGCTGCTTGGTCTCTTCTTCCTCTTCAGAGATGTTACCGCTGGGGGCGGAGGCGTGTTCAGATGTGGTACGTGCGCTTCTTGTCCCAAGACTTTTAACCTGTTCATATTACCTATCAGTTTTTGAGATATTTAATTTCTGTAGCTTAGCCTCAATATGTACCCATTCTGCTGGTGAGGGCCTATTACACTTTCTCACGAAGTCATGTACGATATCAATGATGTTCGACGCCTGGACCTTTGACCCTTCAACAACAACCTCCCCTGTATCGGATCATTGTATAATGGGATCCTCACTCAATAGGTTATAAAGACTTAAGCCTTTATTCCTCAATGTATGTGGGAGACTGTTTTTTACCACATGCTCGAGATGTTGCGAACTCGCGCCGTTGTTCTTTGACTGTTCGTCTCTAGCCGCGGTCCCAGGTCCTATGCCACCACGCTCAACAACATCATCGCTGTGTCTGATAAGTACGGAGACCTCGGTCGGCTTCTTATAATTTTCGTACTTATGAAGAAATTTCTGCAGAGCTTCTTGGTATAAGATTCTTTTCTCATCAGGAGAGTTTTCACTGTCCCCCTAAAGGGTCTACCAATTCGCTTTCCATTCTTTTAAGTCTCCTTTCCGGGATTCTAGAACCGTATCTGGACTCTTTGTGCTTTGTAGTGAAGCATACACCTCGTGTGGAATCACGGCTACTTTCTTCATTATATTAATTTAGTCAGTAAATGCCCCAAAACTGAAAATAAAATGGGTAGGAATGAACCCCCTCTTTGTACAATATATTCGCTTTTTCTTCCCCACAGTTTGACTTTTACGAGTGAGTGAGTGTATTCTGTTCTTGTAACGACGTAGACGAGACTTCTGAGAGGGTTTCTTTGGTAAATTACATTTTATAACGTTAAGACAGATTTCACAGATGCATTTTAAAAAGTCGGAGTCAATATTTTTAAGAAACAGGTGTTGGAGTGCCCGTGGCACCCGATGATAGATTTTTATTAATTCACGGTATTTCTTTAACCTCTTTCTCATTCTGGGATATACACCGTTTCAGCCTCGTTTGGAAATATATTCAGTCTTAGAAGCACCCAAAACGTGTTTCGCGGGTAAAGGTCACAAACTAAATATCCGTAACGTTGGCTTGTAGCCCCTTTATCAACTTCCAAAAACTCTTTACACTAATTCGGGAACATTTGATTGGCTGTTACCCTAATTTGTGCCGTATCTCTTTGTTGTGCGAATAAGACTAGATATTGTGTATTTAGCGATACATTGCGCATGTATCTAATTTCGAAAAATAGTTTCTGATTGATGAAGAATACGCTTATATTAAGATGGTGTGAGAACACTGTAAATGTCTCGTCAAACGTTTTATCCACTTCTAGCATGTGATCATCAATTACAATGACCGTGTGCTCATTACCCTTTATCGACGTAACATCAAAAACACTTTTGTGGAACAAAATATCTTGGTACTCATCGAATACGGGTGATATGTCGAATAGCACCATATGACTTTATGCCCAAATTTTGAGAACAGCTCCCCCTTATCTTTAATGATTTTAAGCATAAACACAGTTTTGGCACATCCTGTAGGGCCAGATATAATACATGTGGAGGGGCTCGTGAACCTGAATTTTTCTACAGAATCTATCTCTAACACGTCACACTCTTAAGTGGAACATTTACAAAATATAATAAAATTTTAAGTGATGTTCCTTATATTGTACAATCTTGTTTTTTTCCTTCCCGAGAACCGTAAATGATGAAGATGATGAGGTACTGTGCCAGCAACATGTCCCTATCATAGATATTGTAGATGAGGTTAATGATACCAATGACATTGTAGTTGTTGTTGTTGAGGCTACAGATTATACCATTACCCCCTCTAGCATTCCGAAACCCCCAGCAGCGACAACTGTAGCACCCACCCCACACGACAATTCGAAGCGAAAGCGGTCGCATGACGACGTTGCAGAATCGCATTCTACGTCAGGTGTAAAGCACGCCTGGAGTGGGACGGTTGTTAAACCCACAGTAATAGAGCCGCAGCCATCTACGTCTTACGGCCAAATTCCTACAGTAGCTCCTACAAATAAAACTGTTCCACCTTATATTCCTATTCAATACTGTCCGTACCCTCCACAGCAGCATCTCATTCTGTAGTCAGTAGTATAACATTTGAGCTGCTGCGCACCGCCACCTCCACCGCAGCCCTGACTAGAAACCGGTACGTAGTCAGGGTCGACCCACGAGCCAAGTATAGCAGCGGTGTTGAACACGGACTGCGGCATGTAGTTGAACGTATTGTGGAGTTTCCCCTTCAGAACAGTGAGGGACGTGAAGCTAGGACACTGTTCTTCGGGATCGAGTCAGATGATGGAGATAGAGATGATTTTTAGGTAGTAATACCCTACAGGCGCTTGGCTGCTCCAGATGTAAATTATATTTTGGGTCGTAGAATGCATGCCTCTCAAAGCAGCACCGCATTCAACATGGACAACTTCACGATAGATATAAACCACGTTTACCGTGTTGCGGGATATACTTCCACACATTATACGGTTAACTTCAATTCCCAGTCTATTTACAGATAGCATATAAACTCCGAGCGTGGTTGCGGTTTTATAGCAATAGTCTTGGCTCATATGTTTACTGTACGAAATACGGCCATAAAAATTTGGTTGCCGACAGTAGTGCAGTGTGCACGTAAACTGTCTGCAGACTGCAAGCTCATGTTTGACTGTAATATGGGACCTGAAGAGTTAAGAAGGGTAAAGCAGGACACAAATGTCGTATAGTTCTATTTGGAATGGATGATCGTTGTAGAGCAGTGTATGTTTTTAAAAGCAGTGTGAGAGAACGTACAAGACCTCTACTTATTTTAGGGCTGTCAGGGACAACGTATCTCTCCATCCGCAATATAATGGCCCTTTACGCGAGTTATGATAAAAGTCGAAAATATGACAGGCACCACGATTTCATTAAGGGCTGCCTCGAGTTTGCGGATGATATAGTGAAACATTGTAAGGATTGCCACATGGTATGCGAGCAATATAAAAGCTCCAAATGTGAAAGTTGTGTAGTTGAAGAAGGGAAGAGGGACTACAATATGTGTAGACGCACATTTTTCAATAATAACTGTTTTTAAATCCATAAATCAAATTGTACGTGCAGGAAAATGAGAATCTGCGAGTGTGGCATGTTCTATATGCTGGACAGCTGGGGGAGATTTACGCATAAATGTGATGAAATTTGTTGTTCTACATGCCATGAAAAATATAAGGTAGCTGGTATAAAGCATGTATGTTATATGAAAGATGCTAAGCCTAAAAATAAACCTTGTATAACTGTAAACTACGACATAGACACTTACACAAATCCTAAGACAAAAGAGGTTATCCCACACTTACTTTTAAGCCAGACTATTTGCGACGAGTGCATGAACGTCGAATGTGATGAATGTCGCAAATGTGGTAAACGTACAAACGTATTTAAAACAATTGCACAAGATAACCCCGTGAAACTCATTGTGTCCTATATTGTCAAGTTAGCAGATCAGATTACTGTTTATATTCTTGCCTACAACTACGCAAAATTTGGTACACAATTCCTTTATAAGGAATTGCTTGGACACGAATCATCAGAGATATTTACAGGCGATTCCCTGAAAAGAGGAAACAAGCTTATTGAGATGCAGATAAGAGGTAATGTTCATTTTAAAGACAGTTATTCACACCTTGTAAATTAGCCAAACTACAGGTGATAGGCGTAGCCGCCGAAGTTTCAAAAGGGTATTTTCCTTACGCTTTCCTCACTCGCGACATTTTAAATTACGTTGGACCACCACCACCCAAACATTACTTTAACTAAGACAACATGAGTGATAGTGAGCCTGAAGATTATGAGAGTTATACAACAGTTTTAATGGAGGTAATCCGTACAATAAAGCGGATGAGTGTGAGCATTATTGCGTGAATGACGTGCGCGTACTTAGAGTATGTTTCCAAGCCTTTAGAAGGATGTAAATAAACCGGTTCAACTACGACCCGCTACAAACCGCAACCACAATCGCCTAATTGTGTTTTACTGTGTTCAAGAAGAACTTCTTGCCTAAAGACACACTAGCCATCATTCCCCGAAACACCTACAGCAATAGACCGGCGTATACATAAAACATGCTTGCAACACGGGGGAAGTGACCATTAAGATCAATGGTCGTGTTTTATGGGTGGATGATCTAAGCGATGACCCCGCCACTGGAGAGAAGAATGCGTACTCCTTTAACGGATGCTGGTGGCATGGATGCCCACGTCCTGAGTGTGGAATTGTAGGAGATATCCATGGTAGATCTCCTGCCGACAATCTCGCATGGACACGTACCCGCGATCAACTTATAAGTTCCTAGTTCACTCACAAGGTTTTGTGGGGACACGAATATGATGTACGGATGGAGACAGATGGAGAGTACCGAGAAGAAATGAACACCATCAAGCTTTTACTGGTGCTGGAACCTCTCAAATGCAGCGATAGTTTGCTGTTCGGTGAATGCACAAACCCCTTCAAACTATACTTTCCAACAACGGAGGGCGTGAAACTCCATTACTACGACTTCTGTTCTTTATACCCCCTATGTGATGAAGAACAATCCGTATCCCGTAGGCTCACCTGAAAAATTGGTGGGTCCTGGCCTGCCTACCATCGAAGAGTTCTCAGCTAATTTGAACGAGAACTATTTCGACTTTCGTAGATGTGCCCCACCCTCGCGACGTATGGATGCCAATCTCACCCATCGTTATAGAGCACAAACTCATGTTTCCTCTGTGTGTGAAGTGCTCAGAGGAGAACACTGGGGCTTGTAATCACACAATCAACCAGAGGAAGATCAGATGCTATCTACAATTCCTGAGCTGTCCCTATCCATTCGACACGGTTACAGAATATTAAAGATATATGAGGTGTGGTGGTTTCAGAAGCTCCCCAACCTTCTCACACCATATATAAATACTTTTTTGAAGGGTAAGATAGAAGCATGAGGATACCCGCGAGGAGTTGAGACCGAAATTGAAAAATCGGCATATATTCAACGCTACCGTGATCGTGAAGGGATACAACTTGAACGGGACCAAACTACGAAGAACCCTGGCGAGCGCTTTAGTGCGAATTTGTGCCTAATTAGTCTTCGGGGGAAATTTTCCGAGAATACAGACAAGCGGAACGTCAATATAGCCCAAAGTTATAACGAGGTGTGGGATTAAGCCAACGTTCTTGATAAAGAGGTCATGGAGATTGTGAATGTGGGTAATAAGTACATAATAAAGTACGACAGAACCCAATTGGCTGCAGATACATCGCGTGTCACAAATATACCTGTAGCCAGTTTCACAACAGCATACGCCCGCATCAAACTTTGGAGTCTACTGCATTCTCTTGGAGGGAGGGTTCTGTACGCAGACACAGATAGTATGATATTCACGGAAAGAGAAGGGCGTACAGTTGACCTAACGATTGGTTAGGTTAGGTCGTGATATTTTCGTTCGTTAGCCTTATAAGGCTAACTAAAGAAGGTTGGGGGCCCTGATCTTCAGGTGATCCCAAAAATATTGATTATGAATTAAACTGTATTTAATCTTATTTTGTTTTTTTGTGGTATCGGTATTGATTAACATAAAAATGAATGATGAATCTACACGCAGTTGGCAAAATATTATTTTTAATGTCTTCTGCGGAGATATTGGTTTGTCCAATGTCTGTTATAGTTTTTCAGACCCTACATGCTCTCTTATGGGTCTATTAGATAGAATAGGTTCTGTTTTTGGTTATTATTAACCTTTTCATGTTTGAATTATGAAATTTTTAATTTTTTTTTTTTTTCTGTTCAATCTAAATTAAGCTCTAATATTCATATCGTAAGGCTCAAAATCGATTGTCAAGCTCATGTTCCCATAAGAGTGTGGTCGGCGTTAAAGGTTTAAAGAAAGCTAAAATCTTCAGCGAACGCACTGGAAAAGTTATCATGCGGCCAGAAGTGGTGTAGAAGTGTAGGTTGTATCAGTCTTAAATTTTCCTTTCCTCCTCAGCTCGGTGTACCCTTAGGTTAGGTTAGGTTAACGTAACCTAACTTCTCTCCTTCCCCTGCCTCAAATACATCTTGTCAGCGAATGTATAATTTTTTTTTAAACCTTCAAATGCCTCTCATAGAAGAGGTGAGGACCGCGTGACCTCATCATGCCAAAATGTACCTCATAAACGGATGTGAATTCCGCTCGACGCCCTTTTGTCAAAATTTTCCGTCTCTTGAAATGTTAACATATTATTATACATTCAGGGAGAAACAGTGAAGGTTTTAGTCAGACACGCGTACCTCCCAGTTCCCCCGAGATTGTGTTTCGGTTTTTTTTTGGTCGCGCAATGCACAGCGGGCATTCTAATATATATGTTACAGGCAAAGTATGAAATTCAAGTATTCTATACAATACCTAGCCAATCTATACATTGCCGAATGGTTTTTAGGCAAAGTATGAAATAAATATTTTATTACATGCTTTCCTAGTTTAGGTTAAGTTAGGTAAATTTTGTAATAAGAATGGCTTAGGCAATCTTTAATAAAAATTAAAAAAATATCCTGTATAGGTTAATTGAATGCCCGGTTAGGTCACCTGTACGCCCTTGACGATTGGTTAGGTTAAGTCATGATATTTTCGTTTACTGACAAAAGTAATGAAAATATCACGACTTAACCCAACCAATCGTCAAGGGCATACAGTTGATCTAACCTGGCATTCAATTATCCTAACCGGGCGTTCAATTAACTAGGCATTCAATAATTTTCCCGTAGGCTTCGATTAATTTCTTGGTGAAGCTATTAAAATAACACTTTACCTAAATCAGTCTTGGCATTCTATAGAATACCAAGGAATTATATAGAATACATAGGTTAAGTATAAAAGAAACAATCAAAACCTAAAGAGGTAAAGCATATAATACAATATTCATTTCATACTTTGCCTAAAAAACCATTCGGCAATGTATAGAATGCTTAGGTATTGTATAGAATACCTGAATTTCATACTTTTCCTGTAACACACACACACACACACACACACATATATATATATATATATATATATATATATATATATATATATATATATATATATCGAAGTTTCTTCTTTGAGGCTGGAATTATCATTCCTGTCACCCACTTAAAATTGAATGGGGGCAAATTTGTTTCATACGAAAACTGCGAGTACTCAGGTTTGTTATTATTATTATTATTATTGTTATTATATCACTCGTATGTATTATAAATAATTATTATTATATACTCGTATATGTATTATATAGAAATAATAGATATACTCGTAATTATATATATATAATATATATATATATATATATATATATATATATATATATATATATATATATATTATAAATAACGCTGTCTTAGCAAACTACAGAGAAGGGGCATCCGAAGCATTAACGAAACCGTTTATATATATTAGCAGTTTCTTGATATTATATGATAATTTTAGTCATTTGTTTTCCGAATTTGCATACATTTCTAATTAACCTAAGTTATATCTTGGATTTAACGGCATGGAATTTAATCTATCTCACACTCAATCAATACAATAAGTGAATTCGTTGGATTGACTGATTCTATAATATTGTAATTATCATTGCGTGATAGAATCGAGTCTTTCGTGTCTGTTTTCGCAAGCGAGTTTATCCTCTTTGGTGTTCGAGTATAAATTCTGTGACTCATAAATGTCTGGATGGATTATACAGGGTGTCTCAAAAGTCACTATCTATTTTGAAAAATAATGGGAATTACGAAAAACTGGTTTAAGACATGAAAAATATATTTATTTCAAAGTAAGTGCCATAAAGAATTAGTGCTATTTATTTATCTGTCTCCACATGGCGACCATCAGTGTCTCTACAGAGCTCAAAGCTATAAGTTGTTTCCCGGAACACACTTTCCAGCATTTGAGTGTTATTTTCTGAACTGCATCGGTAATACGATTTCGAAGTTCGGCTACATCACTAATTCTTCTACCAGTGTACACCTTAGACTTAATGAAACCCCAGGCGAAAAAATCTAATGGTGTTAAATCGGGTGAACGTGCTGCCCATGGTTGTGTTCCTCCACGACCAATCCAGCGACCGGGGAAGCGTCTGTCAAGATAATCACGTACAATTATTGCATAATGGCACGGTGCTCCATCCTGCTGAAAAACTACTGTGTCAAGAATGCCATCTGTAAGAAGTTGAGGTTCGAGGAATTGTTCAAGCATGTCAAGATAAATTTATAAATTACACAAAATTCGAAATAAACCAATTAAAGTTTTTTAAATACACAAATTTGCACCAGAAGCACATATCTTTATGCCAGCATAGCATTTTTAAAAAAAACATCTAATGTCACCGAAATAGATAGTGACTTTTGAGACACCCTGTATATAAAGCAGTTTGAACGAATTCTATTGCATTAAACTAAACCCTTGCCTTTTTTGTAATTAAAAAGTGTTAATTATCGGCTTACTACTTATATATACTGCACCTATTTCATACATTTTCTTTAACACATACTCTACATATACATTTTGATTTTCATGTTTTATGCTCATTGAGTTCAGTGGACGTTCGTTTCGATGATTATTACTTTCACAGAAATGGTTTCATTAGAGTGAAAAAAATATTTCCTTGCTATTTGCTGACTCAGGAATATTTTTTTTCTGTATGACAAAGTTATTTTTATTGTTAAAGGAAAAAATATCCTGAAGTTGTAAACTTAAGGTGAAAACAACATTTTGCAACCATTAACTTCCCTCGTGTTAGCAGCGTTCAAAAAGCAAATTTTTTAATTTTAAAAATAAAAATATTTTTACATTCACTTTGCATTATAACCACTGGAAAACAGTTTATATAAGGTGTTATCAAATTATGTCTCCTAAATTAGTATACATATTCAGGACGTCAAAGTGAACAAAAAAGGTCCTATGAACAGAAATCCGCAATCGCTTCGTTTCCGAGATACATTGCTCTTTTGCCGAGGACAACCCAATTAATATGAAAGACATTGAAGTTTATCCAAATTTATTTAAAGCAAGTGCTCAAAATTGTTTCCCTGCATCAGAGTACAGGCTTCAACACGTCGTTAAAAATTTGGCCTATTTCCTCTTGCAGCTGTTCGCCTTGTACTTATATACGGATTTTGTTGGACAGCTAGAAAAATCTATTCTTCTACATCTACGTTTTGTGAAGTTCGTGGACGTCCAGCATTCAAATGTCTTGGTTGAAACATGCCTTGCTTATGTAGTAGTCGACGGCCAGTTGAAAGAAATGGAGGGCTCGAAGGTAATCGCCTATTAGGATATATTTTAAATTACTAAAGCCAAATTTCTGTTAGAAAAACTGTTACAATAAATTGGGAATAAGTTTTCCTCTAACCTTCGTTACAATAAATTTTACTATTTCACATTTTATTCCAGAGATTTCTCATCAAAAACCACTTTACATTCGGAAATGTATGATTACTTTCAGGCAAAAGTGAAGAAAAAATTTCAAAATATGGTGACCAGAGCGTACATACTAGTACAATTAAAAGAACAAATTTTAGCACAACTTAGAATATATACATATATGTACGAGCATTTATTGTCATTCCTTGCCTTCAGAGAACAATTTATCACATCAAATTGTTGCATATCATCCTTGCAACATCTCCAATGGTGAAGGATTCTCTCCTGCTGCGCAAAACATACGTATGGCTGTAAATGATTTCACAGTCAATTTACGACGCACCCGAATGGATAGTAATGAGAAAAATTCTCCGTTCAACACGCTCGTGGGTTGCTCTACCAAAGATTTCGCATGTGTGACCACTGTCTTACCATGAGGGACCATTTGGATGGTAAGTTCACCAGGAGACCAACAACTCGGGAACTGACAGTTCCAAATCCATCCTTTCAGTTTGTATTTGCCTGCCGGGAGTCTATTCAATCGGAAAATGCCTCGGAGATGTGTTCATCTCAATTGTCTTTGTCTTCGAATCAGCGCTGACGTGACCACACTCTGTCACTAGTATTCGCTGTTCATCAAGAACCTTCGGAACACGAATAAATCTCGAACCCTGTCTTCGCACGGGCCAACTAGCATTCGTAGAATCGAACCGTAACTTAGTTACTCTTCTACTGAATCTTTCCAGATTATGAAAATATAATTCGAAAAACTTGTAGAATGATTTTTTTTTCTAGTGTTTTCAAACAATTTCTGTAAACCGGCAATCGAAACGTTTCACTGTAACGAATCATAACATCATAATATTTCAAAACAACTATAATTTGCGCCGGCCAAAAATAAGAAAAACAAAAGACATGGATATAAATCACAGAATTTCACACACTTTAATCACACATTAACTATATATATATATATATATATATATATAATATAATATATATATTATATATATATATATATATATACAGGGTGGGCCGAAAGTCTGGATCCATAGGAAAATATTTATTTTAATACATAAATTACAACAAATGGTAAATACTTAAATGAATATCAACTTTAACTCGTAAATGCGTATCCGTGATACTGTACAGTAGTTCGTACTCCAGTATAAATACTCAAATACTTTTTTATTTCAGCCCAGAAATGGCTTCGAATCTAACAACAGAAGACCGGGTAGAACTTGTGCTCATGTACGCAAGACAGGGCGCTACACACAGAGAAGTTGCTACCGAATTCAATAGAAATCATCCTGATAAGCATCCAGTAACACATGCGACTGTTGGCAAGTTGTTTAAACGTTTCAAAGAAACAGGAAGTGTACATCATCGACGGCGTTCTGATCGTCCAAAAACTGCAACTGATGAAAATACCTCTGCAATGGTATGTGAAAATTTAACGAATAATCCAGTAAAGTCAACAAGAAGATTATCAAATGAAACACGCATCTCGAGAACTTCAATTCGAAGAATTATTAAAAATCATAAATTCCATCCCTAAGTGTATCGATGTCAGAGGCCGCCAATTTTAGCATTTGTTATAATTTGTGGTTTATACTGGAGTACGAACTACTGTACAGTATCACGGATACGCATTTACGAGTTAAAGTTGATATTCATTTTAAGTATTTACCATTTGTTGTAATTTATGTATTAAAATAAATATTTTCCTATGGATCCAGACTTTCGGCCCACCCTGTATATATATATATATGTGTATATACATATATCAGTGATATAGTCGTAATTCCTTCAGTGGGGTAACGCAACAACAATTTTTCTTATATAGCGTTTCTATAAAATTCTACAGCGTTTTTACATTTTATGTACATTCCCCAAAACAAGTTGAAATTGAAGTGGTTAGGAAAGAAATATAGTTAGAAAGAGTATGTATTACAAAAATATTCAGTAGAAATAGCAAAAAATATAAAAAATATAAAGTAAAATAAAACCAGTAGGGTAACGCTAAAAGTAAAATAAAACCAGTGGGGTAACGTCGTTACCTTGCGTTACCCCCGGACTACACCACTGATACATATATATATATATATATATATATATATATATATATATACCTTTCCTTTCAACCTTTCAAAGGTTCCGCGCGATGATTCCTCATTTCACGAAGGTCAAGCTTGTCGCCCCTCCTCTCGAGTTGGCCTGGTGAAGTAGCTAGTTGATTTCTTGTACTCTTCACCTCATATAGCCAAGTACGCCCGGCCCATCGGGGATTGTTCTGAGCCAGGTGTCTAATCTTCTTTTGAAGATGTCCACTGCAACACCATTTGTGTTCCTTAGGTCTTTCAGCAGCTGATTAAACAGTTTTGGCCCTCTGACAACAAAACTATTTTCTTTTTGGGTTAAGGATGTTCCCTGTGTAGCCTCTAATTTGGGAACACGACACAGTCTTTCTTTTCTACTTTCCACTGTTGTTTGGGGAGTTACAGGGTTCAGAGTAAGATTAGGGACTAGTTTCTCCATTATTTTCCAAGTGTAAATAATGGTGTATCTCTCTCTTCTCCTTTCCAATGAATATAGGTTAAGTTCGCGTACCCATTGATCTTCGCTGTGAAGCTTCTCTGAATCTCTTCTAGCTGTCTTATGTCTTCTTTTTTATATGGGGATGTTAGGACTGGGCAATATTCCAATTTGGGTATGATCAGTGTTTTCAGTAGAGGAATCATGACATTCCTATTCCTTCGTTTAAAGGTTTTCAATATCTGACCCGTTATTCTCGTTGCTCTGTTTACTGCTATCTTATTTTGTGTTTCAAATTTCGCATCATCACTCATTACAACTCCTAAATCTTTTGCTTTAGAATTTCTCTGAATTTCTTGTCCATTTCGGGTATAATATTCCATGAATTTTAGGTCTTCTCTTTTTCCGTACCGTAACAGCTGAAATTTCTCAGTGTTAACTTCATAGTGTTGTCTTCCGTCCACTTGTAGATTCTGTTCATGTCGGTTTGTAGAGATCCTATATCTTCCGGGTTTCTTATTTTTCTACCGATCTTTGTTCATCAGCAAAGGATGTACTGTGCTCTCTCTGGTAACGTCCTCATCTACTGTATGTCAATTAGCATGATTATGAAGAGTAGTGGAGCTAATACTGTTCCTTGTGGTATTGAGCTGAGGACCTCTGATTCTGATGAAGATATTCCTTGTACTGTAACGACTTGCCGCCGCTCACTAAGAAAATTATATATCCATTTCCCTACTTTTCCTGTTATTCCCATGTACTTCAGTTTATGTATTATGATTCCATGGTCACACTTGTCGAACGCTTTGGCAAAGTCTGTGTATACTACATCATAGTTTTCATTACTTTCAATTGCATCAATAATATTGTTGTAGTGTTCCATTAGTTATGATAGGCATGATCTGCCTGACCAAAACCTATGTTGGTTATCATAGGAATTTTTTCAGAGTTTCCAAAAAGTCATAGATTTTCTGTCTAACTATTTTTTCAAATATTTTAGTGAGATGAGATGTAAGCGACACTGGCCTATAGTTTTTGGCCTCTGATCGATTTCCTCCTTTATATATTGGAACTACGTTCGCTCTCTTCAGGATGCCCGGTATTTCTCCCGTGTCTAGTGATCGTCTCCATATCCAATATAGGGGCTCAGCGATTGCATTCTTGCAGTATTTGATCAGTGTGGCATTCCATTTATCCGGTCCTGCCGCTGAGTGTGTTTTTAGTTTCCCTATAGCTTGTGTAATATCATCTGTCGTAAATTCGAAGTCTGTTATACTTTCCCCTTGTAGTTCTTCAAAGTACGCGTTTCTATCGCATATCAGTTTGTCAGTTTTTGGGGTACTGAAAGATGATTCGTACTGAGCTCTTAATATTTCATATACTTCTGTTAGATCACCAGATAAAGCACTGTTCTTGTTTTTCAAAGGTTCGATATTCGCATGGTTTTTCGACTTTCTTTTTGCAAAATTATAGAAGTACTTTGAGTTAACCTTTATCGCTTCTATATTGTCGTCTTCTTCTTTTTCTGTTTGCTTCTCAATTTGTATGACGTCATCGATACTCTGCAGTTTATCATTTAATATTTTTCTGATATTGTTATGTTTACAGTTACTTAATATTGCAGTCACTCTTTTTCTCTTTCGGAACAATGACCTCTTTTCTTTCTCGAACCTGCTTCTCTTTTCTCTTTGTTGTATTTTTGGGACATGTCTTTCCAAAATTTCTAACGTCTTCTCCTCTAAAGTCATTAGCATCTCTTCTGTTGTCTTGGCCTCGAAAATGGTTTTCCAATCTATTACTTTCATGCTGGCTGCAACATCTTCCCAGTTTATAGCTTTGGAGTGAAAATTAAAAATTTCGAATTTGCTTCTTTCTGTTGTTCGTGTTCTTTCCTTTCCTGTTGCTTTTATATTGGTTGTTATTTCAGTGATGCTGTGATCCGATATTATAATTGGGGATATTTCTACATTATCAATTAGGTTGCTGTTATTTGTAAATACCAAATCTAGGCAGTTGTTTTTCTTGTGTTTTCTGTTATTTCTTGCGTTAACATAAATTCATCAGCTAGAGCTTGTAGCATTTTTACCTGCTCCTGCTCTTCCCGTGTGCCCACTTGTCCTGGTGTATACATGCATTTTTCATATCCTTTTAAATTTCATGAATGGGAAATTAAAATCACCACAGAAAAAAATATTTGGGGTTGGAGAGTGTAGATCTTTAACCCAGTTTTTTACCTTTGTTGGAATCTGAAAATTTTGAGGTTGGCGTGTTTGGGGGTCTGTACATTACAATTAGTACCATATTTAATTTTTCAACTTTTGCTGCTACGCATTCTATGTAGCTGTTTGAGGTACTTATAGTCATTTCTGCCATATGCCTTTCGCGTGTGTAAATAGCACATCCTCCTTTACGTCTCACTGTTCTGTCGGCTCGGAGGATATTATAGTTGTCAATTTGTATTTCTTTTTTGTCAACACAGGACTCACAGTTTTCACAGTTCGCCTGGCAGTCCTTTAGATGAGTTTCCGTGAGGCATGCAAAGTCTGCTCCGGCTTCTTGCATAAATCCTTTCGGGTATAAAACTTTGTCTGGGGAATGATTTGATTTAAGGGCGTGAATGTTGGCTAGGGTTATTTTTATTTTTTCGCTATCGTTTTCGCATACAAATGCTTCCGATTCGTTTTCCAATGGTGGTGCCGGTTTCGTTGCCTCGTGGTCCTCCGAGAATTTGCCTCTTTTTACCTTTGTCGGTACCTGTTGTCCCGATAACGCATGAAGTGTCTTTGTGCATGCCTTCTGTCCGGCTCTCGGATTCCTATATTTGTCAGCTGACTTTGTATTTGCTGAATAGCATTTGGCAGGCTAGCAGCTGAATTGTGTTGGCTACGTCTAAAAAATTGGTACCCTTCTTTGATGTTCATTTTTCCTGTTCACCCGCTGCGTTCCTTTGAGGGTGGTGGTAACGGCATTTTTGTCCGTATTTGCACCTCCCATATCCTGCATAGGTGTTGCAGACCGTAAGATGATGGAACTTGCACTTCTTATCAAATTTGCAATATCCACTTCTGTACTGTGTGTTGCATAATGTGGGATGTGCATAGATGCATTGCTCAACCCGATATCTGCAGTTCCCTTTTGCGTTGTATTTACATACGGTATTTTCTACGCTTCTACATCTTGTTTTTTTATTATTTTCGAAGTTCTTATTTTTGGTGTTATCATTATTTTTATTTAGCTGATTATTTCCTACGTTTTTAGTTATTATCTTTTTTATCATTTCGCCCGTTAGACAGTTTTACTACATCGCAACTTTTACTTATTTCTTTTCGTTCATCTATGTCTTTATTCCGTATTATATTGTTTATATTGTTATTCGTTATTATATTGATATTCGTTATTATACTGTTATTCGTTATTTCGCCCTCTCTCTCATCCACCCGGTTTTTCGTTGGGACATTTCCGGATTCTTGTGTCCCCATTATTTCGTTCTTTTTTGTAACACTCCATTCTTTAAATACCGCGAATGAGTTTACCGTCTGTGTACATACGCCACACAGAAAATTGATATCGACGATCTTTTTCGCATTCGAGACAAGAGTTATTTCCCTATCATCCCAATTCATGCAGATAAAGTCTTGCAGTCTTTGACAGAAATTGCATCGTATTGCAGCTTTTTCATTTGTTTCCAGATTACACAAATTGCAGATTAAGTGAGAATTTGGACCAATGGTCATGCTATTCATTAATTAGCGTAAAAAGAAATACCCACACAAATTCTTTCTTTATTTATTTTTTTCCTTTCTTTCTCTTTTCTTTCCTTTCGATGGTCGAGGGCTTTCTGACCTTTGCGTTTTATGACCTTTTTCCTGCCTTGTTTCAAAATTTCTCGAATGCCAACCGTATTACGTTTTAAATATATACGTTAAAACTGGTGATAATTTATGTAAACTGTATTGCACTTTCTTAATTTTAATGAATTTCACTTCATAAATTATATGCACGGATTCACTGATACTTTATACACTTTCGGGTGTAAACAGAATAAACCGCCGAGTAGCTTATTCCCTTCTTATTTGGGTGTTAATAAAGAGAGAGACACAGCACGTCCATTCCCCACAAGGTACAAGCAATTAAACAATTAAACAATTAAACACGTGAAACGAATGAATGATGCAAACCCACAAGGAAAAAGAAAAATGATTCCAAGGCCTTTCATGTATTCAGAAATATTTCCTGACGAGTTGTACTTCAGCATACACGAAAAGCCTTGGAACCATTTTTATTTTTCCTTGTGGGTTTGCATATATATATATATAATATATATATATATATATATATATATATATATATATAAATGTGCCTATCCAGAGTAACCATAATTATAAATTTTTTAAAACATTATTGTTCAAACTGTTCTTAACAATAATATCGTTACAATAAAAAAGGAAAACACAAGTGAAAACCAGAAATAACGCCCAGTTTTTACATGGTAGCGAAAAACCACTCGCTCCTACATCAACGCAAGCGCGCTCAAACAACGCGTCGTAAGAGGTGTGAAAAAAAGCTAAAGAAACTGCGAAACGTTACCAGTTTCTTTTCGCAGTTCCTTTAGCTTTTTTTTTTATATGATTATTTTAATGATTTGTTAATTAATTTGATCATTTTGGATAACGATTACTTCAGAACAAAGAAGAGAGAGAGAGAGAGAGTAAGTTTAAGGCGTTTTAAAAGATAACCAGTCCTGTAAAGCTACCAGTATGGCTTTTTCTTTTAACCAATAAGGGAATAGATAATATTCGTATAGAGAACACCCGTAAATAAGTAAAACAGTAATAAAAATTAACGTATTAAAAAAGGAACGCTACACTATGAACTTTATCGATCGCCAAAATATAAAGCAAAATAAATTTTTTTGTGATGCTGAGGAAGCAGGGTGTAAGGGGAAGGGCGAAAGATAACGGGGTCTAAATATGCAGTGTTCGCAAAAAGTCTTGACCATGCTGGTGTATCATTAGCATAAATATATAGGTCAAGATTTTTGGCGCCACGAACCATATAAAATTTTGGTGCGACACATATCGTACCCCTGGCAACTGTGTAGGATCGCGAATGGTGACTGCATTACATATTCTGCTCAGTATGCCCCAAGGCAGTGAACTGGATGGTCGCCATTTTATGCGCGCTGGTGTGTGTGCTGCATATTTGTACTCTCTGCAGTGTTGGCTGTATTTTTCAGAACAGACCAATTAACCATGCCTGGGAAGAATCTGTGGAGTGTAGAAAAAGCCAAAATCTTGGCTTTATTAAGTGAGAATGTGACAATCAGTGAGGTCGCAAGCAGGACTGGACGAAGCATTTCCTCCATTACACTGTTGAAAAGAGCTGCGCGTCACCTCCCGCCTGATCAGGTTTCCTGCAGAAAACTCACGCGAAGATGGCTCTGAGTGATCTCTAAGGCCACTGACAAATTAATGAAACGTGAAGTGATGAAAAAACCACGCATTACGGCCTATAATTTGGAAAAAACCCATCCTAGTGTATTGGGAAATGTGTCGGTACGCACGATAGAACATCGGCTCCAGGAGAATCTGAAAATGCCATCGCGGTGCCCAGCTAAGAAACCACTGCTGACGGATCGTATGGGACAGCAAAGACTCGCATTTGTCCACAAATATAAACATATTAGTGCTGAACAATGGAAAAAGGTGAAATGGAGTGATGAATCAACCTTCAGATGTGGTGTAAGTCGGCAGGGCATAGTGCGAAGGCCGAGTTCAGTCAGCCGGTATGACAGTCGATACATACAAAAAAACTGTCAAGCATCCAGAGAGTGTCATGGTTTGGGATTGTTTCAGTGGTGTTTGTGGCAGAGGAGGAATATATTTCCTTCCTAAGAACGTAACAATGAATGGTAAACGGTATTCTGATGTTTTAGAAGACCATCTGTTGCCCTTTTACACAATCCATGACTGTGATTTTTTTATGCATGACAGTGCACCGTGTTACAAGCCAAACACTGTCACTAAATAGTTATCTGACGGTAGGACTCAAGTAGAGTTGATACATACATTTCTTTAGCAACAATAATAATAACACATCACGCATACATACAAATTATTAAAATGGTAAGAGATTATTTTTTTGTTAGTATTAGTGATGTACTGATCTCAAAATTTAGCTGATGCCGATGCCGATTCTTTAACTATATTTAAAAAAATATAAATTTCACTAATCTAATGTGAAAACTTTAAATTTTCATATTTTTACATTTCAAATTTGTTTAAATGATTTTCCTTAGCTCACGCCACAATATGCAGCACCAAAATTTGCTACCCATATACCGTCGCTAAAATGATGTTAAGAAGTTTTATTACTCAGTAAAAATGCTAAAATAATTTTATTTTACTTTCATAAATTGAATACCAATATTAAAGTAATTGTTTTTCATTATGTTGAAGGTATTTTCTTTTTTCAACAGTATAAACAGCAACAAAATATTTAATTAAAATTTCAAGTCCCTGTTGGCCAATTTGAATAAAAAAAAATAGAAACATAATTTGAGTTTATAAAATTATTAAAATAATTAAAATAGAGTCAACATAATAAGATGGTTTAATATATAAATTATATAGTACAACTTAATATATAATTATTATTAATATAGAGTAGGAGATTACAATAGTTTATAGTATCTAGAGATTAGCTAGGTAGAGAAAATGTAAATTTACGTATAGGCGACTTATTAAGCTTTCTCTTTTTCGTGAATGTAGAATATTTTTATGTAGGCCTAATTACATTTTGAAACGAGTATAAATTATCATAAATATGTTTTTATCTGTTAAATTTTCCATAAATATATATTTTGTTTTATAATGAAAACTTTAAAATTTCAAAGAATCGGTGAGAGAATCGGCTAAATCTGGCTGACGCCGATGGCTGATTCTTCCGATGCCAATGGCAAATAGCTCTTTATTGCTTTGTATTATGCATGCAATGCCTCATAGAAATAATGACCTGTTTAATGTATTAAGTATTCTATACTCGATATACAGATCCTTAATTTCGTTTAGGGTTATTTTTGTTTTTGTTTTACAGTTGCCTCTAACAGTTCCATTATACTTAATCTTTAAGCACATACAGAGATTCAAAAGCCTGCTACAGTACACGATCGCTTATTATTACATTATTATGAAACGACATACTACATTGAATGCGCACTAAGCGTTCATTTATTCTCATTTCAAATATCTTCTCAATTCAATACAAATTAGAGTTCATACAAATGCATAAGGAAATTCTCTAAATCATGACAACACTTGATTTGTGTATACGGAAATAGCTCCGCCGGTTGAACGGTGAAGGCAAGGAAAGGTTTGTAGCGCTCAAGACCAGAGTCTCAAAGCAAATGATACCTCTCGGGGGAAGTGTCTTCTAAATATTCCTTAAGTTCCAGAGCATTCTCCCCCTGTTCTGCTCTACACTTCATAAAATCACCAATTAAAATTATCTGTATATAAGTATGTTCGAGGATGGTATAAAAATAACGCATATCATTTGCGCGTGCACCTTATAATGATTTCAGGTTGAGGAAGGCAGCGATTTCAAACAGTCTATCGACGATGAATCGGTGTCAAGTAGGTACTAAGCCGTTATTAACATTGCACTGAAGGTTTTTAGATTAGATTTCCACATCAATCTTTCATCAGTACAGGGTTGAGCTGTATCACGATTCGCAGTTAACAAACAAACTTTTGTTGCACTCGCGGTAGCTAGTATTTTATAATTCTTCGACCATTTCTCAACCGACATAAAGATTTTCACCATTTCATCAACACTCAAATAAATAACATTACATTTGGCTGAGTCTGTAGGTCTATAACTTGTCTCGAGCACATAATTAATCGTGTCAGTGCCACGTTTAAACACTCACTGATTTGAAAAAAGTCACGTGGTATTGAGTGTTAAGGATACTGCTGAGCTGTAGCTCCATCTTTCTTTGTTACTGTAGATGTTGATGTTTCTTGGAGACAATGCTGCTGCTACGAGGAGGTCTGTGGGTAGCACGTCACGAAGCGCTAAGCTCAGAGATACTGTTGTGAAACGGACTGCTCACTTCAGTCGTGATTCTGGTCTGGTGGTGAATCATGCGGCTTAATTGGGGTCGAGGAGGCACCCACTGTTGCTGGGTTGGTGACACGAATGCACTAAAGAAAACATGAAATGATATGCACCAACATGAAAAAATAGTTTCGGATGGCGAAAAAGTATGCACAAAACTAAGTAACATGTTAGATCACTCGAGAGTAATTCACTTGACATTGAGGACTCTCTATTCGATAAATAGGTGTGTTCATACTGTTTTACTTTGTGTGACAAACGGCATTTGTCACCAACTTCTGTTAAAAAGGTGCACATTCCTTTAGCTCTGACCTCACTAGACACATCAGCATGGCAAAAATATTTTAAATTATCATCACGAGGTTCACTTTTTTTGTTGCTCGGGTGTAATCGGTGAGACGTAACATGACGTAATAAGATTTCTCATACCATTTATCAACCAGCTTCATAATCCAAAGTATCTTTTTCTCTTCACTAAGGGTCGATTCCCTAACCTCACATTGGGTTAAATTCGAAACATTCTCCAAAACGTGTTTAGCAATACTTGTGATGCTCTCGTTAGAATAAATAAAAAACTTGAGCATCCTGATTCACCATCCTTGCATGAATTAAGGTTGTTTTAAAAACTTTAAAAGAGGTGTAAAAGGATGGCCGTCGAGTATTCACATCTTCAGATTTCACAGAGTACCACTTTAGAAAGGTACAACAAGCAATATCAGATGCAGCTATTGTTGTTAAAAAGATGATTATGGTGGTGCTTGGTGGTAAAAGCTTTAACAGATATGTATGTATCCACAAGATTAACGGTTGCGGAAGATAAACGAGATTAAATACAGGGAAAGATGATGACATCGGATTGTGGGCGGAGCCTATACAGTCCAATCAGACAGGAAAACCAAATCAAACACATCTATTCGTGCGCGCACCATACATTGGGAAGAGTCTATGCATCATCCCAGAAGGGAATGTCACACACACACACACCACACACACACACACACACACACACACATATTTAATCAAAAGTTAAAAGAAAATGATACGGGCAATCTAAAGATGTAAAATAATTTATTTAAAGTATACGAGCTAAAAAGTTATAAAATAATCACTTACAAGTAAATAAACATTTAATAATAACAACGAGTAATAAATGATTTAAAACTTTAGAATAGTAATTTCTAAAATAAATAGTAATACTTTTAAAAAAGGACATCGATAAAATAAATCAAAATACAGGGCGTCCCAAAAAAATGTATACACACTTTAACAGCTGATAGCTCAATTGATGTTTCTTTCTTTCCAAGTTAAACCCATTAGAATTAATAATGGCAGTCAGACTAAGCTTTGAACAAAGGAAATTCATTCTAAAATGCTACTGGAAGTGTGAAAACGCAGTTGAAGTGCAAAGACAGTTTAGGAGGGAGTTTCAAACAGATCCACCAACGCGACTTACCATCACTCGAATTAGAGATAAGTTTGAAGCCGATGGAACTGTTCAGAATGTCCACAAGAAGCGTTCCGGAAGACCACGGACATCGACAAGCCCCACAAAGCAAGAAAGAGTACTGGAAACGTATCACCAAAGTCCAAGAAAATCTGTGCGGCAAGCGAGTCGTGAGGTAGGAATTTCAGAATCGTCTGTCCAACGCATTTTGAAGCGCTGTCAATGGAAAAGTTACATTCCAAGATTAGTCCATGCTATTAATGAAGATGATCCGGACCGAAGAGTGGAGTATTGCGAGTGGTACTTGGCACGATGTGGATGTGGATTGGACGAAGGGGTTTCGTAGAATACCCTCCGCGTTCACCAGACCTCACACCACTAGACTTTTTTTTATGGGGATACTTAAAAGACAAAGTCTACGCTATAAAACCTGCAACAGTCGCTGAATTGAGAGCAGCCATTGAACGAGAATGCACACAAATACCAAACGAAATGTTTCGTGATGTTTGCGATTCCATTGCTTCGCGTTATCAGCAGTGCCTGGACCAGAACGGACGTCAGTTTGAAAACAGGCGTTGACAAAACAATTAAATAATGTCTGTAGATTCTATGACATTTTGAAAATGAAATGTATTTTAATAAACACTGCCTTTATAAGTATTTAAAGTGTGTATACATTTTTTTGGGACGCTCTGTATATATATATATATATATATGTATGTATATATATATATATATATATATATATATATATATATATATATATATATATATATATATATATATATATATATATATATATATATATATAAATTATTTCACGAAAGTAACAATGAAAAATATTTATGATGAATAAAATCACGAAGGAAAAGAAACACACAGTGGTGCTCAAGCGCTTTCTGGATTACTGCCAACAGAAACAAAAGGGCACAGTTTCGTAGGAACCAGGAAATTGAAAACACTTCATATAGGTGTTCCTACACACATTCGTCCCTATAAGTTCTTTCACGTCACCTAGTTTCTGAGCAAGGAAATTATGCGTACCCACAACCAAATGAAGAGGCACCCTATCGTCATCATCATGATCATCTCATCTTCCAGGTATACAAAGTTCTTAAGAGATGCAAAAGTCACGATTTCTCGGTTTGCAAGGTTTAAAGTAATCCCCTTCGCTTTCACAATGTACTTGAACTCGTCTCCGACCTTGATTCGTATACCGTAAGTTTTTGGACTAGTTGAAAACAAATGAGTTCGCGTATGCATTATCCCATACTCATCCTTCATCTCATCAGTGAGCTCGCCAAGGAATCCACCTATAGGTGGTATATATTCACCTTCCTTCGCCGTAAATCACACCATCGGAGTCGGCGTGGAGGACCAGGCGCCTCAGAGAATGCATTAACCCCCAAAGCTTGTATCAACCGTAAGCTGTCGCAAAACTTACCACAGGTATGTTTGTGGCACGGAATGTATCTATAGCCAACTTAGTCTTATTGTATCGTATTATGTATTACCTACGTGCATGATTTCAAAGACTTCTGTATCGTCAGCTTTGGCTTAGTCCCATACCTCATCAAAACTACATGCTAAATGCACATTTCCCTTGTCCATATTTTGCGTAAACTTCCGCCAAAGACTGTTCAAGCAAACTTTGCACTAAAGCGCTTGCCATGATTTCGTGCAATGTGTTCCCATTCAAATTGTATCCACTCATGGTTATAATAACGTTGAACATAGGTCGTTTTCTCATCATCGTCTCAACACCTGTGGATACCCTGATGCTTCAATTTTATCTTTCAGGAAGGTGTTGATGTAAGGTGTGAAGCGATTGTTGAGTTTCTGGAACCTCCACACCTCATAAATCTTTAATATTATGTATCCGTGACTAACAGCTAGATCCAGCTTACGACTTGTAAAAACGCCTGTGAATTTCGTCTAATTGTTTGTGTGATTACACGACCCATTGCTTTCCTCTGCGCAATTCATGCACAGGGAAACATGAGCTTTAGCGTGGTTCAAGTATGCATTAAGCCGTTTCCCAACCGGGGGCCATATGGCTCCCTGGGGGCCATGGCACATTTGAAGGGGGCCACAGGAAAATGTTATTTTGTAAAATAGAGTTAATCTGCATATTACCTACTGAAAATAATGCTTATGGGGGCCACAGGAAAAAATAAGGTTCCTAAGGGGGCCATAAGCCAAAACCGGTTGGGAACCACTGCATGATTAAGGTATATATAAAAAAAAATTATGAGGATGAGTTAAAGAAAGATTCTCTGGTTAGAAAGCTTGCCAGTGAGAATCCAAGAGTCTTTTGAGAAGAATTAAAAGCAATAGGTAATAGCGCAATGTCTCTCCCTGTTAACCTTGAAAATGTAACAGTGACTGAGAATATATTCAAATTATGGTGTGTGTGTGTGTGTGTGTGTGTGTGTATGAAGGAGATTATAATTCAAAACAGTGGTAGTAAACTTTTTAAGGTATATGATGGTGTGAATCACAATATTTAAAAACTTAAGGAGAGAGAAACTCCTTTGTATGTGTTAATCTTATTAAAATTTTATTATACGTAACAGATTTTTACAGTTAAGTGGTTGATGTATTTGTCTTAGTGTTTTGATTTTCCTGCGGAGTGATGTAAGACTCCCTCTTCTCTCTGTTGTTTATGTGGGGCGAGGCAAGACTCCTTTCTCTTCCCTTTGTTGATTAATCTGTATCAAGCATGCTTGTCTAGCTAGTTTGGTCAACATAAGTCCTAATTAGCATTTAGTTTTCTATAACACTTAAATTTCATTTAAAAAATTCAGTAGTGATAGCCAAGGCAGACTTTGTTAATTTGATCTCCGACAAATAAATAGTAGGAGAAAACTGTATGCTGCCTCTAATATATTTTAGGAGATTATTAAGAACTCCTAGATTTGTAAATGATGCACCTTCTTGTGGCAATATGCTGCTTATAGTCAATATGGTACTTAACTCTACCAGTGTTAGCTACTCATCAACTAGAATTTAGATTTATCACAAGACTTGGTGAGACAGTCAATAAGATAATAGAAACTTTTCGACAAGTAATTTAATAAATTGAGGAATTTAAGTGAATTTAAGGAAGATTGTCCTCTGTAAAGTATGTTTTGTGACTATACAATATGTCTAATGAAGGCTATTGTGGTGAATGGTGACACTTTTGGTTAGCTTTAAGAAAGAAGTTTATGAATTTTTTAGTCAAGGAGAAGGCTTGAAAATAGTTGCGGTTTCTTGTACAATTACTGTATTACAGAATATAATACAATATAAATTTTGGCTGTTTTGATTCTTATTTTGAACAGGAATAACCTAGAGAGAGCTGCATAAATTTGATTTATTCTTATGTTAAGTTGCCCTAAATTTGCTACCTCACATTACCTTCAGACAAATTCTATCCTAAAGAAACCAATTGTGTTAACAGAATAAAATATTGTATTAAGTGACTTGTTTAAATCACCCTTAGTTTGAAATTAATCCCCAAACTAATGGATGAAAGCAAATAATAGTCCCTATTTAAAGTGTACAAGTTATAATAGACCTTGTGGAAAATTTTACCAAGGAACTTTTGTCATATATGACCCTTGTTGAAAATAATTTTTATCATACGGCCATAGCCCTGCATAAGTCTAGATTTAGATACAAAGAATTGTGATCTTACAGAACAACAAACAACCTGAAAATAGGATGATAATTTACCACTCTATATTAAAAAAAAATGAAGATTTATAAAATTTATTTTTAAACTTTTTTAAACTTCAAACTTTTATTCAAAAAAGAATACAAGTGACAGAGTTTAACAAATTTTTGATATTTGTTAAGACATTAATATATTCACGGTACACTCACCTGAATATGCCTTTGGAAGCATAGAGGCTTTTAGGTCAAATTAATGACATTTAACTTATTTCTTACATAAAAAAGTGAAAGTTGCAAGTAATAATAATAGAGACAACAAAAAATAATCATAGCAATAATAATAATAATATATGCAATATAAACTTTACGAAATGTTAATGATTTTAAATTAAATGATATATTGTATATTTAGTTGAAAATATTACATAAAACAGTGAAGGTGGCAAGTAATAGTAGTAGTGACAACAAAAATAATAATAACAGCAGCAGTAATAATAGTGAATTATGAAACTGGACTATTTATTTTATTCAAAGTTTACAAAATGTTACACAATTTTAAATTAAATGATTTATTCTACAGTACAGTATATTGAGTAGAAAACAAATGCTGCTTAATAATATAATAATAATAATAATGATAAAAAGAAGAGATAACGAAATTAAAAGTGATTAATGAAATTAACATATTTTAAATAGTTGATTACAAAATTGATTACTGTAATAAACATGGGAGTAGTGAACCCATACTTTAGTAGGAGCTAATGAAGTGCTTTTTTAATGATTTGTGAAATACATTTAATGAAGAAGTCTGCCTGATATGCATGGTGATTGCATTCCATATATCTGTTCCTTTGAAAGAGAGTGTATTTCCTGCCATTTCTGTTGTATCAGGTCATCCCATAAGTAATGTCTTTTTTTACGATAGATTAAGTTTAAACTAGTCCTACTCGGTTTAAGCATAAACTTTTCGAAGGTTATATCTAAGAGGAGCTCTATCGTGTTTCGCTACATACTTTACATACCTTCACCAATGAAGACGTGTGTTTTGCTTTATGTGAACCCCTCATAAACATGGCGGTATCAGAAGAGCATATCAGGCATATAATGCTTTACGAGTTCAAAAAAGGGAATAGTGCTACTGAAGCAACGCGAAACATTCAGGAAGTTTATGGCAACGATATTCTGCATGTGAAGAAATGTCAAAGATGGTTTCAAAAGTTTAGGAATGGTGACTGCTGTTTGACAGATGCAGCACGCTCTGGACGCCCTGCTGAGTTTGATGATGACCTGCTGTTAGCCGCACTTGAAGAAGACTGTTCAAAAACTGTCGAAGAATTGGCCAAGAAACTCAATTCATCCCCGTCCACCATCCATCGACATTTTCAACAACTCGGGAAAGTGCCTAAGTTAGGAAAATGGGTGCCACATGAATTGTCGGTCGACAATCTGAGGGTGCGGGTAAACATTAGCACAGCTCTTCATTCCCATGAACTCCAAGATCCGTTTTTGCACCGTTTAGTGACTGGTGATGAAAAGTGGATACTGTACCAGAATGTTAAGCGCCGTCGACAGTGGGTTTCTGCCGGAAAACCAGCGACACCACAGCCAAAACCAAATCTTCACCCTCGGAAGGTGTTGCTTAGTGTTTGGTTGGATAAAGGTGGTGTAATACACTTTGAAACCTTACCACACAACCAAACAATCACCGCTCAAGTCTACTGTCAACAACTGGATCGATTGAACACTGCACTAAAAGAAAAGAGACCTTCTTTGGTTAATCGGAAAGGAATCGTGTTCCACGACGACAACGCACGTCCTCATACCGCTGGGATCACTTCTGCAAAAATTGAGAAGCTTGGCTGGGAAAAACTTCCACATCCTCCATATTCTCCAGACCTTGCGCCTTCAGATTATCATCTCTTCAGGAGTCTGCAAAACTATCTTGACAAGAAACAGTATACTTCTTTAGATGACCTGCACACCAGTCTTTGTACGTTTTTGGCCTCAAAACCGCCTGAATTTTATAAACATGGCATTGAAAAGCTTGTAGGACGTTGGCAGAGTCATTGATTCCGATGGAAAATATATACTAGATTAAAAAGTTTCAGTTGAGTTTTTTTTGTCCTTCAAATTCCGATCTAAAAAACGACATTACTCATGGGATGACTTGATATATTTAGGTTTGTGTATAAATCACCATGCAGTCTGGTATTATAATGATGGTGTATTTAATGGCGGTGATTGCTCTTTGAATGGATGATGTATGTCGGTTTTTGTTGATAACTTTGAATATATTGACAGCAACATTGAATTTATATAATTCATTTAGTTTTAAAATATTTAGCTCTTTAAACATTGGGAAAGTGTGACTTTGTCTGTCGTCATGATTCGCAAGAGTTTGCAGGCATTTTTTATAAATTACTTCCGAAGGGTGTTTTATATATTCCTTGGAGCTACCCCATGCTGCATTGCAGTATGATAAATGTGGATGGATGAAGGAATAATATAGGGTAAGGAGTGCGTTTTGAGGAAGGGTCTTTTTCAGTTTATATAATATGAAGAGAAATCTTGATATTTTGGATTTGTACATGACTTTTGAAATTTAGTTTTTCATCTAAATTAATACCAAGTACGTTATCCTCATCCACTTTTGCAAGAGTAGTATTCCCAATTTTTATTTGACAGTTTGTATTAACGTGTTTTGTGGTAATAATCTTATAAGACGACTTTGTCGGGTTCACTAAAAGTTTATTATCACACGTCCATTTATACACGCTTTCTAATTGTCTGTCAGTTTCATTAATCAGAAAGTCTGAATTATGAGGAGAATGTGGTATCATCTGCGTATTTTGCCCAGTTTAATGTGGTAGAAAGATGAAAATCGTTGACGTGAATTAGAAATAGTAATGCCCCAAGAATAAATCCTTGTGGGAATCCACTACTTAGCATCGCCTTGTCAGATAAATTGTCTTTTAATCTGATGTACTGATGGCTATTTGACAAATATGATTGAAACCAATTGAGGATATTTTCTTTTATTCCACGTATGTGGTTTATTCAATACGATTTTATGCGAAAGTATATCAAATGCTTTTGACAAGTCATGGAAGATCAAGGCAGTGTGTTTTTTGTTGTTTAAGTTCTCATACACATTTTCTAATAACGTGTTTATGGCATCGTCCTTTGTTTGTCCACCTCTAAATCCAAATTGTGTTTTAGTTGAAATATCGTATTTGATTAGTAATTTAGTCAGTTTATTGTAGATGATTTTTTTAGATACTTTACTCAAAGTTGGCAATACGGAAATGGGGCAATAATTGGATGGAGTGTCAGGGAATATTACATATTATAACTGATTCATTCATTAGTTTACTGAGTGGGATTGCAATTTCATCGGATACTAATTTGTATATTTTTACCGGGATCGTATTGATGTCAGAATCTTTAATTTTTAGATTTTATATTGCTGGAGAGATATCGTTTTGTCCGACTTGATCAAAGAAAAATTAATTTGGATTTGATTGTGGCATGTATTGTCGGTAGTGAACGTTTGTAATTGGGATTGAGGCTGCAGTAGTGGAGCCGATATTTGTAAAGAAGTTGTTTAATAAATTGGCTGTCTTTTGGGGGTCACTGTGTGTGAGGGAGGACAAGGGATTTGTTTTAATCTTCTTTGTGCTAATAAACTCCTTCAGAGTGTTCCATAGCTTTTTTGGATTGGATTTTGTTCATCAATTCTTAAACAGTAATGATCTGCTTTTGCTTTTTTAATGACTGTATTAAGTCTGTTACAGTAATTTTTGTATGTCTGTTCGGTAATAATATCAGTTTTTCATTGTTTAAAGAGAGTATGCTTGCGTTTAATAATCACAATGAGTGCTGGTGTGATCCATTGGTTGTATTTAGTTTTAGATAGTACTTTTGAATTAAGAGGAAAGTTTATGTTGAATATATTTCGTTAGTGTGTCTGAGAATGCTTGAAAGTTTATTCCAATGTAATGGTTACTTTCGGTTATTTTAGTCCAGTCAAAAGTTATTATTTCTCTCAGGAACTTTAATTTGTTATTATAGTTGTAAGATCTATTGTCAACTTTTATGGTTTGCAGAGAAATGGCTGATTAGCATGGTGTACGTAGGCAAATGATCTGTGATATTTAATGCAATTATACCCGAGATGCATTCAAGCGGGAACCGCACCCAGATCTGATCTAGCAGGGTCGAATTTCTAATGTCATTGTGAAGTTAGTTGGCTTTGTAATAGCTAATTTAAAATCACTTGTAGTCATGATGTTGCGAAGAAAGCTTACGTTATTATTTGAATGTTCTTTTGTGAGATCAATATTTAAATCTCCTGCAATAACGCAGGTTAGAATTCTATCGATATGTGTAATAAAAGTTGGAACGTTACTAGTTGGTAGTCGGTACATGACTAAAATTGAATACGGGCTGTTGTGAATAAACATTTCAATTGCAAGAGTTTTTGAGGTATTGTTTATGTTTGTCGATACGTTTACTCTTGTAGTCTGAGTCTACAAATATACTGTACTTGAGTAGTATAGCCGCAAAAGGGGAGAGTGCAGGAATGTTGCAGGTTATTATGTAATGTTGCAAAGGGGGGTGGGGTTGTTGCAAAAGGGGGAAGGGGGTTGTTGCAAAGGGGGTGGGGGGGAAACTTGGAGGCGGCGTTATCCCCCAAGAGAAAGGAGGAGGAGGAGAGAAAGGAGGAGAGGTGTTCACCTGGCAGGAGCCAAGTGCACACTAAGACTTCCAGCCGGGCTGGCGTTGTTTTATAGGCTCCTAATCAGCCAGAATCAGCCAGTTGGCTGAGCCAAGGGGGGAGAGACGCCTGAAGGAGAGAGAGAGACAGCTGAAGGAGAGAGAGCTGAAGAAGAGAGAGATGCCTGTAGGAGGGAGAGACGCCTGAAGAAGAGAGAGATGCCTGTAGGAGGGAGAGACGCCTGAAGGAGAGAGGATAGGTACACATGCAGGAGTACTCATGCTGGAGGTACACACACACATACGCACACATGCAGGAGTACACATGCAGTAGGTACACATGCTGGAGGTACACACATACGCACACATGCAGGAGTACACATGCTGGATGTACACATGCAGTACACATGCTGGAGGCAAACATGCAGGAGAGAGAGACACCTGAAGGAGGAAGATACATGCAGGAGAGAGAGAGAGAGGCCTGAAGGAGGGAGAGAGACACCTGAAGGACAGAGTGGAGTTCTCCCCCAATTTATTTTCGTTTCCCTAACCTAAGAGGCCACTATGGGGTTTACCAAAGGGCCAGAAATAGAAGGAGCAGAGCTCCTTACTCGGCCGGAGCCGAGGGGGAATGGTTCTTCACCAGCTTCGCGATCTTTTATAATCCTCTATTCTGGCTGAGTTGCCAGATAGCGCAAGGTATTCCAGATAGCGCCATGTGTCCCATTAATCGTGTAACACATATATGACGATAGTTATTCCAATTAAATTCTGTTTAAATACATCTTTATTAATTGCATACCTTTCCAGTTTTTTTTTTTTTTTGGCAATGATCGGATTGCTAGATATATATTATTATGCTATAATATATATATTATTTATTTTATAACATTTAATTTTAGTTTAGAAGCAAATTTAACATTAACTCCATTGAACTTAAAGAAACAAATAACATAGTTTACCTTCGAAAACGCCATAATAGAAAATAATTAATTTTATGGGTAACTATTTCGACATAAGTTTACTATAATTATATCAGTCTTTTAAATATCTTCTGATATATATATATATAAATACCACAATATATATTTATAGTTATTCAGTAACACAGAAAGATTTACGCAATAATAGAATTAACAAAGTTACCCAATAAATAATTCGTTAGACAGAAACGAATTTTTATAAGGGATACCCAGCTTCATTAAACTTGAAGATGAACGAAACAAATAACATAGTTATCCATAATTCAGCCCTCACGAATAACGAAACGAAATGATCATTTACGATACAATTCGAAATACGATAATTTACGATACAATTCCACCAAACGAGATGAAAAGTTAGAAACATACGAGCCTCATTCCCTGCGAAGAAAAAATGAAAAAACGAAATTAAAAGAAACGAAGAAAGTTGGATTTCCTCAAAACACAGTCCACTATAGCGAGGTTGGTTTCGGAGAAAATCTGCTTGCGAGAGACCTTTCTTAAAGACAGCTCGATAAGTACTCAATGTTCCAAATATTAATATAGCCATTGTTATTACTTCTACAATGAATCCAATTAAATTCTGCTTATTAAATAACTTTTTTAGACACTTGATTTTTATTATAAATATTTAAGTCACGAATAACAGTGGGAAAAACGTACACACATATATATATATATATATATATATATATATGCTACACACAGACCGTGCATGGAACAAGGAACTCTTCTGGGATAATTAAATCCACTATAGTCCGAGTAAGTAATGACAAATACCGCCTCGGTGGTGTAGTGGTTAGCGTCGCGGACTACGAATCCATCGGCCCAGGGTTCGAGACCCGACGGCAGCCGGCGCGCAGCAAAACCCAGCTGTTCATCCTTCCACACAATAAAGAAAGTGGTTGGTAGATAAATGGGCACCCTAGGAGGCCTAGTGGTCAAGACGCTGGGCTACTGATGGGTCGTGGTTCGGAATCCACGTTAAACTGTAGGTCTAAGGTGGAGTGAAAAGCTTGACCTTCGTCAGAATGAACAATTCGGGCGGAAGCTAACCAAAGGTTAGCCCGACGCGGGCAACGGGTCACTCGCAAAGAGAATTTAATCATTGGTAAACTTCCTTCCAGACCACTCTTTCTATATATATATATATATAGAAAGAGAGCGAGAGTTTTGTTCAATAAATAATAATCGAAAAAACATCATAATGCACGATTTTCTATGTAGCAATACTAATTAACTCTTTCTCGCCTACGGCGTTACAAGAACGTGCACTCGCTCGTAAATTAGACCTCCAGTTTAACATGGGTTCAGAAATACATCTCGTCGATGGGGTTCGTTGCTTACTCTACCACATGGACTTTTATATGTAAGAGACCTAACCTAACCTACGAAATACATCTCGTCAGGGCCGATCCTAGAGCCATATATAGCAATGGAAATGAGCGCGATGTGTCGTTAAATACGTGATTTAAAATAACAGGACCATTTACCCGAGGCAGTAGTATACCCGAAAAACATCGTAATGCACGATTTTTTCTATGTAGCAATAATAATTAACTCTTTCAAATACGTGATTTAAAATAACAGGACCATTTGACCCGAGGCAGTAGTATACCCGAAAAACATCGTAATGCACGATTTTTTCTATGTAGCAATAATGATTAACTCTTTCAAATACGTGATTTAAAATAACAGGATCATTTAACCCGAGGCAGTAGTATGCCCGAAAAACATCGTATAACCTAACTATAATTTACAACTATAGTTTACCTTGACTTTCATATGCTTCTATCCTGTTTTATTAATAAAGATTTTTAACTTTTAATAACGTATGAATAAAGATTTTTAACATTTAATTTTATTTTAGTATTTATTCATGCCACGCCGCCTTAGACCACAGCTTAACGTTGAAACCGAATGTTCTTTTTAAAATATAATTAGGATATAATTTCTTTATTATAAAATAAGTTAACAATTATGTTAACAAACAATACTAATAATTTGTAAGTAAAAAATATAATATAAGGGACTACCATAGAAATGTAAGTGCCTATAATTCGATTTTATATATATGTTACTCGTCCGGTCTCGTTATAGCGGATTGGTACACGTCATAGCTCCACCCAGCTACATCGGCAGCCAATCACTACGAACATCTGGTCTTTTGGGCGGAGCTTGGCGAATGTGCATATAAAAGGGGATATTTTCAGTTGGGAGTAACAGTAGCTATTTTCGCATCAGTGAATAATCAACCATGGACCTGTACGTCTCCCCAGACTTGTATGAAGAACGTGATACTGCAGCATTAACCACAATTAGCCTTTTCAATGCGACTGATTGTGGCGAACTATTTTCGACGCAAACCGTAGAAGATATTTGCAGTGACGCTCCTTACAATCCGACGCAAGGGACTACCATAGAAATGTAAGTGTCCATAATTCGATTTTATATATATACGGAGAGTTGTAGTATCTCGTCAAATAGATACTAGTCAAAAATGTCAATCAATGTTATTTCCCCATCATGCTAAAATCGAAATTGGTAATCGAACCAAAGATATCTTCACATAATGGGGATCTGTCTGTCTGTCTGTATATGTTTTCCTTTAAGGTCCGATGAGGATTTGACACGAGTTATACAATCTTTTGAAGGGAATACGGATGATATACTGATCAGTCAGCAGTGTCACACATCCTCCACCATGGACCTGTACGTCTCCCCAGACTTGTATGAAGAACGTGATACTGCAGCATTAACCACAATTAGTCTTTTCAATGCGCTGATTGTGGCGAACTATTTTCGACGCAAACCGTAGAAGATATTTGCAGTGACGCTCCTTACAATCCGACGCAAGGGACTACCATAGAAATGTAAGTGTCCATAATTCGATTTTATATATATACGGAGAGTTGTAGTATTTCGTCAAATAGATACTAGTCAAAAATGTCAATCAATGTTATTTCCCCATTATGCTAAAATCGAAATTTTTATGGCGTTCACTCCTCGAACCAAAGATATCTTCACATAATGGGGATCTGTCTGTCTGTATACTCTGTATATGTTTTCCTTTAAGGTCCGATGAGGATTTGACACGAGTTATACAATCTTTTGAAGGGAATACGGATGATATACTAATCAGTCAACAATGTCAAATAATGTAAGTGTTTTTCGATCTTTTGGGATAAGAAGACACAATATATTTTCATAAATTTATTAAATGAAAGAAATCAGTACAATAAACGAATATACAAATATACGAACAAAAACATTATAATATACAACGAGTACGTACAATTGGAAAACGGTTTTTTATCTGTCTGCATACCATTTCATCGTTTCGGTGAGTGTGACACGGGTCAAATAAATTTAAAAAATTTATAAATTCTTTATCATTTGACATATGCATGAGAAATGAGACACAGTACATTCCGCAAACATTAGTAAAATATCCCTGCATACGAAATGGGTTCCATACAACTTCGGGAATATGTAACTGAGCGAGAAATTTTACAATAATAGGGTCACTCCAGGGTTGAGTACCGAGTGAATCAAAATAGTACAGGCGCTGTCTATTTTTAAAATAGACAGCGATCCAGTGAATCCCTTCATTACCGATGATGTCTGTGTTCACAATAAGACTACCGCATTCTCGCGTACTTGGCAAACTCAATGTTTCATTCTTCGCAAACACGCCGATAAATTTGGAACGTGTGACTCGCTCCATTACTTTCTGAAGTGTATTAGCATCCATTTTAAAAGTCAGTGATAACGCTTCTAAATCTATCTACTTCTATTAGGGCTTGCGATTCGAGATATACTAGTACACTAATAGGAGCGTCTATAGGCTTGGCGAATTCCAGCCGCACTGAGATGTTACCGCTCTGCTGTGGTGTTAAATGGGTATTTACGCTAGCAGATAAGTCAGGTGTAATGTCAAACGGATAAAGGTTAAATTGATCAATGAATTCTTCCTGCGTTACCCCATTACCAAGCTCATCACAATCACCTGCAATATGGGTCAGATTACTATAGGCTCTGGCACAAAGAGGTAACACAGCGTCTGATGAATAGTCCGTACCCATTGTTCCACCCAAAGCAGTGCCATTAACGTATAGAGTTATATTTTTAAGTCCGAAATTCTCGAATTTAAAGGCACTCTTTTTATATTTTCCATTCACCGAAGCGTGGTCCTGCATGCCGATTAATATCCTTTTAGGAAGATTTCCCAGGGCAATGTTTTCTATCTGCTTCGATGCCAACCCTGCAGGAACCGTATATAGTTTGAGCTGCACTCTGTTAATAGGATATTTCACTGTAGCGTTTAGTAAATTTTTCTCAATTTCTAGTTGTTTTGGTGAACTTAATTTCACTCGCCGTACGCGGAGGTATGTGTCCATAATGTGAACCACAACGGACTTTGCACCCTCTTCTTGATTCGCATCCAGATTTAAGCAGATCTCAGGACTCGTGCGGGTGAGCTTTATTTTCATATCCACCCCGTTCACAAGCAACTTCTCCTGGAAAATGAAATCTGTGTAGATGATAGTACCCCGTAGATGATAGTACCCCGTGCCTGCCGATATGTTGGTCTGATTTAAATATACGTCACACTGGTTGAATATGGCGTGCAGAAAGTTTGTTTCAGGGTATACAGCATATTTGTCATCGCAGGCCGTTCCATCAGAATGGGCTATACGTAGCTTAGCGTACATGTGCACACAGCTTGGATCAAAAAAGTAGGGACCTGAGCTGGGTATCACGAATTCTATAGGTGCACTCGGTGAACTAATTGTGTTTAAAGGGTTAATTGTAATAAAGTCACTGTGCTCAATAGAAACTTGGGTTGGCGGGAGCTCAAAAAAGGACAGCTCCGATTTACAGCATTGTGAACTACATGGGTGGATGAAGCGTGCCATGGCGAAATAGTGACTCCTCTCTCGACAAGTGGTAAACAAACTATGATTCATGAGATCAATATCCTTAGCTTATATCAGTCAAAAAAGTGGTCAACCATAGGTTTCATTCGCTTACAGCATTTCTTTTTTGATAGCCTTTTACGTTTAATACCACGTGACCCCTTCTTCTTCTTCCGGGGAGCCCTCTTCTTCCCGCCACCACGCATTTTTCTCTTTGCATCTTTGATGATTTCGTTCCGTGTACGCTTTAAATGTTTTTTTAGAGCTTCTTTAGGTTTAGCCCCGGCCAATATGTCTTCTGCAGTGTTAAGGCCTGATTGTAGCGCTTTCCTTCCAAGGTATCTGGCCCCTCTTCAGCAAAGGAACAGCCGTACGTAGTATGGATGAAAAAATGGATCCAAGTCCACTACCGCGCTGGTATCGCATCCCTCGATAGACGGTGAAAGGCTTTCTATCCATTATAACTCAGTGCGTCGAAAGTGTAGCTTCACTGTTAAGCTCCCGTTACCGAATGGGAAGTTTTCGCCCTCAATCGTTCTTATATATATTGTGATATTGGTTATTAAATTAGTTGCGACATTCACATAATGGGGTCTGTCATATGTAATACTCAAACTCCTTCCTCTATGGTTGGGGATGTGAGCAATGCGCAGCAGGCGTGCCTGGGTATCCCCAACAAACTGGTGCTCCACTATATTACTGTAAATATAGCACATGTCTGGGGACCTTTCAGCCAATTTCTCCATCTTCAATTGATACATTAATCTGGACAAGTTATACTGTGTCTCGTGAAATGTGTCTCTTTGGAAGGCTGCGCTATATCGGCCGTTGGTTAGAATTTTGAACTTTCTATGTTCTTTAAGACATCTGTTAGTCTTTGATTTTAGGATTAGTGTATGTGCAGGGTTGTTTACGATTTCATATACTAAATCATTCGTAAGGTTTGAGTTTCTTAAACTTACGTTTAAGCCTCTCACAACATCCTCGGCCGAACCATATTGACCCGGCCCTAGTCTTACTTCTGTACTGTAATACCGTGCAATCTTAGTCCAAGCGATGCGCATAGTTTCATCCATAGCTACCCCAGCTTTTTCACACTCGTCAATGTCTCTAAGAATCGTAAAAACGGTTTCTTTATGTTCAATATTTAAAAAGACGGTGTCCAGCTGAATTTCGCATATCCCCACCTCATACGAATCACGACCCAATTCAATGCCCATGGAGTTCTGTTACAAAGTTGGCTAGCGTGTTGTTAGGGTGTACAGACAGGGACGAGGAGGACGGGAGTGTGACGTAGAAATGGTTAGGAGCCATGTTGCATACTATTTAAGCTTCATTATTGCATCAGCTTTTATATAGGTGTTGAAGCTTTCTGGGTACCCTAGCCATTTCACCAGGTACATTTTTCTCCTTCCTGAACCTTTGCTTCCTAAAATTTTCTCAATTTTAAACACATTTTTTTCTAAATTAAACGCAACTTTCTGCAATTCCTCGCGGTAAAAGCCTCCTGAGATTTCTTCCCCATTCAAATCTTCAATGTAATACATCATTATCACACCTTTAGGTCTCACAGCCCTAACTTTAAAAATCTCGCGTGTCCATCCTTGCTCAAAACCCTTTGCGAATTTATTCCCCGAACGCGACAGCCTTACATAATCATTGTTTTGAAGCGCACAGAGTGTGGTGGTGGTGGTGGTGGTGGGTCCATCTCTTCTCGGGAGCGTACCTCTTTCTAAAACTTCGTTAGGTGTTGCCCCAATCGTGCGATGGTGTGAGCGGTTGTAGGATGATGCCAATGTTCCAGAATGTCTAGAAATCTGTATGTGTTTTTATGTGTAAAATAACGGTGCATGCGTTCCTTTATGGTGCGCTGAACTCTTTCAGCTAAAGAAGCCTTATGTATAGAATTGGTTGTGTAATAGCTGATATTAAACTCTGTCAACATATTCTGAAAAGCACGGCCTATAAACTCCTTCCCCATATCCGTACAAAAATAGCCAGGAACCCTGTTTTCTTTTAACATTAGCGTTTTGGTGGCTTTAGCAACTGTTTCAGGTGATTTATTTTTCAGAGGAACTAGCCACAGATATCTAGAGAATACGTCTATTATGAATAGAATGTAGCGGTAACCATCGTTATACACAGAATATCTTTGCATGTCTGTTAAATCTGCTTGCCAAATAGAATCAATCGAGGAAGCCGTTGTCTTGGCTGTTTTAAACCTTTTTCTCACAGGCTTATGAAGCGTATAAGCGTCCTGCTCCCTCAAAAATCTTTCAACATCTTTTTTTCCTACTCCGTAAACACTTCTGTACAGTCTATCTACGCCGCCGTAAGAGGATGGGGTAGAAATGTCATAATAACGTTTAGTTAATACGTTAGCCATTTGCGTATTTTAGAGGCACGTGGGTAGGGTTGGTTTAACCTCTTCTTGCTCCTCTTCAAAGGTGTTACCGCAGGGGGTGACGGCGCCTTCAATTGTGTCACAGGCGTTGCATGTTCCAAGTCTTTTAACCTGTTCAGATTTCCTATCAACGTTTTAGGGACATTTATTTGTTGTAGTCTTGCTTTAATATGCTTCCATCCTGATGGTGATGGCCTATCCCACTTTCTCACCAGATCATGGACAATGTCTACGATATTCGATCCCTGTACCTTTGATCCTTCCACAATGATCTCCCCTGTATCGGTCCATTGTATGGCGGGATCCTCATTCAATAGATTATAAAGACTTAAGCCTTTACTCCTCAATGTAAGTGGGAGGGTATTTTTTAATACATGTTCGATATGTTGTGTGGCTAATCTTTTTGGTTGTCAGCTGTGTCGTCGGGTACAGGTCCTATGTCGCCATCGTCCCCCGTGCTGTGCCTAATAACCACAGGAATCTCGTAGGGCTCTTATAATTTTCGTACTCGTGAAGAAATTTCTGCAGAGCTTCTTGGTATAAGATTCTTTTCTCATCAGGTGTTTTTTCACTGTTTAATAGGGCTAACAATTCGCTTTCCATTCTTTTAAGTCTGCTTTTACGGGGATCTAGATCCGTGTCTCTTTGCAGTGAAGCGTACACCTCGTGGGGAATCACTACCACTTTCTTCATTATATTAATCTAGTCAGTAAAGGGCCCAAAACTGAAAATAAGATGGGGAGAAATGACCCTCCTGTTTGCACAATAACTCGTTTTTTCTTCGCTACAGTTTGACTTTTACGAGCGAGTGTACGTATTATGTTCTTGTAGCGGCGTAGGCGAGCCTTCTGATGGGTTTTCATTGATACATTGCAATTTATAACGTTAAGACAGATTTCACAGATGCATTTTAAAAAGTCGGCGTCGATATTTTTAATAAACATCTGCTGCATTGCCCGGGGCAGTCGATGATAGATTTTTATTAATTCATGGTATTTCTTTAGTCTCTTTGTCATTCTGGAATATACACCGTTTCAGGCTCGTTTGGAAATATATTCGTTCGCAGAAGCACTCTAAACGTGTTTCGCGGATGAAGGTCGCAAAGCAAATATCCGTAACGCGTGCTTGTAGCTTCTTTATAAACTTCCAAAAACTCCTTACGCTGATTCGGGAACATTTGATTGGCTAATACCCCAATTTGTGATACATCTCTACGTTGCGCGAATAAGACTAGATATTGCGTATTTAACGACACATCGCGCATGTATCTATTTTTGAAAAATAGATTCTGATTGATGAAGAACACGCTTATGTTAAGATGGTGGGAGTATACTGTAAATGTCTCGGCAAACGTTTTATCCATCTCCAACATGAGATCGTCAATTACAATGATTGTATGTTCAGTTCCCTTTAGCGAATTAACGTCATATACACCTTTGTGGAACAAAATATCATCTTGGTACTCGTTGAACACTGATTGATACGTCGAATAGCACCATATAACTTTATGCACAAATTTCGAGAACATCTCGCCCTTTTCTTTAATGATTTTAAGCATAAACACAGTTTTACCACATCCTGTAGGTCCAGATATAATACATGTGGATGGGCTCGTGAATCTGAATTTTTCTACAGAGTCCATTTCTAACACGTCACACTCCTAAGTGGGTCATTTACAAAATATTACAAATTTTGAGTGCTGATCCTTATATTTCTTCTCCCACAGAACCGACGATGAGGTAGAGCACCCTATCATTACGGATGACGATGACAGTGTAGTTGTGATCTCCTCCCCTGAACCCTCACCAGCGATACAGGTTGCACGTCCAAAGCGGAGGTATGAGAACCCCACATCAGGTATAAAGCGCCGAAATACGTACCTGTTGCAGCAGACCCCCAACCCTCAACCTCTTACGCAACAACCTCCCCAGCAGCAGCACCTAATATACCCCCTTATTCCGCCCCCCGTTCTGTTAAGTCTACAATAATAGATCCCCAACCCTCCTACGCAACAGGGCCCCCATCAGCAGCACCTAATATACCCCTAATTCCGCCCCCCGTTCTGTTGAGGATGTTATTACGTTCGAGTTGGTGCGCGCCGCAGCCCCCACCCCGCCTTGACTAGAAATCGGTATAGAGTCAGGGTCGACCATAGAGCCCTGTATAGCAATGGAATTGAGCGCGGGATACGCAGGGTAGTACAGCATATTATAGAGTTTGCTCTTCAGAATCGCGACGAGCGTGAGGTCAGGACGAGTCTGTCCTTTGGGTTCGGGTCAGATGACGGTGATGTAGACGATTATTGGGTGATAGTACCGTTTAGACGTTTGGCTGCTGAAGATGTAGAATATATATTAGGGCGTATAATGCAAGCCGTCCAAAGTAGTATAGCCTTCAATATGGACAACTTCACGGTAAATATTGACCGTGTATTCCGTGTTGCGGGTCATAGTGCCATACCGTACACTCTTAACTTCAATTCTCCAACTATTTACCGAAGGCATATAAACGTCGATCGTGGTTGCGGCTTTATAGCAGTACTCTTAGCACGTATGTTTACTGTACAAAATACACGGACTCAAAAAATTTGGCTGCCTACGATCGTTGAGCGTGCCCGTAAACTAGCTGTAGACTGTGAACTTGAATTTGACTGTAATATGGGTCCTGAAGAGCTGAGAAAGGTAGAACAGGAAATGAATGTGCGCATAGTTATATTTGGTTTGGATGATCGCCGCCGGACTGTGTATGTTTTTAAAAGCTGTGTGAGAGATCGTACAAGGCCCCTACTTATTTTAGGATTGTCAGGGACAACGTATCTCCCCATCCGTAATATAAGGGGGCTTTACGCGAGTTATGACAAAAGTCGAAAATATGGGAGACATCATGATTTGTGTAAGGGGTGCCTCGAGTTTGCGGATGATATAGTGAGACATTGTAAAGAATGTCACATGGTATGTGAGCAGTGTAAAAGCACCAAATGTGAAAGCCGTGTAGTTGAGAAGAGAGACTGTGATGTGTGTAGACGCACATTTTTCAATAATAGCTGCTTTGATCTCCATAAATCAATTGGTACGTGCAGGAAAATGAGAATCTGTGAATGTGGTATGTTTCACACAATGGATAATTGGGGAAAATTTAAGCACAAGTGCGACGTAATTCACTGTCCTACATGCCAGGAGGAATATAAGGCGGATGGAGTAAAGCATGTGTGTTATATGAAAGATGCTAAGCCTAAAAATAACCCTTGTATAACTGTGTACTACGATATAGAAACATATACGAACGCTGAAACCAAAGAGGTAATTCCACATTTACTTGTGAGCCAGACCATCTGTGATGAGTGTATGGGTATCGAATGTGACGAGTGCCCCAAATGCGGTAAACGGACAAACGTTTTTAAAACGAATGTCAGCGATAGTCCTGTGAAACTATTTGTGTCCTATATTGTCAAGTTAGCCGACAAGTTCAAAAAAATGACTGTGTATATTCTCGCCCATAACGGGGCAAAGTTTGACACGCAGTTCCTTTATAAGGAGTTGCTTGAACACGAATCCTCTGAGATATTTACAGGTGATCCATTGAAAAGAGGCAACAAATTAATACAGATGCAGATAAGAGGCAATGTACAATTTAAAGATACTTTATTATTCACACCTTGTAAATTAGCAAAGCTACCCAAGGTGATGGGAGTAGCAGCTGAAGTTTCCAAAGGATACTTCCCATACACTTTCCTCACCAGCGAGACTTTAAACTACGTAGGCCCACCCCCCCCAAACATTATTTTGACTGCATGGATGAACGTGAAGACTTTGATCGATACTACGACAGTTTTAATGAAAGTAACCCTTATAATATAGCTGATGAATGTGAGCGTTATTGCGTGAATGATGTGCGCGTGCTTAGAGTATGTTTCCAGGCCTTTAGAAGTATGTACATAGCCCGTTTCAAATGCGATCCACTGCAAGTCGCAACCACCATCGCATCATTATGTTTTACGGTGTTCAAGAATAACTTCATGCCTAAAGACACCTTAGCCATTATTCACCGAAACAACCCCCGCAGTTACGGACACAAGGCTATTTACTGGCTCATACACCTGCAGCAACAAACAGGTGTATACATAAAGCACGCCCGCAACACGGGTGAAGTACCCATTAAGATTAATGGACGTGTTTTTTGGGTTGATGGGTTAAGTGAAAACCGTGTCACTGGTGTGAAGACTGTGTATTCCTTTAATGGATGCTGGTGGCATGGATGCCCCCGCCCTGAGTGCGGTATCGTCGGAGATATCCACGGTAGATCTCCTGCCGACTGTCTTGCAGGGACCCGCACCCGCGATCAACTTATAGGATCACAGTTCACTCACAAAGTCTTGTGGGAGCATGAATATGATGCACGGATGGAGACAGACGATGTATACCGTGAGGAAATAAAAACGATCAAGCGTTCAATGGTGCTGGACCCTCTCAAATGTGGTGATAGCTTGTTTGGAGGACGTACAAATCCATTCAGACTATACTTTCCACCTACGGTGGGCGTGAAGCTCCATTACTACGATTTCTGTTCTTTATACCCATACGTGATGAAGAGCCATCCGTACCCCGTGGGCGCTCCTGAGAAACTGGTGGGACCTAGCATACCCTCCATCAATGAATTTTCAAAAAATTTGAATGATCATTACTTTGGGCTCTCTTTCGTAGACGTACTCCCCCCACGCAATTTATGGATGCCGATCTTACCTGTCGTTATCGACGACAAGCTCATGTTTCCCCTGTGCGTGAAGTGCGCGGAAGAGGATAACGGCGAATGTAACCATATACCCCACCAGCGTAAGATCAGAGGCGTATATACAAGTCCTGAGCTGGCCCTAGCCGTACGCCATGGTTATAGAATACTGAAGATACACGAGGTGTGGAGGTTTCAGAAGCTCCCCAACCTTTTCACACCATATATAAACGCCTTTTTGAAGGATAAGGTTGAAGCATCAGGGTATCCGCGAGGAGTTGATACCGAAGATGAAAAGTCTGCCTATATTCAACGTTACCGCGACCGCGAAGGTATACAACTTGATCGTGTCCAAATTGTAAAGAATCCTGGCAAGCGCTTTAGTGCAAAATTGTGTCTAAACAGTCTATGGGGAAAATTTGCGCAGAATACCGGCAGAGGGAACATTCATTTGGCACAAAGTTATAGCGATGTCTGGGATTATGCCAATGCCCCCGATAAAGAGGTCATGGAGATCGTGAATGTAGGTAATACTTACGTAATAAAGTACAACAACACTGAATTTGCCACAGATACCTCAAGGGTTACAAACATACCTGTGGCGAGCTTCACAACAGCCTACGCCCGTATAAAACTTTGGGGTCTATTGCATTCTCTTGGGCGGAGAGTATTGTATGCCGATACAGATAGCGTGATATTCACAGAGAGGGAGGGTGATTACATGCCCGCTATTGGGGAGTTCCTCGGCGAGCTCACTGATGAGATCAAGGATGAGTATGGGGACGACGCATACGCCGACTCTTTTATCTCAACAGGACCTAAGACTTATGGGGTACGGGTCAGGGTAGGGGATGAAATGAAATATATCGTGAAGGCAAAGGGTATTACGCTCAACCATGCGAATCGGGAGGTTGTTAACTTTGAGTCGTTGAAGGATCTAGTATGTTTGCAACCTCACCAACTAATTGTAGGCACCCACAATTTTCGGGCGCAGAAGCTGGGAGGCGTGAAGGAACTTAGGGGTACGATGGTGTGCCGTAACACCTATAGGAAACGTTACCAGTTACCTGGCACCTATGATACCGTACCCTTTGGATACCAATGATGCTTCTAACTCACACGTCTTGTATATAATCGTATCTATTTGTAAATATATATATATATATATATATATAACTTGAATATCTCGTTTATTAAATCGTATTTGTAAATATATATATAACTTGATATCTCGAATCGTATTTGTAAATATATGAATATCTCAATAAATCAAATAGCGTTTCACTTTCTCCGTGTGTGTGTGTGTGTGTGTGTAGGTGAAAGTTCTAAGCTCCGCCCACTGCGTGAGTCATGCTACTATCTGGGAGTCCCTGCGTGGTCAGTCGACCGCAGTAAGCCCGAGAGATCAGACGTGTATTCAGATCAGACGTATATTGAAATGGCTACCTTTAATATCGCTTGCACAACGTTTATGAAATGGTATTCAGTAAAGTGTGAGGATGTGGTGGATACCGAAAAACTTCCTATTCCCCCCTCCTATGCCTCTTTTAAAACCACATTGGATTGTGCGAAGTTCCAAGATGTACAAATACTCTACGGATGTTCTGGTGAGACTGTTGAAGGCTTTCGTTGCACAGACGATGTGCTGAAGTATGCTGCAGGGCTAAACTTTATAAAGTCTCACATACACCGTGAAGTAAAAGAAACAACGCGTGCAGAAGAGAAGCAGCAGGTATGGATAATGAGCCTTGTGGATGGGTGGTGTGACAAGCGGTATTACGTCATGCTACACCATGTCGATTACTCATACCCTACGTCTGAAAATGTGAATCTCGTGATCATGGACAATCTTAGGTGTTTTTATCACTATATTAACGTATATCATGATGAGGTTCATAGTGAGGTTGTGGCTAGTGCCATGCGTGAGTTTTTAACAGATTTTAGAGACGAGTATCGTTTGATGGGTAGAAAGGAAAAATATGAGCATATGTTCCTCTCAAATAGTGCGCCGGAGTGTGGAGATGATTAGCGCCTAGTTCTTATCCAAAGTGCGTAGGCTGGTAGTGACGAAACGGAAAAACAAATATGTGCAACAATTCGAGTCGTACGAACATGCCCATTCACGTATCATCGAGTCAGCCGCCCGTCGAACCTTCCTGCCTGTGCCTCACACGGCTCATAGTTATCTCAGAGCTTGAACCGAGTGGACGTGCGCTCCTCGAATACGATGGAACTTCCTTTGAGCAGCATTCTCAACGCCTCGTACGATGTGTCCGTGACGAAATCGTTGCGCGTGTTCAGCGTAATCCGGTACCATTAGCTATGTACTGGAAACGGAATGTAGACCGACAAACAAACGGGTTTATTTAAGTATCGAGGAGATGAATAGAATCTTCGTGATAGTTGAGAAGTGGTGTGAAGATCGTTATAAAATACCTGCTAACGTAGGTACAAGAAGAGAGCAGATTAGTGACGCCCTCATACGCCGTTGTATGTACGTTGTGTATAAATAACGATCGGCCGTGCATTGATATAAGGCTGATGTGGAAGAATGCTTCTGATAATAACGCTCTTATTCCTACGCGAAACCGTTTCATCCTCGACAGAATGTTTGAAATCGTCGGATTCCGTAAACTGAAACCTATATTAGACGCGCGTGTTACGGATATGCTTTATTTTGATACAGTACTTGAATACGCATACACTGCTCTGCTCGATGGGTTTACCGAGTGTAGGGCTGGTGAGAATGGTCTAGTGCTGGATGTTTATTTAAAAAGTTTAGACTCTTTGAAATACCATGAACTTTGGTACAAAGCAATTGATCGGTACAAGGCTGAGCTCACCTACACCGTTCACCCTGAAGAACTATTTCTTTATATAACGCGCAGTTGTCGTAACGATTTAGAAGATTATTTCAATTGCCGCTATGTTGAGTGAAGAGTTCACGATTGAAAAGCTCGAGTCGGTAGAAATAAACCCTCGATTGGAAAAGCGTTCTTATAAACTTGTGTTTAATAATGTAGCTAACGATGAACTCTTTGTGCGTGCTTTTGATTGTATTCTAGACGTGTTTAAAGATGACTTACCAACCGGTTGTAAAGTGGGAACAAAAATAGTACTGAACGATATGAAAGCCTTCATATCGAATACAGGTTTCCCTATACTTTAAGCGGTGAAATATTATTAAGCCGCATATACTGCGTAATGCAGAGCAATAATGATGTAATTGTAAACTCGATTAAGACCGAGTTTAGTATTTTGAAAAAAAAGTGAATTGTATATATATATTTTGCTTGACGATTATACGCATATTTCTATTGATTTGTGTTTATATATATATATATATATATATATATATATATATATTTTGCTTGATATTTCTCCTGTACTGTTATGTACATATTGAAGTGTATATGAAATGTATATTTTATTTTATATATCACCATAATTGTGTGTGTGTGTATATTTCTCCTGTACTGTTATGTACATATTGAAGTGTATATGAAATGTATATTTATTTATATATAATTGTGTGTATATATTTCTGTTATACGCATATTCCTCAAATGTATATTTATTTTCATATATTTATAATAAAAAGAATGATGCAATGTTGTTTATTGTTATGCCTTCTACTACCGGTATTCTAATAATGTATACAACGGTGTCTGGCAATATTTAAGCCTTCTAAGCCAACTGGCTGATTAGGAGTCTATAATAGTGTATACAATGGAATACATGGCGCTATCTGGCAACTCAGCCAACTGGCTGATTAGGCGTATATAATAATAATGTATGCAATAATACTGCTAAAAAGAGGTATCTGACAACCAGCCAACTGGCTGATTAGGAGTCTATAATAGTGTATACAATGGAATACATGGCGCTATCTGGCAACTCAGCCAACTGGCTGATTAGGCGTATATAATAATAATGTATGCAATAATACTGCTAAAAAGAGGTATCTGACAACCATTTACAGCCAACTGGCTGATTAGAAGTCTATAATAATGTATACAATGGTATCGCGGTATCTGGCAACTCAAGCCATTTACGCCAACTGGCTGATTAGGAGCCTATAAAACAACGCCAACTCGGCTGGAAGTCTTAATGTGCACTTGGCTCCTGCCAGGTGAACACCTCTCCTCCTTTCTCTACTCCTCCTCCTTTCTCTTGGGGGATAACGCCGCCTCCAAGTTTCCCCCCCACCCCCCTTTGCAACAACCCCCTTTGCAACAACCACATCCCCCTTTGCAACAACCCCTTTCCCCCTTTGCAACAACCCCCTTCCCCCTTTGCGCCACCCCACCCCCCTTTGCAACATTACATAATAACCTGCAACATTCCTGCACTCTCCCCTTTTGCGGCTATACTACTTACTTGCACCTCCTTCCCTGTTGTTAGCCCTAAATATATGGTAGTTTGTGTACCCTGGAATATTAAAAGGATCTCATTATTTTAATTTAACTAGGTTTCAGTTAATAAACACAAATAAAAATAAACGGTTGCAGATAAAGCAAGAACGAAGAACCTGATATTATGTATGCATCCACTGTGAGACTGTAGAGTTGATCGTTATAAAATTATAGAATTATTAAAAATTAAAGTTAAAAATTAAATTAAAAATTTAAATTTATATGCTGTAATTATATAATCTTAAAATTAGTGATCATAGAATTTGAAGGACTATGAGTATAGCAAAATTACAAGATAATAAGGAATATAAATTTTAAGTTAAAAAATTATGGTATAATAAAAACTTAAAAATTAAAACTTTAAATTAAATATTAAAAATTGTTATTTTCAAATCTTAAATTTAGCATTTACAGAATTTGAAGGACTGTGAGGAATAGCAGAATTATAAGATCATTAGGATCATAAAATTATAAAATTTTAAGATAGGTTTAAAAACAGGTGGGTTATGCCGAAGACAATTCTACAATCTACATGTAGGTGCTGCCGAAAGCAGTCGAGGCCATTTTCAGTATGAATCGATATTCTTTGTCCTTCCTGCGTCTTACGGGCATATTATAATCTATAATCTATAATAATAATAATAAAAGGACGTGTGTGTGTGTGTGTGTGTGTTCCAGCCATAACTGCAAAATGGAAGCAGTTATAAAAATGAAACTTCACACACATATTGATTAGGTCCTCAGGTTATGCACCTGGGTGTTAATAAATTAAATAATTAAAATTAATGGGCCCGAAGGCCCCACCACCGCGATTAAACTACAGAAAAGAACGCAGCCGTGAAAATTTTGAGCTTCATATTGTGTCAAATTTTCTGAATCTTAAGATTTTCATGACTATAGTTTTACTGACTAAATAATTGAACCCCCAATTACTGTCGGTTCAATTATTTGGTCAGTAAAACATTAGAAAAGAACACAGTCATGAAAATCTTGAGCTTCACATTGCCGCCCATAATAATAATCTATTAATTATTATTATATATATATTATACTATAATAAGAGAGCTGTCCGTCCGTCCGTCCGTCCGTCACACTTTCAGAAATTGTGAGAAAAAATTGAGAAAAAAATTCAGAAATTGTATTACGGGCGGCCATGTGAAGCTCAAGATTTTCATGACTGTGTTCTTTTCTGTAGTTTAGTCTGTCTGTTTGTCTGTTTGTGAAATTTATCCCGGGCAGTAATGGGGGAAGGGTGGGGGTGGGGGTAATGGGGGATGCGTGGGGTAATTGGAAGGTGTGTGGGTAATGGGGGAGGGGGTTAGCCCGCAAGTTGCATGAATGGGGGTGAGGAGGTTTTGGGAGATACCAGATTCAGAAATGTTGACACAATGTGAAGCTCAAAATTTTCACGGCTGCGTTCTTTTCTGTAGTTTAGCCTGTCTAACCGTCAGCGAAGCGACGGGAACTGTACTAGTCTATAATAATAAAAGGACGCAGTTACAAACATGAAATTTCACACACATACTGATTAGGTCCCGAGGTTGTGCAACTGGGTGTTAATAATTAAATAATTAATTTTAAAAAATTAAATGACGTCATCAAGATCATTACTCATTACGTATATATATATATATATCGAAACGTATGGTAAAATTATTGAATACCCGGTTAGGTTCATTGAATGCCTGGTTAGGTCAACTGTACGCCCTTGACGATTGGTTAGGTTAGGTTAGGTCAGGTTAGGTCAAGATGTTGTTGTTGTTTAGCCGATCAGCCCACCCTGATCGAGCAAGCCGGCGGCACGCAGGTAACCGATCGCCCTCTTCGGAGTGGACCAGAGGTTCAGCGCACTAGTGATGTTGTGTTGTGTTCGTTGTTGTGCTAGAGCGGTACAGTCTGTCATAATGTGTTCAATTGTTTGTGGTGTGTCGTGGCACAGGTGGCAGGTGTCGTCTATGGAGTTGTCTAGTCTGTGTTTATATGTTAGTAAGTTGGGGTGATGTCCACATCGGAATCGTGCTAAGTTAACTCGATCCGATCTGCTCAGGCTGATCTCTGACCTGTTAATGGGTGGCGGCTTCGCACCTAGGACCGCATTCGGACCGAGTCGTGTCAGTGCTTTGTGGGTTAGGTGTGTGTGTATGTGTTTTCTGTACTGTGTGATGTCTGTGGGGCGTGGTATGGAATGGAGTATTTGGTTATAATGTCTCTCTGGTGTTACCTTAATGGTGCGAGGTGTCGGTGCGTGATTGTACATGTAGTGGCAAGGGTGTTGTGGGTTAGTTGTCGCTGCTGCCATGAATTGTGTTCCCCTCATGTCTAAATGTTCCCTAACTTTCAGTATTTTTGTTTCTGTGTGCAGGTGTTCTATTGGTGTTGTTTGAGTGCATCCTGTAATGATACGAAGTGCGTTGTTTTGTATTGTCTGTAAGGGGTTTATGTGTGTGTTTGAGATAATGGGTGCCCAGCATGGGCTAGAATAGTCCATAACTGAGCGAATATATTGTCTGTATATGAGTGATGTTGTTTCCTGCTGGTGTCCAAAGTTTGTGCCTGTTAGTACCCTAAGCGTGTTAAGTCTTGACGTACATTTGTTTTTAATATCCTGAATGTGGTTTGCAAAAGATAATGATGTGTTGTATGTGACCCCCAAGTATTTTGGTCCTGTGAGTGTGTGGAATGTTGATGTTGTTTAGTGTAAGCTGTGGAATTACCTGGTGTTCTTTTGTGTTGCTTGTAAGCAAGGTGATGGTTGATTTTGTGGGGGCTACTTTGAGTCTGTTGTGTGTGAGCCAGTCTTGTATACTGTTATGTATGTTTGTAGGTTATTTGTAGCGGTGTCGATGTTGTTGTGGGTGGATGTTAGAGTGATGTCATCTGCATATGATGATAATGTAAGCCTGTTATCTATGGGTGTTGGAATGTCATGCATGTATAAGTTGAAGAGTGTTGGTGAGAGAACAGAGCCTTGAAGGACCCCGTTCGGAAAAAGCTTGTTTTGGATGACTTGCCATTAAATGTGACATGTGAGTATCTTCCTGAAAGATAATTGCTCGCCACCTTTTGGTGTTATTGTGCAGGTTTGTGTTGAGTATTTTGTTATGAGAGGGAAGCGTGGGATAGCATCAAATGCTTTACTAATGTCTATTGTTGCTAATAGTGTACGTTGATCTGGTCGTCTGGAGTTGATGCCATCCATGATGTGCGGTGAGGTTAGTGAGTAATGTCGTGGTTGAGTGGTGAGGTCTGAATCCATGTTGAGTAGGCGATAGTGGAATGTGTGGGTTGGTGATTTGTAAGATTAGTCTTTCTGTTACTTTGGAAGGTGTGCATAGTAAAGTAATGGGTCTATAGGAAGCTGGTTCTGTTGGATTTTTGTTTGGTTGAGTAGTGTAATAATTTTACCTTGTTTCCATATGTCAGGAATAATACAGTGTTGGTATGAATATGTGCTGATATTTGTGAGAGCTAGTATTCCTTGTGGGCCCAAGTGTTTAAGGTGTATGTTAGATATGTTTGTCTGGTCCAGTAGCCTTCGAATTCTTAATGTTTTTGATGATCTTGGTGGTCTGGTCTGTATTGAAGGGTGTAATGGTTGTGTCGAGTCTGTAGGTTTTTCTTGTGTCTGGCTGTTTGTCTGTCTGCATGTTTCTGGTTGTTGTCTCTGTTTAAGTGACTTATCTTTGCGTAGTGATTAACTAGAATGTTAGCTTGTTGTGTGTATGTTGGGATATTATTTTGGCTGCGACAGATAGCCGCGTGTGAGGTGTGAATGTTAGAGTGGGTAATGCCGTTTATAGTCTTGTATAGCCTGGATGTATCTGTGGAGTGGTTTAATGTTGTTATGAATTCCCTAAATGTTTCTGTTTGTTTTTCTTTGAGTTGTTGTTTATTCTGTGTTGAGCTGTTGTATCTGCTGTTTTATGGCTTCTGTGTGTGGGGTTTGTGTGTTATATTTGAGGTTGTTACGTTGCCTTATAAGGTGGGCTATTTCTCTATGTAAATTTGGGTTGTATTTCCTAATGTTGCCATTCGGTATGTATTTTTGCATTATTGATGATCTGATTAAATGTCTTGAGTGTTGTATTGATGTTTATGATGGTGTGCTGTTAATGTGGTGAATTGTTCCTCAGTCTGTATTTGAACTGTTTCCCAATCAGCTTTCTTGTAATTTCTGTAAGTGTGCCTAAGCTGTTGGGGCAGAGTGTAGAATGTGTTGTAAGATGAGGGCAGGTGGTCTGATGACAGTTCTTTTTCTGTTCTCCATTGTGTATGTGTTGCTATGAGGGGGAACAGAACGTTATGTCTGGGGAGGAGTTTGAGTATCCTGCTTGATGTGGTATGTGTGTATGTTCTTCTGTATTTTAAGAATGAAGAGGCTGTTTAGTTGCGTGGCTATGTTGGCGCCTCTGGTTGCTTTGGTTGTGCAGGTACCAACTAGTGTCTTTGGCGTTGAAGTCTCCTCCTAAGATGACATTAGTGAGAGAGGCCAGATTGTGTAACTGTGGATTGTAATTGGCTGGCACCTGAGGTGAACTATCTGGTGGGATGTAAATGTTGATTAGTGTGATGTTGTGTTTTGCGCGTGTTTTAATGTTAACTGCCTGTATTTCTATCGTGTTATCTGCTTGGATTGTGTTTGTAATGTTTTGGGTAGCATCAGTGTAGCTAATGCTTTTACCTATGTAAGTGATGAGTCCACCCCCGTTACCCCCAGTACGATCTTGACGGATCGCCGTGAAGTCAGGGATGGGGGTGTTTTGTGTGTGCGTTTTAGTTTTGTTTCTTGTATAAGTGCTATGTGAATGTTTTGTTTGTGTACGAATTCCCTAAGCTCCATGATTTTGTTTGTGAGGCCATCTACGTTGTACTGTAATATGTTAATATTATACTTCTGTATGTGTCTCATGGTGCTATTGTGTCTATGTCTTTGTGACATGTGTAAGTTGTAGTGGGGCCTCGATTAGTCTTAATGTCGCCAGAGAGTAAGAGTAGTTCGGGGAGCACGCAATTGCTCCTTGTAATTGAAAAAATAGCACGCTGAGAATAAGTCCGGCCCCGGGAGCCGATCGGCACTCTTACCGTGCCACGCAACAGGCCCTGGACTGCCAGTCTGGCCAACCGTAGACAGCCCGCTGCACGGAGATTTGAGGAAGTTTGGCCACCAGCGCGTTGATGTTGTTGATGTTGTGCACCTAGGTGTTAATAAATGGTCAATATTTAGGAGATGCACGGCCTCCTGAATTCAGACATGAAAATTAGTTAATCTTGTGTGTTTTTATGTGCTTATTTATAATTGACCATCACTTCAAAGTATGAACATTTTTCAATTTAAATTTTTTTTTTTAAATTTATATTTCGAAGTGAAAGCAGGGGAAATGATGAGGAAAGATGAATAAAGCACATAAAATACACAAGATCAACTAATTTTCCTTACTAAAATGAACCTAACCTAACCTTCACTAAATCGACGGGAAAATAACTAACCTTTTATTGTGGCGGTGGATAAAGTTTCGCGATTTCTGGCAAAAAATAATGCAGGATAGTCTTGCGGTCTTTGTTTTTTTTGTTAACAGCTCTCAAAACCAGAGTTTTTCGGAAAATGTCAAAAAATCGTTAAAGTGAAAAAAATCGATATCTCCCTTATTTTTTAAAAGCACAAGGTCTAGTTTTTTTAAAATTCATCAAATCATATGTACTAACAACTGGTATGAATAAAGAATCTGAATTCGGAGGCCGTGCATCTCCTAAATATTGACCATCGAAACCTATGGTAAAATTATTGAATACCCGGTTAGGTTCATTGAATGCCAGGTTAGGTCATCTGTACGCCCTTGACGATTGGTTAGGTTAAAGTCGTGATAATTTCGTTAGCTTTAAGGAAAATATCACAATGGCGTACAATTAACCTACCCAGGCATTCAATTAACCTACCCGAGCATTCAGTTAATTTAATCGGGGATTCAGTTGACCTAACCGGGCATATATATATATATATATAATATATATATATATATATATATATAGCGTTCAACATCCACCCCGGCAACGTCGGGTCGCTCCGCTAGTAATAATATTAACAGTAATAATGTTTATTCAGAAAGAGCACATTAAATAAGATTCACATTAGATCCATATAGGTACCTTTACACAATATTTTCATCAACGATTAATTTTTTATTTTTTAGTGACAAATAGTTTAATTACAGTATTCTTATCTGAATATGCCTTTGGAAAGCATGACAGCTTTTCAGGCAAAAATCTTTGAGATTCACTCCTATTTTTACAAAGAAAACTAAGAAATATATGATAAATAGAAATAGTGGAAAATAAAATAAAGTTGCATTTAGTTAACTCTCTCATTACAACTGTAAATTTAAATAATCTTTGAAATATAGTAATAGAAGAGGAAGAGGTAAAAAATACGATGTGATAATAGGAATAATAATGGAAGACAAAAATGGTAAAGAGTACGATAAACAGAACATGTTGAAATACCAATAATCATTAATTTCTAATATTACAAATTAGAAATGATGATACAGTCTTAGAGTTAGAAACAATACAAATAAACGAGGCATATTATAACTGGCATAATAAGCACACCGGACAAAAAATTAGTCACCCCTAATAGCACCGATAGTAGGAAGTTCAAGGTCACACAGAGGGCGCTGATGTAGCATTGGTAAGTGACAAGTAGCGGTGACGTAGCACACAGGATCAGATCTGTTTCGTGAGGTGGTGAAGAACAAAGTGTGTGTTGGATATAGTCTGCAAAATGGGTCGTGAGGCAGACGTTACTCAGTGGCAAAAAGGAGCCATCGTGTTTGGCAGAGCCCACGGACACAAAATGTCTGAAGTAGCCCAATTTGTTGGTGTGTCAACGCGTACTGTCCAGCGAGTTTACAAAGAGTGGTGTAGTTCGCAACCAATTGAAAATCGACGGCGTAACTGTGGCCGGAAAACAATTCTCGACAATAAGGGCCGCCGCCATGTTTCTCGTCTAGTAACTGCAAATCGTTTTCAAACCAGAGAACAATTGCTCCAAGAAACCAATGAGGTTCTCCAGCGACCAATTTCCGAACGGACATTGCGACGAGAACTGCATGCGATGGACATCTGGAGCAGGGTACCACGGAAGAGGCCGCTGTTAACAGCAAGTCACAAATTGGCACGTTATAAATGGGCTCAGAGGCACAAAAACTGGACTGCGGCAGATTGGAAACGTGTAATTTGGTCCGATGAGTCCCGTTTTTGTTTGTTCTCCAATGATGGGAGGCGAGGAGTACATCGCAGGTCCAATGAAGCCTTTAATCCTGAATGCGTCGAAGGTGTTGTTCAGGCTGGAAACAGAAAGTGAAGCGCAGGAATAGACACCCACGGACTCTGGCGGAACTTCGGGACCGGCTGATGAACGAGTGGAAGCAAATCGATGTTCAGTACATGCACAACCTCGTAGAGTCTCTGCCTCGCCGGATTCATGCGGTTATCAAGGCCAGAGGCGCCGTCACACGTTATTAGGTACATTCTGAGAGGGGTGACTAATTTTTTGTCCGGTGTGCTTATAATGGAAACTTTTAACATAAAATTTATATAGCTTGTGATTGCACCCAATTTAAAATTGTGAATTTTTCATATATAAATGAAAATGAAAATGAAAAAGAAAAGAGTAGTATGGTGGAAAAATGGTAGAGTGGAATGCAATTGCATAATGTTGCAAGAGTGCCATCCCACCCCCTTGGTTGCAACCCCCACCCAGTTTGTTGCAACCCCCCTCTTTGTTGCAAGGGGGCAAACCTCTTTGGGGGAGAAGCTGGGACGGCCTCACACCCCAAAGGGGCATACCCAAACTGGGGGACCTCTTTTGGGGAGATAGTGGGAAGGCCTCACCCCCCCCCAAAGGGGCATACCTAACCTAAGAGAGAGAGAGAGGAGGTGACCCAGAGGAAGGGTCTTCGCTTGGCCAGAGCCAAGAGCATATGAGTCCTTCAGCCACCCCGCCGCTCTCTTATAGGACCCCTAATCAGATTCGTTATTTATTAAATTATTCCATCTATTAATCAGCCAGTGGGCTTAGAAGGCTGAGTTGCCAGATTGCGCTATGTATTAAATTATTCCATATATTAATGAGCCAGTTGGCTTAGAAGGCTGAATTGCCAGATTTCTTTATTTATTAAATTAAAGCATATATTATCCAGCCAGTTGGCTTAGAAGGCTGAGTTGCCAGTTTGCGCCATGTATTTAATTATTCCATATATTAACCAGCCAGAGCCAGCAGGCGCAGCAGCCGGTTGGCTTAGAAGGCTGAGTTGCCAGATTCGTTATTTATTAAATTATTCCATATATTATTCAGCCAGTTGACTTAGAAGGCTGAGTTGCCAGATTGCGCCATGTATTTACGGTAATTAATCCTTATATTCTTTCGTCATCTGGCTTAGAAGACCGATTTGACAAATAGCAATTTATTATCTATTCTGAAATCCGCTTTAGAAGCCAAACAAATGATATAATTGTGTACAATCAAAAAGGAATAAATAAAACACCAATACATCATTCTGTTTATTTTAGCTGTATTAATGGATATACAACGGGACATATATATGGTCAAATAGTAGCATCATGAATGGAAAATATATAATCATACAAAACGGTGCATTATCAAAATATTATTACAGGAAAAAATACAGTTATATTAAATATATTGAAAACACAAAACGGTGCATTATCAAAATATTATTACAGGAAAAAATACACAGTTATATTAAATATATTGAAAATATACAAAACAGTAGGATCAATATATTAGTACAGGAATAATATATATTGTCTTTACGTTCTACGGTTCCAAACGCTAAACTTGCATTTGATAGTCTATATCAACATCGCCATTACTTTGTACGATGGGGTAAAGCAGTCCAAGCATCACTCCACCGTTTAACTGATACGGTGGTCTATACTCAATATAAATGGCTTTCATATCGTTCAATACTATTTTTGTGCCCACTTTACACTCGGCGGGCAAGTTATCTTTAAGCACGGCTAGAACACAATCAAAAGCACGCACAAAAATGTCATCGTTAACCACAACATTAAATACAAGTTTATAATCATGCCTTTCCAATCTGGGATTTTTTCTTCACGCCCCGAACATTTCAATCGTGAACTCTTCTTCACTCGGCATAGCGGTATTGGAAATAATCTTCCAAATCGTAACGACACCTATCCACTATATAGAGGTGCAACTCTTCAGGGTGAACAGTGTAGGCGAGCTCAGCTCTGTACCTCTCAAGTGCTTTGTACCAAAGTTCAGAGTATTTCGAAGAATCTAAACCTTTTAAATATGCATCCAGATCTAGACCGTTCTCCCCCTGTTCATTTCTACATTCAACAAATCCGTCGAGCAGGGCGGTGTATGCGCGTTCAAGAACCGTGTCAGAATAAACCATGTCTGTAACACGACCGTCTAATATAGGCTTCAGCTTACGGAATCCGACGATTTCAAACATTCTGTCGAGGATGAAACGGCTTCGTGTAGGGACAAGAACGTCATTATCAGCTGTGTTTTTCCACATCAGTCGTATATCAATGCATGGTTGTTCGTTATTCACACACAATGTACAAACAAGGGTATATGAGGAGGTGTCGCTAATCATCTCTCTTATTGTACCTACGCCGACAGGTATTTTATAACTGTCCTCAGCCCACCTCTCAACTACCACGAAGTTTCTATTTATCTCCTCAACACTTAAATAAATTACGTTACGTTTGCTTGCATGCCTGCAGGTCGTTTCAAGCACATAGTTAATGGTGCCCGTTTCACGCCTGAACACGCGCAATGGCTTCGTCACGGAGACGTCGTACGAAGCGTTGAGAATGCTTCTCAAAGGGAGTTCCATCGTATTCGCACGTTCACTCAGTTCAAGTTTTGAGATGACTATGGCACGTCCACTCGGTGCAAGCTCTGAGATGACTATGAGCCAGAGGAGGCAGGCAGTAAGGATCGGCTCGACGGGCGGGGTGAGTCACCCTGATGAAACGTGATGGGTTTGTTCGAACTCGTATGCTCCGTGAGGTACACCGGTGGGCGGTACGGGAGGAGTGAGTCACGCCATAATCTAATGAAACGTGTACGGCGCTGACCCAACATGAATCGTTGTACCCCATTATATTGGGTAGGTGTCTTGAGAAATTTTCCGATACAAGAATTAATTTCGGTTTTAATGTTTTATCACTCCCACTCCCCCGAATACGCACCAGACATTTTTGCAAAGGGGGATTTTCACGAACTAAACACATTTTATAACGTTTTTAAATGTTTTATCACTCCTAAATATCTTCACAAACCGGTGCGCTATTAGAGAGAAACATATGTCCATATTTATCCTTTTTGTTTAACAGGCGATACTCATCTCTAAAATCTGTTAAAAACTCACACAACCCATTAGCCACAACCTCACTACAAACCTCATCATGATATATATTAATGTAGTGGTAAAAATACTTAAGAGTGTCAATGATGACAAGATTTACATTTTCAGCAGTAGGGTATGAGTAATCGGTATGGTGTAGCATGATATAATACCGCTTATCACACCACTCATCCACAAGACACTACCCATAACTGTTGTTTATCTTCTGAGCGTGTTGCTTCTTCTACCACGCGGTATACGTGAGCCTTTATAAGGCTTAGATCTATAACATACTTCAGTACATCGTCTGTACTGCGAAATCCTATCCTACAACCCCCTCGCCAGAATATCTGTAGATTATTTGAATAGCCTGATCCTTCGCACGATTCAATGCAGTCTTAAAAGAGGCAAAGGAGGCGGGAATAGGGAGTTTTTCTGTATCCACTACATCTACGCACTTAGCAGAATACCACTTCATAAATGCTGAACACGCGATATTAAAGGTAGCCATTACTATTTTCCTATAGGTGTTACGGCACACCATTTACGCCTAAGTTCCTTCACGCCCCCATCTTCTGCGCCCGAAAATTGTGGGTGCCTACAGTCAGTTGGGCGCGACGGTCACCCTCATCATCTTCCAAGCACACTAACTCCTTCAGCGAATCAAAGTTGACGACCCGCCGATTCGCTTGGTTAAGCGTGATACCCTTAGCCTTCACGATATACTTCGTTTCATCCCTATCCTCACCCGTACCCCATAGGTTTTTGGCCCTGTTGACACAAACGAGTCGGCGTATGCGTTGTCCCCATACTCATCCTTGATCTCGTCAGTTAGCTCCCGAGGAACTCCCCAATAGCAGGCATGTATTCCCCTCCTCGCTGTGAATATCACGCTATCTGTATCGGCATACAAACCCGTCGCCCAAGAGAATGCAATAGGCCCCAAAGTTTGATGCGCGTAGGCTGTTGTGAAGCTGGCTACAGGAATGTTTGTAACCCGTGAGGTATCTGTGGCCAATTCAGTATTGTTGTACTTTATTATGTAAGTATTACCTACATTCACAATCTCCATGACCTCTTTATCGGGTGCGTTGGCGTAATCCCAGACTTCACTATAACTTTGCGCCAAATGAACGTTCCCTTTACCGGTATTCTGTGCAAATTTTCCCCAAAGACTGTTTAGGCACAATTTTGCACTAAAGCGCTTGCCAGGATTCTTTACAATTTGGGTACGATCAAGTTGTATACCTTCGTGGTCACGGTAACGCTGAATATAAGACGTTTTTTCATCTTCGGTTTCAACCCTCGCGGATATCCTGACGCCTCAACCTTATCCTTCAAAAATGCGTTTATATATGGTGTGAAAAGGTTGGGTAGCTTCTGAAACCTCCACACCTCATGTATCTTCATTATTCTATACCCATGACGAACGGCTAGGGCCAGCTCAGGGCTTGTGTATACACCTCTGATCTTACGCTGGTGGGGTGTATGGCCACAATCGCCATTGTTCTCTTCGCGCACTTCACACACAGGGAAACATGAGTTTGTGATCTATAACGACGGGTAAGATCGGCATCCATAAATCGCGAGGGGGAGCACGTCTACGAAAGAAAGGCCGAAATAGTACCGTTCAAATTTCTTGAAACTCGTTGATGGAGGGTAGGCAGGCCACCATTTTTCAGGTGCACCTACGGGGTACGGATTGTTCTTCATCACGTAGGGTATAAAGAACAGAAATCGTAGTAATGGAGTTTCACGCCCTCCGTAGGCGGAAAGTATAGCTTGAAGGGATTTGTCCCTCCGAACAAGCTATCACCGCATTTGAGAGGATCCAGCACCATTGAACGCTTGATCGTGTTTATTTCTTCACGGTATTGTCCGTCTGTCTCCATCCGTGCATCATATTCATGCTCCCACAAGACTTTGTGAGTGAACTGGGACCTATAAGTTGATCGCGGGTGCGCGTCCACGCAAGACAGTCGGCAGGAGATCTACCGTGGATATCTCCTGCGATTCCACACTCAGGACGGGGGCATCCATGCCACCAGCAACCGTTAAAGGAGTACACAGTCTTCTCGCCAGTGACACGGTTTTCACTTAGACCATCAACCCAAAAAACACGGCCATTAACCTTAATGGGTACTTCCCCGTGTTGCGGGCATGCTTTATGTATACACCTGTCTGTTGTAGGTGTATGAGCCAGTAAATAGCCTTGTGCCCATAACTGCGGGGGTTGTTTCTGTGGATAATGGCTAAGGTATCTTTAGGCATGAAGTTATTCTTGAACACCGTAAAACATAATGAGGCGATGGTGGTTGCGACTTGCAGCGGATCGCATTTGAAACGACATATGTACATCCTTCTAAAGGCCTGGAAACATACTCTAAGCACGCGTACATCATTCACGCAATAACGCTCACATTCATCAGCTATATTATAAGGATTACGTTCATTAAAACTGTTGTAGTATCGATCAAAATCTTCACGTTCATCTGTACTCATACAATCATAGTTAAAGTAATGTTTGGGTGGAGGTAGACCTACGTAATTTAAAGTTTCTAGTGAGGAATGTGTAAGGGAAATATCCTTTTGAAACTTCAGCTGCTACGCCCATCACCTTGGGTAGCTTTGCTAATTTACAAGGTGTGAATAATAAAGTGTCTTTAAATTGTACATTACCTCTTATTTGCATCTGTATTAATTTGTTGCCTCTTTTCAATGGATCACCTGTAAATATCTCAGAGGACTCGTGCTCAAGCAACTCCTTATAAAGGAACTGTGTCAAATTTTGCCCCGTTATGGGCGAGAATATACACAGTCATTTTTTTGAACTTGTCCGCTAACTTGACAATATAGGACACAAATAGTTTTACAGGGCTATCGTGGACATTCGTTTTAAAAACGTTTGTCCGTTTACCACATTTGTGACACTCATCACACTCGATCTCCATACACTCATCACAGATAGTCTGGCTCACAAGTAAATGTGGAATACCTCTTTGGTTTCAGCGTTCGTGTATGTTTCTATATCGTAGTACACAGTTATACAAGGGTTGTTTTTAGGCTTGGCGTCTTTCATATAACATACATGCTTTACACCATCCGCCTTATATTTCTCATGGCATGTAGAGCAGTGAATTTCGTCACATTTGTGCTTGAACTTTCCCTACCATCATGTGAAACATACCACATTCACAGATTCTCATTTTCCTGCACGTGCCAATTGATTTATGGAACTCAAAACAGTTATTATTGAAAAATGTGCGTCTACACACATTACAATCCCTCTTCTCAGCTTCAACTACACGGCTTTCACATTTGGCTTTTACACTGCTCACATACCATGTGACATTCTTTACAATGTTTCACTATATCATCCGCAAACTCGAGACACCCTTACACAAATCATGATGTCGTCCATATTTTCGACTTTTGTCATAACTCGCGTAAAGGCACCTTATATTACGGATGGGGAGATATGTTGTACCTGACAGTCCTAAAATAAGTAGGGGTCTTGTACGATCTCTCACACAGCTTTTAAAAACATACACAGTTCTACGACGATCATCCAGTCCAAATACAACTATACGAACATTCATTTCCTGTTCTACCCTTCTCAGCTCTTCAGGACCCATATTACAGTCAAACTCAAGTTCACAGTCTACAGCTAGTTTACGGGCACCTCCACGACCGTAGGCAACCAAATTTTTGGGCCTGTGTATTTAGTACAGTAAACATACGAGCTAAGACTACTGCTATAAAGCCGCAACCACGATCGACGTTTATATGCCGTCTAAATAGCCTGAGAATTGAAGTTAAGAGTAAGGTGTGGCACTATGCCCGCAACACGGAATACACGGTCAATATTTACCGTGAAGTTGTCCATATTGAAGGCTATACTACTTTGGAGGCCTGCATTATACGACCTAATATATACTCTACATCTTCAGCCGCCAAACGCCTGAATGGTACTACTACCCAAAAATCATCTACATCATCATCTGACCCGAATCCGAAGGACAGCCTCGTCCTGACTTCACGCTCGTCGCGGTTCTGAAGGGCAAACTCTACAATACGCTCTACTACGCGCCGTAGTCCGTGTTCAATACCGTTGCTATACATGGATCTAGGATCAACCCTGACTATATACCGATTTCTAGTCAAGGCTGGGTTGGGGTTGCGGTGCGCACCAACTCGAATGTTATGCCATCCTCAACAGAACGGGGAGCAGCTGTGGAGGATGAATAAGGGGTTATATTTGAGGAAGACGCTGTTGTGGGGTTGGTTGCGTAAGACGTTGAGGGTTGGGGCTCTATTACTGCAGACTCAACAGAACGGGGAGCTGCTGTGGAGGATGAATAAGGGGGTATATTGGCGGAAGGTCTACTGTGGGGCTTGTTGCGTAAGACGTTGAGGGGGGTTCTATTACTGGTGTTCTAACAACCCTGGAACGCTTTATACCTGACGTGGAGGGTTCGTCATCACACCTCCGCTTTGAACGTGCTACAGGTGTCGCTGGTGAGGGCTCATCGGCGGGATGGGTACTGTAGATGCACGGTCAACGGGTTCATCCGTGATATCTGACATCGTCGTCATTCACGGTTCTGTGGAAGAAGAAAACAAAATATAAGGAGCAGCGCTCGTTATTTGTAATATTTTGTAAATGACCCACTTAGGGGTGTGACGTGTTAGAAATGGAATCTGTAGAAAAATTCAGGTTCACGAGCCCATCCACATGTATTATATCTGGACCTACAGGTTGTGGTAAAACGGTGTTTATGCTTAAAATCATTAAAGAAAAGGGGGAAATGTTCTCAAAATTTGTGCATAAAGTTATATGGTGCTATTCGACATACCAATCAGTGTTCAACGAGTACCAAGATGATGTTTTGTTCCACAAGGGGGTCTATGACGTTAATTCGTTAAAGGGAAATGAACATACAGTCATCGTAATTGACGACCTCATGTTGGAGATGGATAAAACGTTTGCCGAGACATTTACAGTATTCTCCCACCACCTTAACATAAGCGTGTTCTTCATCAATCAGAATCTATTTTTCAAAAATAGATACATGCGCGATGTGTCGCTAAATACGCAATATCTAGTCTTATTCGCGCAACGTAGAGATGTGTCACAAATTGGGGTATTAGCCAGTCAAATGTTCCCGAATCAGCGTAAGGAGTTTTTGGAGGTTTATAAAGAGGTCACAAACCAACGTTATGGATATTTGCTTTGTGACCTTCACCCGCGAAACACGTTTAGGGTGCTTCTAAGAACGAATATATTTCCAAGCGAACCTGAAACCGTGTATATTCCAGAATGACGAATAGGCTAAAGAAATACCGCGAATTAATAAAAATCTATCAACGACTGCCTCGGCATTGCAGCAGATGTTTGTTAAAAATATCGACTCTGACTTTTTAAAATGCATCTGTGAAATCTGCCTTAATGTTATAAAATGTAATGTTCCAATGAAACCCTCTCAGAAGACTCGCTTACGTCGTTACAAGAACATAATACGGACGCTCGCCATAAAAGTCAGACTGTGGGTAAGAAAAAGCGCATTATTGTACAAAGAGGAGGATCGTTCCTGCCCATCTTATTTTCAGTTTTGGGCCTTTACTGACTAGATTAATATAATGAAGAAGGTGGTTGTGATTCCGCACGAGGTGTATGCTTCATTACAAAGTTCAAAGACTCCAGACGCGGTTCTAGAACCCGTAAAAGTAGGCTTAAAAGAATGGAAAGTGAGTTGCTAGCCCTATTAAACAGTGAAAAGGCACCTGATGAGAAAAGGATCTTGTACCAAGAGGCTTTGCAGAAATTTCTTCATGAGTACGAAGATTATAAGCATCCTACAGAGCTCCCCGTGAGGCACAGCTCGAGTAGCGCTGAGCATAGCGACAGGACCTGGGCAACCAAAGAGCAGCGGAACACAACACATCGAACATGTGCTAAAAAACAGCCTCCCCCATACATTGAGGAATAAAGGGTAAGTCTTTATAATCTATTGAGTGAGGACCCCATCATACAGTGGACCGATACAGGCGAGGTCATTGTTGAAGGAACAAGGGTACAAGGTCCAATATCGTTGATATTGTTCATGATCTGGTGAGAAAGTGGGATAGGCCCTCACCAACAGGATGGAGGCATATTAAAGCAAGACTACAACAAATAAATGTCCCCAAAACATTGATAGGTAATCTGAATAGGTTAAAAGACTTGGAACATGCATCGCACGTGTCACAACTGAGTACACCTTCGCCCCCAGCAGCTGCAGTGTCTCTGAAGAGGAGAAAGAAGAGAGCAGGCGGCCAACCTTATCCACGTGCCTCTAAAATACGCAAATGGCTAACGTATTAAGTAAGCACTATTATGACATTTCTAACCCGCATCCTATGGTGGCGTTAATAGATTGTACAGAGGTGTTTATGGTGTAAGGAAAAAAGATGTTGAGAGATTTTTGCGGGGCCAGGATGCTTATACACTTCATAAACCGGTGAGAAAAATGTTTAAAACAGCCAAGACAACAGCCGCCTCGATTGACTCTATTTGGCAGGCAGATTTAACAGACATGCAAAGATATATAATGTATAACGATGGCTACCGTTACATCCTATTCATAATAGGTGTATTCTCTAGATACCTGTAGCTAATTCCCCTGAAAAATAAATCGCCTGAAACAGTTGCTAAAGCGGCCAAACCAAAACGCTGATGTTGAAAGAAAACAGGATTCCTGGCTATTTTTGTACGGATATGGGAAAAGAATTTATAGGACGTGCTTTTCAGAACATGCTCTCAGAATTTAATATCAGCTATTACACTTCCAATTCTATACATAAAGCTTTATGCTGAAAGAGTTCAACGTACCATAAAGGAACGCATGCACCGATATTTTACACGTAAAAACACATACAGATATGCAAACGTTCTCGGTTCATTGGCTTCATCCTACAACCGTTCACACCATCGTACGATCGGTAAAACGCCTAACGATGTTTTAGAAAGAGGCAAGCCCTCGATAAGAGATGGAGTACCGCCACCACCACCACACTCTGCGCGTTTCAAAATCAATGACTATGTAAGACTGTCACGTTCGGGAAATAAATTCGCGAAGGATTCTGAGCAAGGATGGAGACGTGAAATTTTTAAAGTTAGTGCTATGAGGCCTAAAGGTGAGATAATGATGTATTACGTTGAAGATTTGAATGGAGAAGAGATCTCGGGAGGCTTTTATCACGAGGAATTGCAGAAAGTTGTATTTAATTTTAAATTTTTTTTAAAATTGAGAAAATTATAGGAAGCAAAAGTACAGGGAAGAGAAAAATGTACCTGGTGAAGTACTGATGCAGTAATGAAACTTAATTAGTATGCAGCATGACTCCTAACCATTTCTACGTCACACTCCCGTCCTCCTCGTCCCTGTCTGTACACCCTAACAACACACTACACTAGCCAACTTTGTAACAGAGCTCCATGGAGCCCATTGAATTGAGTCGTGATTCGTATGAGGTGGGGATATGTGAAATTCAATTGGACACCCTCTTTTTAAATATTGATTATAAAGATACAGTTTTTACGATTTTTGAGACTGTAATGTAGTTTACAAAAGCCGGGTTAACTCGGGATGAAACTATACGTATCGCACGGACTAAGGTTGCACGTTTTACAGTAGAGAAGTAACACTAGGGCCGGGCCGTTATGGTTCACTGAGGATGTTGTGAGAGACTTAAACGTGAGTTTAAAAAACTCAAATCTTACAAATGATTTATTATACGAAATCGTAAACAAAGGAAACCCTGCACATACTCTAATCCTAAAATCAAAGGTTAACAGAAATCTTAAAGACGGAAGTGTTCAAAATTATAACCGACGGGCGATATCGATCAGCCTTCCAAAGAGACACCTTTCACGAGGAACAGCATGACTTGTCCACCTTAATGTATCAATTAAAGATGGAGAAATTGGATGAAAGTTCTCAGCCTCCAGACATGTGCTATATTTACAGCAATATAGCGGAGCACCAGTTTGTTGGGGATACCCAGGAAAGCCTGCTACGCAGAGCTCACATCCCCAACCATAGAGTTTGAGTATTACATATGACATACCCCATTATGTGAATGTCGCAACTAATCTAATAACCAATAACTCAATATAAATAAGAACGATTGAAGGTAAAAATTTCCCATTCGGTGACGGGAGTTTAACAGTGAAGCTGCAATTTCGACGCACTGCGTTATAATGGACAGAAAGCCTTTCACCGTCTATCGAGGGGTGAGATCCCACCGTGGTAGTGGACTTGGGTCCATTTTTTCATCCATACTACGCACCGCTGTCCCACTGTTGAAGAGGGGGGACAGGTACCTAGGGAGGAAGGAGTTACAAACAGGTTTTAACGCGGCAGAGGACATATTGGCTAACACTAAGCCTAAAGAAGCTCTAAAAAAACATTTAAAACGTACACGGGATGAAATCATCAAAGATGCGAAGAGAAAAATGCGTGGTGGCGGAAAGAAGAGACCTGTCAGGAATGAGGGGTTACTAACACGTGGCGGAAAGAAGAGATCTACTAGAAAGAAGGGGTTACCATCACGTGGCGTTAAACGCAAAAGGAATCCAAAAAAGAAGTGCTTTAATCGTATGAAACCTATGGATGATCATTATTTTAACTGATATAAGCTGAGGACGCTACTCTCACGAATCACAGATTGACTAATACTCGCCGAGGGAGGTGGCACTATTTCTGACTCGTCATGGCGCGTTTCATCCATCCGTGTAGTTCACAATGCTGTAAATCGGAACTGGCCCTCTTTGATATGCCACCTACCCAGTAGGGTGTGTCAATTTTGTCAACTTTTTTCAAATCAATTTTAGTAGTGAAAATATAGTGTCTTTTCATGTCAAAACTTGAAATTGGCCAACCAAAATGAAATAAAATAACCCTTACCTACATCAATTTTACCTTAAAGTTTCAGAAATTGACTCTTTTACTAAATAATAGGACATAAATTGATTAACTATTCATCTGTCACAGAATTATCCCACGGATCGCATATGGAGTGTTTTGAAGGTCATATAGTTGTTGTACAATGTACAAGTCACAACATGAATAGAACTGTCCCTCACTCTCAGTCCTCAGTTGCCTCTTAGATGTCATAGACGGTGGTTTGCTGTTATTGCTCTTGTACCTACTTCATAGTTATTCTACGAGACGAATACTACACTTTAACTGTAAGTATGGATTATTGATTATTACAATTATTTATTATTATCATATTCTTCTGTCTAATTATGTTGTAATCCCATGAAATATTTCTTTATTGAATTTTAGAACATCGAATGACTAAACTTTGAAACATCGTAATTGATATAAAATACTTAAATGTTTTTCTTTCTTTTCAGATATTCTTAAGATGCCAAAATTGAAGACAAGAGGTCAGTCGTCATGTCACTTGGAGCTGGCTTTCATAAAGGCGCAGAGAACAAAGGCAGGAGGCCAAGGAAGTATGCAGATTGGTTCGGCAGATTATTCAGAAACCAAAAAACAGATTGTTATTGCTAAGAAAAAAAAGAAAATCCGAGAGAGGGAAGAAGAAAAAGAAGACTAAAGAAGCCACCCAAAGAGAGAAAGAGCTATATCAAGAGGTTTTTCACTTCTTTGAAAGCTCTTCAGATGAACAGAAAGAAGCAACATCAGATGATAGCTCCAAACTGCCATCTGAACCTTCGCCGAAGAGAATGAAATACAACACTAAAGACATCTCAAACATTGCCCTTGCTAGTATTCGCCACAATACGGGGCTACGAGAGACTGCAGAGATTGCCACTGCCGCTTGGATAGATGCAGGCCTCACCAGCCGAGAGGATACATCCTTAGTGATAGATCATAATAAGATAAGAAGAGCACAAGAAAAAATAATGAAGGAAATATCTGATCAGCATGAAAAAGATTTGAAGGAGGAAGGTCTCTCTTGCCTTTTGTTTGATGGAAGAAGAGATGAAACAAAAGTTCTCCTAGAGGTAGAGGGAATGGACAGAAAGTTTCCCGGTCTCATCAAAGAAGAACACAACTCTGTGTGTTCCGAACCTGGTGGCCGCTATTTGTTTCACTTTGTTCCTGAAGCAGAAGTAGAAGGCAAGAAATATGCAGAGGCAATTGCTGATCAAATAATATGTTGGCTTCAAGAAAGAAGACTTGACAGTTCACTGCAGGCTGTTGGTGGAGACTCAACTGCGGTGAACACTGGATGGCAGGGCGGTGTTATGACGCATTTAGAGAAAAAACTTGGAAGAAGGCTTGTTTGGGTTGTATGTGATTTGCACACAGGAAAACTACCTCTTCGTCGTCTCATCCAGGAACTTGATGGCCCTACAAAGATCAACAAGTGGTCAGGCCCCCTCGGCAACATGTTAGATGAAGCAACGGAATTAGAAATAAATACAAAATTTCCAAAGGTCGAAGTAGGCCCTCCCCTTCCAGTGTTGTCTGAAGAAATTATCAAAGACCTCAGCACGGATCAATCTTACGCTTATCGTATTGTTCAAGCAATCAGATCAGGAGAGTTGCCTCAAAATCTGGCTCTCTTGGAGATTGGACCCGTAAGTCACAGTCGTTGGTTAACTACAGCGATTCGTTTCTGCAGGATTTGGGTTTCCAAACATGCACTGCAGGGCAAAATGCTACAGAATTTGATGTTGATTGTTGAATTTATTATTGGGTTTTATCTTCCTCACTGGTTCAATGTAAAACTTAATCCAATGTGGATGGAGGGGCCCAACCACATCTTGTTTCAATTACAGCTACTGAGAACCCAAAGGAAAGTAGTGGTGGACATCGTGTTACCTGTGGTGAGAAGGTCCGCTTGGTATGCTAGGCCAGAGGCAGTTTTGCAAGCAATACTCTGCAGCCAATGTACCAAAGAGCGAACTGAGGCTCTGGAAATCATTCTAAAGCTTAGAGGAACATCACTAGATGATGACCAGCTGGGATACTGCTCTGTTCAGACAAGGAAGGTACCTCCGATAAACGTCAATGCCACGAAATTATCAGAATTAGTTAACTTGAGTTCGGAAGTTTTGGAGCCACCACTGACAACATGTATAACAAACAAAGATTTAACACAACTTAAAGAGGCCCCAATGCCCCGCAGCAAAAAGGACATGACTGCATTGGTTACTTTCAAATAAAGACTCTGAATGATATCTTATTGCCACTTTAAATGTTGATAGGATGTTTGCGCACATTTGTTATTTTGTTACGAGTTTACGGAAAAATGGAATTTTTGAATTAAAATTGATATAGGTAGGAGTTATTTTTTATTGTTTTTGAAGCAAGGATATTATTTTGTATGCCAAATGATTACATTAAATTGCTACCACATCACATGATTTTCAATTTAGTCATTTCACCTCCAAAATTGACACACCATACTACTCAGGTCTCTATTGAACATAGTGACTTTATTACAATTAACCCGTTAAACACAATTAGTTCACCCAGTACCCCTATAGAATTCGTGATACCCAGCTCAGGCCCTTACTTTTTTGACCCGAGTTGCATGCACATGTATGCTAAACTACGCATAGGCCATTCTGACGGAACGGACTGCGATGATAGTTACGTTGCCTACCCTGAAACCAACATTCTGCACTCCATATTCAATCAGTGTGACGTACATTTAAATCAGACTAACATCTCGGCATGCACGGGGTACTATCACCTACGAGCCTATCTGGAAAATGTCCTCAACTTTTCAAAAGAAGCGAAGGACACCTTTTTAACCGCCGAGGTGTATTACCACACTAAAGACGAGAGTAGTATAAAGGCAAAAATTTAAAAACTCTAAAAAGAAGATACACGAGTGTTTTGGACGCCTACATACAGACTTTACATTCCAGGAGAAGTTGCTTATGAACGGGGTGGATATGAAATTGAAGCTTACCCGCACCAACCCTGAGATCTGCATAAATCTCGGGACTGACCAAGAAGAAGGCGCGAAACCCGTTGTGATACACATCATGGAAACGTATTTGCGTATACACCGAGTGAAATTAAGCTCCCCGAAATTGAAAAAGACTTCCTACAATCCACAGTGAAATATCCAATTAACAGGGTACAGATCAAACTGTACACGATTCCCGCAGGGCTGGCATTGAAACAGCTAGAAAACATTGCTCTTGGAGTCCTACCTAAAAGTATATTAATTGGAATGCAAGACCACGCCTCGACGAATGGAAAATATAAGAAGAGTGCCTTAAAATTTGAGAATTTCGGCCTTAAAAATATTACTCTATACGTAAATGGCATTGCTCTAGGTGGGGTAATGAATATGGATTACTCAACAGATGCTGTTTTCCCGCTCTGCGCGAGAGCGTATAGTAGTCTTGCCCATAATACAGGAGCATGTGATGAACTTGGTTTCGGCATAATGCTGAAAGGGAGGGAGAACGAACAAATGAAAAATGATGTAACTACCCGGGAATCGAACCCGGGATCTTCCGATTGCCAGTCAGATATGCTATCCACTACACAATGGGCCTAGATTAATCAGAAGTCGTAATTCTCCTACATACGAGCAGAAACCAATGCCCTGAGGAGGCATCTCGCATGCTGTACATATATATACATTTTAACTGCAAACAACACACAGTATAATTAATGTAAAGAACGACGCTTGTGTAGAAGAACGTTCCGCAGAAGATGAGGAGGGAGAACGAACAAATGAAAAATGAGGTAACCACCCTCGTATGTAGGAGAATTACTACTTCTGATTAATCGAGGCCCATGGTGTAGATAGCATATCTGACCGGCAATCGGAAGATCTCGGGTTCGATTCCAGGGTGGTTTCCTCATTTTTCATTTGTTCGTTCTCCCTCCTCATCTTGTGCGGAACGTTCTTCTACACAAGCGTCGTTCTTTACATTAATTATACTGTGTTGTTCGCAGTTAATATATATATATATATCAGTGATGGGACGACACCTAAATTTCAATCGATGCCGATTCCGATTCCGATGCCAATAAAATGTCCCGATTCCGATGCCGATTCCGATTCTCAGTATTTTTATAGATAAGAGTTTACTTGGTGCTCTTCGGAAAGCTATACCTATTTAGTCCTATTTTATTTATTTGTAAGACTAACTATATAAAGTAATAGTATGGTAATATCACCTTAGAATCTAATTGATTTGGTTGTAAATATAAGAAACAAATATATCTGTTAGATTTAATCTTATTAAAGAAACATTTTAAAATTTTTCCTTTAATAATTACAATTGAACTATAATTTGTAATCCTTTATTCCTTCTAAGCTTACAATGCAATTCTTACATTATTTAAACAAATTTCCCACCTTATTTAAAACAATTCTTTTGAATTGAATAAATTGCTATAAATAAAAATACTAAATTTAAGTCTTGAATATTGAATATCAGAATATCAGTAATCAAATTGCAAAAGAAAACTACATTTGTGCTCTGAAAAGAAAAAGATAATTTAATTAATAATTAGTTCATTTTTGTCACTAAATGACAAAGTATCGTTGTAAGAATCGAAAGTCGTAACCAAATTTTTACGATTCCGATGCCGATGCCAATTCCTGAAAAACACTCGATTCTTCCGATTCTCGATTCCGATTCCGATTAATCGTCCCATCACTAATATATATATATATACACACATATATATATAATATATATAATATATATATATATATATATATATACAGTATATATATATATATATATATATATGGGAATGAACTCAGAATGGTTCCCTGAGTTTTTATGATACACACAGACCGTGCATGGAACAAGGAACTCTTCTGGGATAATTAAATTCACTATAGTCCGAATAAGTAATGGTAAATGACAAATACCATAGTTTTTCTTTTTATGATGCAAGCCCGACGTGGGCAACGGGTTTCTCGCAAAGAGGTCCCATAAATATAGCTTCCCTCACCAGCTATCTGCAAAGCAGACAGGATCCAGCTTTGGGACATGGATCTAGGGTTTAAAGCAGACTAGCCCCACTACAGTTAGAACCTCAATATAAGTAAAAGACTCGTTGCATTCACGTCGGATTGAATAAATCAAAGAAAAAGGGGTAACTATTATATTTTTAGCCAAAACCAAAACTTAAACCTCAACTGGCAGAATTGAGCGTCCACTTTTCAAGGCACATAACATGTCCGTTTCATGATGGGAATGAACTCTGAATGGTTCCCTGAGTTTTTTATGATACACACAGACCGTGCATGGAACAAGGAACTCTTCTGGGATAATTAAATCCACTATAGTCCGAATAAGTAACGGTAAATGACAAATACCATAGTTTTTCTTTTTCATGATGCAAGCCCGACGTGGGCAACGGGTCTCTCGCAAAGAGGTCCCATAAATATAGCTTCCCTCACCCGTTGCCCACGTCGGGCTTGCATCTTGAAAAAGAAAAACTATGGTATTTGTCATTTACCACTACTTATTCGGACTATAGTGGATTTAATTATCCCAGAAGAGTTCCTTGTTCCATGCACGGTCTGTGTGTATCATAAAAAACTCAGGGAACCATTCTGAGTTCATTCCCATCATGAAACGGACATGTTATGTGCCCTGAAAAGTGGACGCTCAATTCTGCCAGTTGAGGTTTAAGTTTTGGTTTTGGCTAAAAATATAATAGTTACCCCTTTTTCTTTGATTTATTCAATCCGACGTGAATGCAACGAGTCTTTTACTTATATTGAGGTTCTAACTGTAGTGGGGTTAGGCTGCTTTAAACCCTAGATCCATGTCCCAAAGCTGGATCCTGTCTGCTTTGCAGATAGCTGGTGAGGGAAGCTATATTTATGGGACCTCTTTGCGAGAGACCCGTTGCCCACGTCGGGCTTGCATCATGAAAAAGAAAAACTATGGTATTTGTCATTTACCATTACTTATTCGGACTATAGTGGATTTAATTATCCCAGAAGAGTTCCTTGTTCCATGCACGGTCTGTGTGTATCATATATATATATATATCTTATCTGATTTGAGATAAGCCAAGAAAATAGCATAATTCATTCAGCTCATAGCTGTTGATTCTCTTATGAAATGATAACAGTAAATTTTTAATTATAGATAAAAGAAATAAAATAAAAAGACAATTGCAAATACGGGGTTACAGAAACTTAAGGTTAATAATGTGATATTTACTACCGTGGAAAGGAGTCATGGCGAAGATAGAAAATAAAATTTGATGTTTGTACTTTTAAAATATATAATTTATGTAATGTGTTCTCTTATAAAGCATATATATATATATATATATATATACAGGGTGAGGCAGAAGTAACCGGGCAGTCAATAAGCACTTATTCCAAAGTAAATGTTTATTGAAATTTAGTCACAAATTAAGAAATTACAATGTACATGATACTAGAACAATATAAAGCATGATTAGAGCAAGTGTTCGAAATGCTGACCACGTTCTTCAATGCATTTAGAAAATCTGTCTACCACAGAATAGCACACACTTCGACACAAATCTTCGTTGATTTCTGCTCAAGAATTCACAATTCTCGTAGTGAGCTGCTGAATGGTCCTTGGTTTTTCAGCATAGACTGAATTCTTCAGCACACCCCAAAGAAAAAAGTCTGGAGGTGTAAGGTCAGGAGATCGAGGAGGATAATCTATGGGACCACGGCGTCCAACCCATCTCTGAGGGAAGTGCTCATCGAGCCAATCGCGCGCAGCGTGGCTGTAATGAGGTGGTGCTCCGTCTTGTTGGAACCACATCTCACGAATGTGTGGCCAGATTGCCACTTTTGGAAGGAAATTATTGTTGAGCATCGCCACGTAGTTGGCGCCTGTCACAGTTTTTTCAAAAAAGAACGGACCGACCAGACCAGAAGCACAGATCCCAATCCAAACCGTGACACCGATGGTGTTGACTTCCTTCTCGAGGATTAGGTGAGGATTTTCACTTGCCCAGTAGACAGAATTATGTCGGTTGACGTGGCCATTTAATTTAAAAGATGCTTCATCACTCCAGATGATCTTTTCAGGAAAGGTGGCGTCCATTGCACAGAGTTGTCGAAAGATCTCACAAAACTCCACGCGACGGTCATGATCATCTTCGTTCAGTGCATGGAGCAAGTGTGGACGATATGGCCTCAAGTGGCATCGTGTAGCATTCTTATAATTGATCTTTGTGAGATGCCAAGTTCTTGCTCAGCTCGTCTGGTGGACTTCCGTGGACTACGAGCGAAAGCAACTTCAACAATCTGCTTGTTTTCGTCGGTAGAGACAGACCTTGGTCGTCCTGGTCTTGGAAGATCTTCACATGAACCTGTTGATTCAAAGCGTTGAATGAGGCTGGCTACCGTGTCTCTTTTTATTGAACGATCAAATCTTTCTTTAAATCGGCGGCATGTCTCGCTCTTGTTGTCCGTTTGGTAAAATTTTTTTACAATGAAGACACGTTCTTCCATTGTAAAGCGTTGGTTGCTCGCCTTTGCCATAATTGGGGCTTTCAAAATTGACCGAAATAAGATGTGTTCACAACCACCAGCTGCGACAAACTGAATTAAACAGTTAGCCTAGCTAGGCTACCCGTTTAGCCTAGGCTATCGGGTGTTACGTAATCGATGCAATTATCGCTAGAAACTTCCAAAGCTGAAACATCAAAAAGCTGCCCGGTTACTTCTGCCTCACCCTGTATATATATATATATATATATATATATATATATATATATATGCCTTTATTGTGGCAATATATTGTGATTGTAAAGGCGTCTTTTTATTGCCGTTTGTGCAGAAGCTGCCAACAGAAATACCGACACTTGATTGACTGGATATATAACTTGTACGTTTCTTTGTTTCGAGGTAACAGTTGATTGTTGCATACCTAATACGAAGTTAAATAAATTAGTCTTTTCCGACGATGCAAAATTTGGTTGTATTTAAGTTGTTAGTTGAAGTGTTTTACAGATGGGGTGATGATTCGGAGAGAAACATAAATCACAGAGTTACTCCCGAAAAAAATCTACTAGTTTTCTTTAACTGAATATTGTTTGTCCGAGATTTAAGGCATACTTGCTTATTTATTTCAATGTTTTGTATGAAAAATGAACAAGTTTATTGCTAGCTCATTATCCAGAAGCAGGACCGTTTCCTGACATAAGCAGACTAAGCGGTCGCTTAGGGGGCCCCGCTGCTACTAGGTGCCACAGAAACAGGTTTTGTTGCCTTTGATCCCTGTAACGTTTTTCAGGCCTTTAGGTAGTTGCTTAAAACTCTTGGCCCCATGATATCGAAGTTAATTTCCTTCAGTGTTGAAGAGAGCCCTTGTTAGTCCTTACTTTGGGGTCGCTGCATATTCTGCCTTTCCTATTGTCCAGCGTTGTTTGGCATTATGCAATTGCAATGCACTTAAGCATTTATACGTAAGTACCATAGTATTTTAGTACAAAGTTAGCTATCATTTTATTGCGTTTTATATATACAGTATATATATATATATATATATATATATATATATATATATATATATATATATATATGTGTGTGTGTGTGTGTATTTATTTTTTCTTTCTTTTCCTAACACGAGATGTTTTATCCTCACCTTAGACCTACGGTAGGATTTATTTTCTTTCTTATTGAATTGAAATTTTTCCCGTACGAGTTGTTCACTTATTTTGTACGAGGTGTTTTACACCCACCTTAGACCTATGGAACTCTTTTTTCTTTCTTTTTGAATTGAAATTTTTCCCCGTAGAAATTCTTAATTTATTTCGTACGAGATGTTTTACACCCGCCTTAGACCTACGGGGAAACATTAGGGTACCCTGAGTAAAGAGACCCGCCCGGGGTACGAACCCGGATCCTTTTAGCGCACATAAACGTACAGTGTGACGCCTGGCTGATGCCTAGGGCAACCAGCAACCGGACGGACTGATGCCTAAGGCACCCAGCATCCGGACGAGGTAATGCCTACGGCCCCCATCAACCGGACGGGTGATACCTAGGGCGCTCAGCAGCCGGACGGACTGATGCCTAGGGCTCCCAGCAACCGGACGGGGTGATGCCTAGGGTGCCCAACAACCGTTTAACGCGCTACGCTATATAGTGGATAGGTGTCGTTACGATTTGGAAGATTATTTCCAATTCCGCTATGCCGAGTGAAGAAGAGTTCACGATTGAAAAGTATGGGGCGTTAAGAAAAAATCCCCGATTGGAAAGGCATGATTATAAGCTTGTATTTAATGTTGTGGTTAACGATGACATTTTTTTGCTTGCTTTTGATTGTGTTCTAGCAGTGCTTAAAGATAACTTTCCTGCCAAGTGTAAAGTGGGGACAAAAATAGTATTGAACGATATGAAAGCCATTTATATCGAGTATAGACCGCCGTATCAGTTAAACGGTGAAATGATGCGTGGACGGTTTTACCACATCGTACAAAGTAATGGCGATGTGGATATAGACTATGAAATGCGAGTTTAGCGTTTTGCAACGTAGAACGTAAAGACAATATATATTTTTCCTGTACTAATATGATTAAACGTTTCGTATATTTTCAACATAATTAATATAACTATATATTTTCCTGTACTACTATTTTGTTAATAGTATGCTTTTTATGATTGTATATATTTAATATAACGGTATATATATTTTTCCTGTACCAATATTTGATAATATAACTTTTGATAATATAACTATATATTTTCCTGTACTAATATTTTTGTTAATACTATGTTTTGTATGATTATACAGGGTGTCCCATAAGTCCGGCATCATAGGAAAAATAATAAAAAAAGGCAAAACAAAAGCTTTTATTTACAGAACGTGCTCAATATGTCCACCATTGTTTTCAATACACAAATTCAGACGTGATACCCAGTCAGCAAGCACACGGTGAATGATGTCAGGAGTAATGGTGCTACATGCCCCAATAATGCGCTGCCGCAAATGTTCAACACTCCTAATTTTCTCTGCGTATACCAGCTCTTTCAAGTGGCCCCAGAGATAAAAATCTAGTGGCGTGAGATCCTGGCTTCTAGCTGGCCATTCCACAGGCCCTCGACGTCCTATCCAATGACCAGGGAATTGTTGGTACATGTATTCCCTCACTTGGGTGCTGTAATGTGCAGAAGCACCGTCTTGCTGGAACCATGTTGGGAAATTTCCTTCTTCGTTCAAGACACTGTGAAATGCTTCTTCCTTGAGCATACGTAGGTAGGTGCTCCAGTGACATGTTCATCGAAAAAGAGGAGGCCTATGATGCGATCCTTCCAAATGCCACACCATACCATCACCCGAGATGCACCTGGTTCCTTTGAAGAGGTATACCAGTGAGAGTTGTTTTGAGACCAGTAGCGGGTGTTCTGTCGATTTACCTCACCATTTCCATAAAAAACAGCCTCGTCACTGAACAGAATGGTGGACGGGAAATTGGCATCCCGAGCATATTTTGTAGAAATAGAAAAATATGAATTTCTCCTATGATGCCGGACTTATGGGACACCGTGTATATATTTAATATAAGTGTATATATATTTTTCCTGTACTAATATTTTGATAATGCCCCGTTTTGTATGATTATATATTTTCCATTCATGCTGCTATTATTTAACCATATATATGTCCCGTTGTATATCCATTATTTCAGCTAAAATAAACAGAACGATTTATTGGTGTTTTATTTATTCCTTTTTGTTTGAACACGATTATATCATTTGTTTGGTTTCTAAAGCGGATTTCAGAATAGCTAATTAATTGCTATTTGTCAAATCGGTCTTCTAAGCCAACTGTTGGAGGAATATATGCTTTAAATAAATAAATAGCTCAATCTGACAACTCAACTTTCTAAGCCAGATGACAGACGAATATAAGGATTAATTAAATACTTGGCGCAATATGGCAACTCAACTTTATAAGCCAACTGAATGAAGAATATATGGAATAAATAAATAATTAATGCTATCTGGCAACTCATCCTTTTACGCCAACTAGTTGATTAATATATGGTTTAAATAAATAATTATCTCTATCTGGCAACTCAGCCAACTGGCTGAATAGGGGTCCTATAAGAGAGCAGCGGGGTGGCTGAAGGACTCATATGCGCTTGGCTCTGGCCAAGCGAAGACCCTTCCTCTGGGTCACCTCCTCCTCTCTCTCTCTCTCTCTTAGGTTAGGTATGCCCCTTTGGGGGGTGAGGCCTTCCCAACTTCTCCCCCAAAGAGGTTCCCCAGGTTAGGTATGTCCCTTTGGGGGGTGAGGCCGTCTCAACTTCTCCCCAAAGAGGTTTTTCAAAAAATGGGGGGTGGGGGTGGCATCAAGGGGGTGGTGTTTGGCTCCAAGTGGGGTGGGGGGTGGCACCAAGGGGATGGGGGTTGGCTCCAAGGGGGGTGCCTTGCAACAAAGGAGGGTGGGGTTGGCACCAAGGGGGGTGGGGTGCCTTGAAACAAAGGGGGTGGGGGTTTGCAACAAAAGGGGTTGGGTGCAACAAAGGGGGTGGGGGTTTGCAACAAAAGGGGTTGGGGTGCAACAAAGGGGGTGGTGGTGTGCAACAAAGGGGGTGGGTGGCACTCTTGTAACATCATGCAACATTTTGCAATTGCATTGCACTCTACCATTTTGCCACCTTACTACTGAAAAGGTTTATTGGCAGACTATAGTCCATATGACAAATATTATTAATTCAATGACAGTTCATATACTAAGGATAGAAATATATACAATTGATTAGAAATAATACTGTAATGTCGAAGTTAAGTGGAGCTACAGACACGTTCTCGTATCAAGAATTCCATAGCTTAGAGGATAAATGGCAGGACTCATGGATAGCTTGGATAATCGGGTTGGTTGATTTTTTAATTCTTTGCATTAGACTGTATTGACACGTTTTTTTACCTCCGGGAAGCTTGAGACATTGCGGGTAGCAAACATTTGTGAAGCTGAGCATCTCGGGGGTAATTTATGTAAGAGTCTAAAAGACCTGTTGCATGGCAAATTCAGGGTTCTGTCAGAACCTTTTTTAGAATTCACCCAGAGTTGCTGTCCGTATATATTACTGCAGAAAGTACGAAAGAGAGTGTCTTCAGCTTCACTTGTACAGAATCGAAAGTTCCTTATGGTCATATTCGCTTTAGCATATAGGCTTCGAGATTGTTTTCGTATATCCGAGTCATCACTCAAGGAGCTGGTAATAGTTTGACCCAAATACTTAAACTCTTGTACTTCCTCAATTACTTCACCATTCATTTTAAACCTTATATCAGCTGGCTGATTACAGCTTTTAGGATGGAATTGCATAACCTTAGTTTTTGTAACATTAAAAAGAATATCATGTTTCTGCGAATACACATCGCAGACTTTTAGTAGCCGATCCAGACCCTTAATAGTGGGATTTATTAACACCATATCATCGACATAAACTATGTTATTTATCCTTGTGTTATCTATACAACATCCCACTGTTGCCTCATTAAGTGAAGCAATTAATCCGTCAATATACACATTAGGCAGCATAGGGGATTGCAAGGAGCCTTGTCTCACCCCGCATGAGGAGCCAAACCATTCGGATAGTACATTGTCCCACCGAACAGTAAAAGATTGGTGGGAATACCATAATTTCAATACGTTTAATATGGACATGGGAATCTTCCTGTCTTCTAGTTTTTCAAATAAAATATTGTGGTTCACCCTATCAGATGCCTTACTTATATCTAGGAAACAGCTATAAATAGTTGAATTACTGTCAATATATCTAGATATTGTTTCTTTAAGTACATAGATACTCAGGTCAGTTGAGTGGGACCTTTTAAAACCAAAGTGATTAGGAGATGTCCATAGGAAATCAATTAATCGGAGTAACAAGAGTTTTTCTAGTAGTTTCGAGAAGCAGGAAGCGACAGCAAGAGGCCTGTAATTATTGCTGGACAGAATGTCTCCGTACTTATTTTTGACCAGGGGCAAGATATATATACCCTCATGAACTCTGCAGGGATATAGCTACGAGCAAGCATGGCTGATAGGAGCAATGATATATGCAGACATACTACGTCATTGGCATATTTTCAGTGCTCATTCGATAAGTCATCTGCCCCTGGCGCAGAACCAGTCTTTAACTCTTTAATTAACTTCTTTACTTCAGAAACTGATATCAAAGTATTTTCCCTTGTCCCTCCCACAGTCGTTTCGCTGCAATCTATCTTAAGATTATCCCTACTCACACTGTTAAGAATGTTAGAGTAGTGGTTTTTCCACAGCTTTGCAATTTCATCCTTCCCCGACACCTCATAGATTGTCGGATGGAGAGCATTTTTGACACCCGTTTGATTCTTAACAAATTTCCAAAATTTGCTATTATCGTTATTTATGCGAGCTTCACAGGCTTTTGATGCTCGAATAGACTCTTCTTCCTGTTTACTTCGCCTTATGGCCGCCTTATACTGGCCTCTACTTCTACACATATTCATGTAAACTGGTCCTAACCTGGATCTACTATGAAAGCACCACAAATCGTAGGCGTCTTTCGATTCCCTCTTCAGGGGGGCAATAAAATCATTGCATCCAGGAATATTCTTAGTATGATAGTTGTAAGATTTAATCAGGGGGCTTCCTGCTTCTCTTAACAGGTATATTATCTTACTATAATTTCTATCTATGAGTTTACAGTGAGAATCATTTGAGCGAGGATTATTACAGGCAAGATTCAAAATTTCTAAATCATTAAAGAGGTGACTTGTTCTCTCTTTGTATTCTACTCTCTGTTGCATATTAACACTAGACCAATCGACGCGATTATTCTTACCTATTGAGTTCTTGTTAAGTCGTGTTGCGCATAAATTAGTAAAGTTAATTAATATTTCTAATGGTCTATGATCAGAAAGAAGGAAATCATGCAAATATGAACTCTAACAATTCGATCCTTTAGATTATCACTAGTGAGACAATGATCAATCCACCTGGTGGTACCACTCATATCACTAACGTATGTAAAATTACCACTGGTTACTCCTAATACATCTACATCACATATTTAAATTGGCCGACTCGCACATGTTACCCAATTCTACAAAGAATTCCGAGTTCACATGCGCGTTAAATTCCCCCATTATTATACAGTGAGAATATTTGGGTTTTTTTTGATAATGTCTTAATTTTGTACAGCAAATCAATGTAATCATCTAGATTACTGCCGTTCTTGTATGGTAAATAGCAGTTTACAATTAATATGCGATCATTGTTCACTTGTAATTCAATGCTTAACAGCCTTACATTACACTAGGGAACAACATTTTTGTTTCTTGAAAACTATTTGGTGTTTCTTATAGAACTTTTGATGCTGATTCCAAATATGATTTCAGAGTTTTTCTATTACCCATAGTTTTCGAGAAAATAATATTTCCATTTACTCAGATTTTTCCCAAAATATTTGTTGACCAGTGTTATCAATCCATTTATAGACGTGATCCAATTGCCTGTTCACTTCGTTCATTAGGTAATTGATATCGTAGTGTGTAGAAGTGAGTGTTGTATCAACTTCATACTGAATACAGTCTAATGTTGTTGATCGATAAAAGTCATTTACATGCATTGAGAAGAGTAAGGCCGAAGGATAGATCCTTGTGGAACCCTATTTTCGAATACAGCATATTCTGATGAAATGTCACTTACTTTAACATACTGGTGACGATTTAAGAAATATGATTTAAACCAATTTAGCATATTTCCCCTTATGCCATATGTGTTTAATTTATCTAATAAGATATCATGTGACAGCGTATCAAAGGCTTTCGACAGGTCAAGGAAAACGAAGATTGTGGTTTTTTTTTGTAGTTTAGGTTTTTATAGATATTTTTTAACAGCATGTTGATGGCGTTGCGTCCTCTGTGGTGTGGCCTTCTCTAAACGCAAATTGTGTTTTTGCTCGGATTTCGTATTTAGCTAACAATTTGATTAGTCTATTGTATACGATTCTTTCAAACGCTTTACTCAAAGTTGGTGAGACTGAAATTTGGCGGTAATTGGATGGAGAATCAGAGCTGACTGATTTCAGTATTGGATAAACCCTGGCTATCTTCTGTACTAATAACCCATTCATAAGTCTTGTGAGTGAGGTTGCTATATCATCTGATATTAGTTTATGTATTTTCACTGGAATTGAACTGGTATCAGCGTTTTTATTTTTTAAGTTTTTCAATGTACGAGAAAATAAGTTTAAACGGCGTATAATTTCGTAACTAAAGGAGCTACATTGATTATGTTTGTATCAGGTGAATTCGTTAATCATTGTTGGCAACACTGCACGTCGATTCAGCTGCCATCTACCGTACATTGGTCATATGAGTCAGTTGAATATGGCGGATCGACTGGAACAGTGCCCTGCCCTACAGAACTGTCCAGGACGTTTACGTTTAATGGCCGCTCGTAAACGTTCCAGTGTTGAACAATATGCAGCTGCATTGATTGTTGTGCCTTTTTGCATGAGGTCTGCAAGCAAAACGCCTTTGTGGTCCCAAAACACGGTAACCATCACTTTGCCAGCGGACCTCACAATCTTGAACTTCTTTGGTCGCGGGGACCCAGGGTGTTTCCATTCCATGCTGGCACGTTTTGTTTCCGGAGTACGGGGATGAACCCATGTCTCGTCTCCTGTGACAATGCGCTCGAAAAATTCTTGACCACTGACAGACTTGGAATATCGTTGCAGAAATGACAGGACAGTGTTCCAATCGAGCCGCCATGTTCAACTGACTCATATAACCAATGCACGGTAGATGGCAGCCGAATCGACGTGCAGTGTTGCCAACAATGATTAACGAATTCACCTGATACAAACATAATCAATGTAGGTCCTTTAGTTACGAATTCAAAATACCCATGAGAACATAGCCAATTATTTTAATCAAAATGTGATGTCACCATTAAATACAAATTCTTTCAATATTGATTAATTGCTTGTAAGTCTTCATGAAACAAAACACCACATTCGAAAGCTCCTTAATTAGACAAACATATCATTTTATTCCTGTAACTTTTTAGAATGAAAAGAATTCTATTATTATATAATCAGCATTTTAAAAATGTTTTCATAATACTGGAGAGGGTGTCCCAGAAGTATGGACTCATAAGGAAAATATGCATTATATTTTTAAAGTGAAACAAACACATTTCTAATGTCAGTTTCACATATTTCAGGAAAGAAAATACCATGATGGCTCAGTATACCAATCAAGAGAAGGTGAATCTGGTATTGCTACATATTTCTGGAAAAAGCCAGAGGGAGGCATGTCAGTTATTTCTCGAACATGCCTCCCTCTGGCTTTTTCCGGAAACATATAGAAATTCCAGTTTCACTTTAAAAATATAATGCCTATTTTCCCTATGAGTCCAGACTTCTGGGACACCCTGTGTGTGTGTGTGTGTGTGTATATATATATATATATATATATATATATATATATATAGTCAGTGTATATATAGGGTGGCACACTTTTCGAATCGATGTAAACATAATGGTTGAAGTTTTCTTAACACGCTATGCTGATCTTGGCACACTCAGAACTGATTTTCTCCTGCAATTGTTCTATGTTTCTGGGAAGATCAGAATAGACGACCGACTTGAGATGCCCCCTCAGAAAGAAGTCAAAAGGCGTGAGGTCTAAGGACCTTGGTAGCCATTCGACTGGACCTCGCCGTCTAATCCACTTGTTTGGGAACGTCACATTTAAAAATTTACGGACGATGATTGCAAAATGTGGCAATGCACAGTCCTGTTGGGACCACAAGTTGTGCCAATGGAATGTCGTACACAATAAGCATTAAAACTGTCTGCAGCATTTGGATATAAGTGTCACCTGTCACAATACCATCAAATAAGATCGGACCGATTAACCGATCGCTCCATATCGCCGCCAACATCATAACCCGTAAATCATGTTGCACATGAATCGCTTGCATCCAATGTGGGTTGTCGTTGGCCCAATAGCGTGCATTATGTCTACTGATATTTCCGTTGAGGTGAAATGTCGTCTCGTCACTGAACATGATCCAACGGATGAGGGTGGGTTGTTATAAGAACCATTCGCAAAACTAACTCCTTTCTACGATCTGTATCATCACCGTGCAGGTCCTGAACAAGTTGGATATGTAGGGAGGGAAATTATGTTTCTCTAGAATTCGCTGAATGGATTTCCTGTCAATCTTGTCTCCTGAGAAAGCTTTCTCGTCGACTTTTTTGGATTTTGTAAGAGATGACCTAATACCATTGTTGTTGTTGCTTCTTCGGTTGAAGTTCTCGGCTTACCGCTACGGTCATTAACACTTCCCGTTATTTTAAACCGATTAATTACTCTTCCAACGATTGCCTGATCAATTGGAGGTTTGTCCAGATGTTTTCGATTAAATTTTGTAGCGATTGATCGATTTGTAGTACCTAGTATTCTATACATTGAAACCCAGCTCACCCTCTCGTCTATTGTTAATTTCGCAGCCATCCCTTACCTAAAAAAAATATATTGTAATTAATACTAAAAATTACTATGGTGCGTGACTTTTGCGCGACCCTGTATATACCGGGTGTCCCAAATATGTCCCTATTTCTAACTAAATGTTCTAAGCTAATAAGAGGAATCTATACAAAAATAGAAAAGCAATATGGACGTAAAATATAGGAGTTTATTAACCTTAATTAAGCATGTTCACTGTAATGGAGGACATTGTAGACGCCGCTCGACCAGCGAAGTACTCCGTGGGAGACGTTAGGCAGGAGACAGGGAATGCTGGAACTCTTGTTTCTCCTGTCACTTTCCTCTTCAGCTGGTCTTTTTTCTGTGTCTCATCTTGGTTAACCTTGGTTTTGCTTCAGCCTGAATTGTTCATTTTCACGAAGGTCAAGCTTGTTGCTCGACTTTAGACGTACAGCTTAACGTGGAATCCCAACCACGCCCCAACACGGGTGGTCAGAAGTTACAAAGTCCTCGCCAGGACTCGATCTCACTACCTCCCGATCAGCATCCCACCGTCTTAACCACTAGGCCACTCAGGAATCAGGATTCGTATTTATCTCCCAACCTATTTTTATTATATGGAAGAATGAACAATTGGGTTTGCTGCGCGCCGCCTGCCGTCACCGGGAATCAAACCCGGGGCCGATGTATTCGAAGTCAGCGATGCTAACTATTACACCACAGAGGCGCATGCACATACATGCATTTTATACACTACACAATCTTATCAGATTTTGGCTCGCTCCTTCTTATGAAGGGGGATCATTTATGAAGGCGCTTGTCCTTGGCCTCTCCTTCCTGCATAAAAAAACACCATTGTTTTCAACACAATATTCAACCTTCCACAAATGTTTGACATAATTTTTGGAAATAGCTAAGTTGGGATGTTGGTGATTAGTTTATAGACTTGTCTATAAAGTAATGTCTATAACGTAAATGTCTTAGGTATGACAGTATGTATATCGTATCTTTTAGGTAAACCCACCAAAAAAAGTCAGGAGATGTGAGGTCGGGTGAGTGTGGGAGCCATTCCACTAGCTTATAAAGGAAGATTCATCATCCAGAAAAATGGTTCGTCAAAAGTCCCAAGTTTTACAAGCAGTGGGTTTACTAGGCTATAGTCTATTGGTAGAGGTATCGTCTTTTTTGAATATATATATATATATAATGTCCCTAAAATTTTCCTTATTTTTGTCCTTATTTTTGTATATAGATATATGATGTCCCTAAAATTGTCCTTATTTTTGTCCTTATTTTTGTCCCTAGTTTTTATTCCGTATATACATTACTTAATAAATAATAAATCATACCTAAAGCAATAACTTTTCCTAATATCGTGTATATATATATATATATATATATATATATTACCACAAATGGACAGGAAATTCAGAGAAATTCTAAAGCAAAAGATTTAGGAGTTGTAATGACTGACGATGCGAAATTTGAAACACAAAATAAGATAGCAGTAAATAGAGCAACGAGAATAACTGGGCACATGCTGAGAACCTTTAAACGAAGGGATAAGAATAAAATGATTCCTCTACTGAAAACACTGATCATACCCAAATTGGACTACTGCTCGGTCCTAACATGGCCATATAAAAAAGAAGACATTAGACTGCTAGAAGGGATTCAGAGAACCTTTACAGCCAAGATCAATGGCAGCAAAGAAATAAATTACTGGGAAAGTTACGCGAATTAAACATATCTTCACTGGAAAGGAGAAGAGAAAGATACACCATTATTTACACTTGGAAAATAATGGAGAAAATAGTCCCTAATCTTACTCTGAATCCTGTAACTCCCCAAACAACACAGTAAAGTAGAAAAGGAAGACTGTGTCGTGTTCTCAAATTAAAGGCTAGACAGGGAACATCCTTAACCCTGAAAGAAAACAGTTTTGTTGTGAGAGGACCAAGACTGTTTAATCAGCTGCCCAAAGACCTAAGGAACACGAGTGTTGTTTATGAACATCTTCAAAAGAAAATTAGCCGCCTGGCTCAGAACAATCCCCGATGAGCCGGGCGTACTTGGCTATATGAGGTGGAGAGTACAAGAAACCAACTCACTCCTTCACCAGACCAACTCAAGAGGAGGGGCGACAAGCTTGACCTTCATGAAATGAGGAATCATCGCACGGAACATTTGAAAGGTTAAAAGGAAAGGTATATATATATATATATGTATATATCGTCAATCAATGTTTTGACGATTCATACCTCAGTTTAAGAGGAACGAGGAGGAAAGGTCTCATATCATACAGAACATCGTTTTATTCACTCGCCCTTTCAGGGTACGAGCAGCTCGCAGCATTATTTCCCAGTAGATACTTTGTCAGCGCACTGTAGTAATGTCTAATTAAAAATTAGAATGTTTTGTTTATATTAAAATTATATTTTATTAGAATGTTTTGTTTATATTAAAATTATATTTAATTAGAATGTTTTGTTCATATTAAAATTATTTTTAATTAGAATGTTTTGGTTATAAGAAATTAATAGAGATAATGATCTTAACAAATGTATTTACGATAAATGATTGTTTGTTTATTAAAATTATAAAATACAAATTGGCAACACAACGCCTGAAAACAAGCGGGACGAGAGACAAATGCCCAAAAATGGGCAGTCATCGGCCCGCCTCGCGTTTAAAAAGGTGTCCTTTCGTGTTAGGATGTAATTGTGAATTTAAACTATTTTTTTTGTCTCTCTTGTCTTAAGTATTATAATTAAATTCCCCCTCACATTACCCCGTTTAATTAAGTAATTTCGGCATAAATAATAAAGTCTAATTACATAACGGTTTTCCACCTCGACCACGCTACCATGCAATTATATACAGTACAGCGAAAGCGAGTGAAAACCGTGTAAAGAGAATGAATAATGATAGAAGAAAAGGAAAGTAAATACAGAGGGTGATCAAATTATTAGAGCCACCCCTTGAAAAACACATTTTCATTATAATATGGTGTTTTTAGTTTAAATAATAACATTTTAAGTACGCAGACAGTATTCCAAATTGTTAACACATGTAGTGTTCTCTACCTGAATAACAGAAACTGGGGATAGGGGTTAATTTGGGGAGTAGTGGGAGGGGAGTATGTGAAAAGTGGGTTCAGTGGTGTTTCAGCTGTGAACGTGGAAGGTTGTGTCAAGTGGTCAGGTGCGTTAAGTGTATGTTAAGTTAATGATAAGTTATTATATTTAAACCATTGTACGTGGAATATGCACTCATACACCCATATGTTATTGTTTCTCTTTAACGCATTGTGATTCTTTTTATTAAATTAGTGTTTCTTTACAGGAATAACTTTTATATACTGTGGGCTACCCAACATGGGTAAGAAATGTGATCTATCGCCAAAGAAGAAAGGTAGAATGCTCTTGCTGCTGACTGCAACTGATTATTCTCACAGAAAAATGTGGAGTAAAAAATTAGAGTCGAAATTTCGTTTGTTCCATCTTTCTTCGCACTGTTTCTTTAGTTTTCGTTGCTTCGGTCGGAGAGAGAAGTTTCAAAATTGAAAAATTGCGGGCCGGTGACTCATCCTTTTTCTTCCACTTTTACTCTGTCTTAAAGCCTACCTTTTTGTGTTTACAGTCCTTTTTTTTTTTGGTGTTTCATTTTCTGAATTAGTAATAATTGTGATGAAAATAATAATAATAATAATGATTAGTAAATAAATTTTTACACTGAATTTATACGAATTACATTATCTTACTTGTTTAAATAGATTGTGGCATGCATTTTTACGGTAAGCTTTAAAAAGGTTGTGCGTAAATTTGGAACGCATTTCTAGGTAATGATATATATATATATATATAGTGGGGCATTATAAGAGATTCAATGAGTAACAAAATTTTTCAGAATTTATTAGGTAGTTTTTGAAATTATTCTTTGACTAGATGTATATAATGGTAGGCTTATTTTATTGTTTAATTACAGGCTTTTAGGGCAAGGCCGAAAGTTGGGGTATCATTTTAAGTATCACTTCGCTTTATAGGTTAAGTTAATTTTAAAGTGAACGTCGAAAAATAATCTTAAAGACACTAATTTATACTGGGTCAAATTCGGACTGTTTAAGTTTATTATGCTTGCCGTATATAAATTGTGTGAGACTTCAAAATAAGAAAAATTTGTTAATTGAAATAGAGAAATTGTTTCCGTAAAAATTTTGGATAAATTAATTTGTGTTTTGACTTTTTATATACTCATTAATTATATAGTTATATATTAACTTATACTTATATATTAATTATATATATAATTATATAGATTTATATACTCATTAACACATTAATTTTTATGGGTGGGCTGATTTTTGTGGTGTGTTTTTTCTTTCTTTCATTTTCAAGACAAATTCCGAGTGATGTTTTGTATACTTAGGCTGTTTAAATTTTTTTTTATTCTGAAATTAGATTTTATTGTGTTAGAGTGTTTTTTTTTTTTGTTTAACGTTTTATTTTGGGTATTAAAAATGAAAAAATGTTTTTTTCGTTCGCGCGTTTGCATAGGAAATGTTACAAAAAAATTGTTTCCCGATGTACTGCAGTTAAATTCGGTTCGGTTAGGAATATTTTTATAGAGGCTCGCTCACAACACAAAGCGATCGTTCTTCATTATACAATGATTTGTTTTAATTTTTGTTTTGTTTACATAGTACGTTGTGTGTATTTTTGGGTTCATAATATCTGTTCTTATTTAGAATAATGATGTAAATTTGTAGTTTCACTTGGAAAGGATAAATTATAGGATTTTTGTGATTTACAAACTATACTGGGTTTTGTGTTGCAGGAGAGAGTTGTCTCAAAGATGTAATTTGTGAATTACGAGTTTTCTTCCTATGAAATTTGGCTTTTCAAGTTGGAATTAATGTAGTAAATCATTTTCGGTATTAATATTTAAATTTTTTTTTATTTAAAAACTGTTTTGGAAAATTGTTATTGTTTAAAACTTCAACGGGTTTACTAATGCAGTTGAAACATTGGCTCGAGTGTTCACCCGGAGATGGAGCCTTTAGATGGCCAGTAACGTTTATGTGGCGTCTATGTGAGCTTCCCCCAAAGTGTAAGCGGGTTTGTGATTTTCAGAGAATTGATGACATGAATTTTCTGGCTTTCATTTTGGTCTTTTGTATTTAAATGTATCGATGTGATTTCTGAAGGTAGTTTGAAAAATAATATTTGTTAAATTATAATAACGGTTACTATGTATGGACGCTTTATATTTCTACTGTACACTATTGTTTCGTGCATTTTATGAATTCTTTATCTTGTACGATGTAACTGCCATAAGTGACCTTATTGGTAGCTAGGCGTGATTAAAATTTTTGCGAAATTTTGAGATTTGTCATTTTTTCCGTGAATTTGGCCAGAGCAAATTTGTAGTTATTGTTTCAAAGTAAACTTTCGAGAAAATTCGATAAATTAAATATGAAATGATAATCAGTAGCAGTATAAACGTTTCGAACAACTTTTTTTCAAAATTTCAAAAGGCTCGATTTGGAGGCAGCTAAGTTCGATCCAAATTCCATTCATTGAGTTTAGGTGACCCGATAGGTGATCGATCACCGATGAGAGAGAGAAGAGATGAGTAGAGAAGTGACAGACAGAGAAGAGAAACCGAAATGTACAGGGACTTGGCGCAGTACACTATCGGAAGAGAAGAGAGGAGAAGAGACAAACGAAACCAAATGTGCAGGGACTTGGCACAGGACAGTTTCGATGGTCTACTGGTATTTTTCGGGCAGTGGCTGGTCACGCTGCTCGATGCTTCGCTAAATATTTTTTAGCATTCGGTAGGCAAGCCACGAGAGCTTGAATGAGTATCTAAGGCTTTACTGTCCATGCAGACATAGAGTAGGTTCGTTGGGAAACGGCCTACGGCGAAGTGATCGTTTGATTATTGCCAGTAAGAGAGTCTTTCAGTGGGACGTAGGAAGCGTAGCGTTCACCGACAAAAGTTGAGATGAGACAGGCGAGTTGATTCATCAACTTCCAGAATTGCAAATTCCGTCCAATTCCGGTGCGTGGTTCCCCTTTTCAGTATATCTCCCCCCTTCCTGATCCTTTTAGAATTGGACGTCTCTCTTTTTTTTTTTTCGCCATTTGGAGAGGGAGCGGAACCAACCTAAAGCGTGCTGACCTTTTGTATGGTGATGCAATCCCTTGCATTCTAGCGAAGTGAGCAGGAGCTGCGATTGAAAATTGAAGAAGTCTGTTGTCAACTGTGCGGATTGTGATCTAAACAACGTCCAGCTATTAATGTACTGATTATTATGTAATGAAATTATAAGTGAAAGAGTGCGATATTGCCTATATTTGTTGTGTTTTTCGTGAAATAGTATGTGCGCTCTGGTCAGTATTTTATATAAACGTTTTCTTATTTTTTCTAGGTTGCCCTGATAGTAACTATGTAACTGTATAAATAATTGTTTCGAATGTAAAGCGATCTTTGATGAGGAATCGCTGGAATAGATTGTGAACTTGAAATTTGTGTAACCAATGTTAAGAAAATTGTCCTTTATTTTTTTGGCACGTTATAGATTTGTTACAGGTTGTAAATTTTATTATTAGTGTGAAATGTTATTTTATGCAAATGTTGTGAAAATTCTAGTTTGTTTTCGATTTTTGTAAAAATGATACAAAATATCCGATGTGTGGAATTTGTCATTCTAGTGAATTCTTGTCTATCTCTAACTTGAATTTGTTAAAGAAAAAAAATTGCAAAATAAATAACTTTGTTGAATAAATAAATAAATTTGTTAAAAGTTACTAATAAGTTTTCCTAGTGCAAAACTTATTTTGAAGGGGATGATGCGAGTGTAGTAATGTCTAATTAAAAATTAGATTGTTTTGTTTATATTAAAATTATATTTAATTAGAATGTTTTGGTTATAAGAAATTAATAGAGATAATGATGTTAACAAATGTATTTGCGATAAATGATGGTTTGTTTATTAAAATTATAAAATACAAATTGGCAACACAACGCCTGAAAACAAGCGGGACGAGAGAGAACTGCCCTAAAATGGGCAGTCATCTTTGTCTCTCTTTCGTTTAAGTGTTATAATTAAATTCCCCCTCACATTACCCCGTTTAACTAAGTCATTTCGGCATAAATAATAAAGTCAGTACAAACGTTAAATAAGTGTATGATTAATCCCAGTCTCCCTTGCATAACGGTTTTCCACCTCGACCACGCTACCATGCAAATATATACAGTACAGCGAAAGCGAGTGAAAAGCGTGTAAAAAGAATGAATAATGGTAGAAGA